>CM046727.1:14239448-14839448 GCA_025584915.1 Monochamus saltuarius | reverse complement strand
TTGTAAAGAAAAAAAATAATTTTATATACCTAATTAGGGTAGGTATGGCATTTTTCTTAAATATCAATTGTGAACAATGCACATAAGACTAAAAAGTACATACTTTAAAATTGTTAATTCCTTATTTCTGAAAATAAACATGTTATCAAAGAAAATATACATCTTTTATTTTACTTCTTCGAATTGGACCTATAGATCAGGGTCGATAATTTTTGAAACCAAAAAAATAATAGTAGGTTAAAACCTACTGGAAAAGGAAGAAAATACAACAAAAATGCAAGGAAAAATAATTTACGGGCGATTTGAGGTCGAGAAGTGGAAAGGGGTGAGATTTTAATGGTAAAAAACGGTTTATCTCGATTTATGGCAAAACTACAAGTCCTATGGAAAAAAGTTGTAGATAATAAAAAGATCTACAACTTTTGAATTTACACTTTTTTCACATAACCTCAAAATTTATGTGAAAAATTCAAATAACCAAGTTTTTGATTTTTTATTTTTATCTTTTTCAAAAAACATTTTTTTTCACGAAATTTGGTGAGAACTTACCTTTTTATGTTCCAAACACACCGTAATTTTTTTGATTTAAAATATTTATTTTTTCACCTTATTGTGACTTAATATCGAAAACGCACCCTAATTTTCAATCGAAAATTCTCACGTCAAAATATCTGCTTTTTTAAAAAAGTCGGTGGGCTTTTTGTTGTTATATGAAGAAAGAGCTACTGATAATAATAATTTTGATATTAAAAGTCAATTGAGTAAAATGGTAAGTCATTCGTTCTAATTGGTAGAAAGACATTGTAAAATTTAGAATAAAATAAAAACATAGTGGATAGATGCATCTAAGAACGCTGTACACCCTGGATACGGAAAAAACAGAAGCATATTGTAGATAGATGTAGTAAAAGAAGCCACGCTAAATTTTGCTCCCAAATTAAAATGGTAAAAATACTTTAAAAACAACATAAAAACAGTTAAAACTGAGCAAAATGTGTTTAAATAGGTATTATACAGTGTCAAAAAGACTGTGAATAATTGGCCAATGCCAACACTACGCCATGTTGGTCGTGTAGCGTTGTTGTGTTCAGTGACCTCTCCTTCGCTGTGTTCAAATGGAGAACATTTGAATTTAAATTGAGGTTTCATCAAAGAAAATGGTAAGTACTTACCTAACTATAACAAATATTGTTGACAATTATCATAAAGCTAAAACTAATTAGGACTTAATAACTCTTAAAAATATTAGAAGTTCACTCTGAAGTTTTAGATTAATCTGTATTCTCATGTTCTAGTAACTTTAGAGAAAGAAAATGATATGTTCAAGATCACCACCAGTTAATTTTTGTAAACTCCTATTATGTAGTGCCTAAATACATATTTATTGGATTGGATCGATCAGTGGTCGCGCGGTTTAAGGCGTCAGTACTTGAATCGAGGTGACTGGATCGCTGTGGGTTTGACCCCCGCAGCCGGTAGACCGTATATAAGCTATATTCGTGGAGAGATTGGCACCCTCTCTGCGGGTATGGTAGGGTGGAAGAATGTTGGCTTGGGTCAATGTGAGAGATTGATACCGGATGACATTTGACTACCCCCCTAATTAATGAGGTTTTCCAGGTTTCCCTCATTCCTGCACTGAATGGTGGTTAGGGCCTACCAACGTAAGTCGTTCCTGGGCGCAAATGCGGCCTGCTTAATAATAATATGCCGCCCCCTCTCCCGCACAAGTCTTCCACTTCTGGGCTAATCCTCGTGATTAGAATGAGGGGTAGAGATATTATTATTATTATTATTTATGTTTGTTGTTTCATTGTTAATATTACTAGAACGTTTATAGTTTATAAGTCCCTTATTAGAATATGTACTACTACCTAATACTACTGCTACTAATTTTGTTAAACATTTTGTGAGAAAACTTAGTTATTGTTTATTTGAAAAGTAAAATACTGGAACACCATAATTCTGAAAATACGGAAACTTACCTACCTGTTTAGTTTATAATTATGTTCCTGTTTGCTTTTGAAATTATATTTTTATTAATAAGTGTATTTTGACATTTTATATAACATTCTAGGCTGTTATAAAAGTTATATGTATTACAAATTATTCCCAAGGCAAATAGGAACATAATTAACAAAGTAAAAAGGTATGTGAGCGTGCATATCAATTATACATTAAAAGTAACATATTAATGTGTAAAGCCTACACCCTTAATGATACAAATAATGAAATGTTCGAAAGTTACACATACCATTTATATTAACAGAATGGATTGTGTTAAACTCTCAACATACCTACATACAGAGAAATGTGTAAGAATATATCTAATTCCGTGTGGACCTCAGTTAATACAGCATTGTGATCTTTTGTGTTAAAATTTGTAATTATTTTTTTCAGTGCGTAAATTGTTCAATTCAGAATTAGAACATATCTTGGAAGGTCGACATAATATCAACATAAAAAGGGTTCATAGGAACTGGCGGTCAAATTTTACATCAGCAAACCAAAAAAAAAAGTAAGAACGAGACGGAGCTAACCCCAAAAAACACAAACAAACACTCACA
The DNA here is from genome assembly GCA_025584915.1 of Monochamus saltuarius. Lineage (NCBI taxonomy): Eukaryota > Metazoa > Arthropoda > Insecta > Coleoptera > Cerambycidae > Monochamus > Monochamus saltuarius. Next base: position 14,836,881 of record CM046727.1, on the reverse strand, counting down.
CTCGTATATTACCTACAATATATTTGATGATTATATTTAATATGATTACAGTTTTCTTAAAATGAATTTACATTTTCTGAAATATAATGGAAGTTTCCTGATTAATTACATCTGGAGACAAGTGAAAGCTTTGATGAAAAGTAAATTGACAACTGATGTATTTCAGCTTTCCTATAATTTACAGTTTAACCATAAAATCCCAAAATGATTAACATTAAACGACCCACTGCCAACCTGAACACATTTCCTTACGCTTCAGAAGCCATGCCATAAAAAACCAATCCGGTTGACGTGATAAGACGATCCGGCTGTGGAAAATTGTTATCAGTGACCGGCCATACATGTCTGGCTAGTCTCACTTCATTATGCTATTGCTTTCACATCCAAACACGCTCCAACTGAAACTTGTTGCTTCGTTTCGTTGTGTTTTATTGATTTTCCGATCGAGGAAAATGCGCATTCAGCCAAAACGTCAGTCTTCAGTATGGTCTAGGCATAAACACATACATTTCTAGTAAAAATGGAGGACCTCCTATTAAATATAGTGAAAGAAGCCACGGGCTCCAAACTCAATAACTTGAAACAGAGGGCACAAGAAGCACACGGTAAGGGATCTTATATTTGCTAGAATTGCAAAAAAAAATGGTGATTGCTTGTTTGCAGATTTACTGTCAGCACAACAGAATCTTTTAAGGAGTTCCTCTCATGAACTCAGGTCTGTTTGTTTTCTACCACTGAAACTGGCGTTGGAGAGCAAAAGAAGCAAATTGGTGTCCCTGGCCTTAACAGGGTTGAATGTAAGTTTTGAGAGATTATAAATAAGCAATGTCCTAGTTATGACGCATTGCAAATAAAGATAAATAGAGAATAAGATAAGTTGGAAATATATATTTCCTGATAAAGATAACGCCAAATGTATTCATGTAGAGACATAATTGTCCCATTTTCCACAGAAATCGTGGCTAGAATATAAAACAGCTATTGAGTTGATGCGATAAAATAATAAATTTCATAAGATATGAAGATTGGGAATTTTTATCCGTTTAATTTTGCAATTCGTTGGACGTGGTATATTACTTACTAAAGTTAATAAAATATGTGGATGATATTTAAATTTTTTATATTGGATGGCCAATTTCATTACTCAAAATGTTAAGACACTGTAACTTAGTTATCTGAAATCATCGGAAAGTAAAATATAACTTTTTCTTTTCCTTTTCAAAAAAATAAATTGAGCATTGCAATCGATAAATAGACATTATGACACCCTTGTATATTTCTACATATTCTGTAGAATGTTCTTAGAATTGCATATTTAATTATGGACAAACAAAAACTAAATAATTTAACCATTTGAAGTCGTGTTAGAAAGAAAACATTTGTGTAATTTTTTTCGAAATAATCTGATCATAAATAATTGTGATACATGTTGTTGTGATACTGGTTGCCTAACTAACACATATATTCCTAATTCAATATGACTTGGAATAAAATTACTCTAGCATTTTATTCCAGAATAATATGTAGAGTGTCCCATGGGGAACTGCGTCAATCGTTGTCTAGGAAGATACTGGTCTTTAAAATTTGAAATCATGACAAAGTCATGAGGTGAAGAACAATACAATATGTAGAACTTTCCAGCACTTTTCCAGAGTTGGAGTTACACATTTTGTGATATTGATTTATTAAGTAAAAAATTGAAGTATACTTGCTGGCTCCCCTCAGTATGCCGTAGGAGGTGAAGCAACCGACGACTTATCCGACAGAAGGAAGGTTTCCTCCCTTCCTTCCCTACAGCTATTGGCCATATGTTGAACCTGGATGCTAAATTTTGTAATTTTTCGGATAAGTATATTTCCAAATAACGTTCGACGGCGTTTCCGGTGGAACAATCTGTATTACTTCTTTAAAGCAATATCAATGACAAATATCAGTTTTTATGGAGCACTTCATCTCTATAATATTACAAATAATTGAAAAATAATTATAGGTACAAATTAAATTCAGAATCTATTCCATTGTGCAAACTTTACCATCCTCATTCATTCTCCAATAAATCCCAAAGTTTTATCAGTATTCAATGAATATAATATAATTAATATTTTTTTGCTAAAAAAATAAGTAGTAAAGGATACCAATTGAAATTGGAGAATTAAAGAAAACATGGTATCCCTTTTTCTCTTAATGGTAGGTACACTACACATAGTTAGCTGGATATTTTCAATATTCATATTTTCCACTTGTTCTCAGTAGGCCGAGATTGATGTAAAACTATATATTGTTAACAGATCAATCTCTTGCAATAAATTTGTAATTTCGAGATTATCTGAATAAGAACTAAAACAGAATATTCAAATTTCGCAACATTGCACAACAAAATCCCCGGTGAATCGTTGCATGGATAAATCACAAACTGATAAGCAATATTGGATTTCTGCACAACGCAATGCAGCTATTAAAATCTAGTAGATAATTCATTCGATTTCTTGAAACAGGAACTGATAATTATTTAGTTTCCCTTTTGAGCTGGAACTTTCTAGACTGATAACGAATGATGGATAACTTCATCATGCACATAAATGAAATGGGATAACTGCATGCAACTACAAAGCCAGCTCAAACTTTCAGCAGCTGGATAGGTGATTGCTTTGAGTTTGAATTTACATCCTGGGAACAAAGCAATGCTAATCAAAGTAGGCTTTGGGAATGCTTTGTTAACGTCAATCGATATCTGTGAGACGCAAATAGGGCAACGAAAAAGGGATAGCGGAACTGTAGTTATTTTAGAACGTAATAATAAATCGTCTTACAAATCTGGCATGGCTTAAAACTGGTTCAAATTTATTTCAGCAACGCTTCATCAAAATCACGCAACAATACAACTCCATATTTTTTATATATATATATTTTTAGGTATTAACAATATTATGTGAAACAACTGACTACTCTGTGGACAAAAGCCCCAACCAGCGTTGAATTACACCCACAATATCTACCCATATATTCTTTATTACTAGCTTCTGTGACATTTTTTTTTACTGTATTAGAAAGGTATTTTAAGCTAACATATATCAAATCTTCTACAATTCCTATCAATAATAATAATAATATCTCTACCCCTCATTCTAATCACGAGGATTAGCCCAGAAGTCGAAGACTTGTGCGGGATAGGGGGCGGCATATTATTATTAAGCAGGCCGCATTTGCGCCCAGGAACGACTTACGTTGGTAGGCCCTAACCACCATTCAGTGCAGGAATGAGGGAAACCTGGAAAACCTCATTAATTAGGGGGGTAGTCAAATGTCAAACGGTATCAATCTCTCACATTGACCCAAGCTAACATTCTTCCACCCTACCATACCCGCAGAGAGGGTGCCAATCTCTCCACAAATATAGCTTATATACGGATAACCGGCTGCGGGGGTCAAGCCCACAGCGATCCAGTCACCTCGATTCAAGTACTGACGCCTTAAACCGTGCGACCACTGACCGATCAATGAAGTCATATGTATGTTCTCTGATACCAAACATCCAGGTATGCTAATGAACAATTCCACAGACAAAGCTCTAATCAATAATTATCTAAAAAAATTAATCTAGCTAAATTTACTAACCTGGTTTAATGAAAACACTCTAAATATCTAAGTTCCCTCTTGAAAATATGGGAACTCGAAAATTCAACCACAATAGATGAGATCTGACCTATTTCTACATTTTTAGGATTGCATCAAAAACATACCCCTGGTACATGGTACTCTCAAGAACCCTAGCATTTTCAATACACGTTCGTTTTTTGAACTATCTGAAAAGTTTCCATAATTATTTTTCGGTTTTCGGAAATTTCTGATCCACACTCATTATAAAAACCTCAAATTGGACAAGAAAATGTTAATTGTTTGTTTATTCTACAAATAAAATTTGAAGCGATAGATTGAGCCGATGTGAACTTAATCCATGATTATTTCCATTCACAGACAATATTTCCAATAATCAGTTTTCTTTCTACGACACACTTTTAAGGAGATATCGACACTACTCGTATAAGGAGTAAATATAATGATTTTTCTTATAGAAAATCGTTAGAGATGAGAGATTTCAATCGGGAACAGAACCAGAAGATGATTCCCTTTGGTTACCAGCCCAACTACTCCTGGCAACTTCGTCCATGCTGTCCCAATGCGAAGACACTCAAGTGCACATACTACGAGTGGTCTTAAATTTAGCCTGTTCAGCCAGTTGGGCTTTGAACGGAAGGTTGGTGATGCTCTTGCTGAGCAGATGTGGGGAAGCTTACGAAACTGGTACGCAACCAGTTAGAGCTGCCGCTCAAGCGGCTGCATCGCAAACGTTGACAGCCTTCTGCACATTTTTAGGTAAATTATGAAGTAAAGCTAATTCTCTTTATTTCTGAACGTCATGTTAACTTTCTTTCAGATGAAGAATGTCAGGAAATTCTACAACAGCAACAGAAGCACAAAAATTCAGGTAGCAGCGCTGAAATGGTGTACACCAAAACCTCCGCAGTGGCATGCTTCAACGAAGCCATCCCCGTGATGCAGTACATTTGTAGTAAACTGGAAGAAACCAAATCGTACGTATCATTGCATGTTGTCAATACATTAATTTACTACAAAACTTTTCAGGGTGCCAAAATCAAATGACACCGTAGTGTTTCTACTTGAATGCCTTCTGACTTTGGTGAATACCTTGCCGCATACTGTTCACTCCAACATACACTTCACTACGTTCCTTTGGCAGCGATTTTGCCCTGCTCTCCTTTCTCTGCTTGGTGCACCCGGAGATACGTTTGGACAAGCCTTAACAACAAGTCAATCGAAAATTGTGTATAGGTAAGTAAATGAGTTGGTGTGAGACACTCATGGACTAGATTTTTTCCTTATCTTTTTCTACAGTCTTATTTGAAGTTTTCCGATTCTTTTCTTAAAGTTTCTCATATGTAGCCCTTGTCAGTTTTTGCTTATTCATGTCCTTATTCATCAATTAGTTATTATTTGCTTATTTTTTCATTGCCACATTCATTATTTTATCTTCACTAAGAAGCTCTTTTATATTATTAAATCTAAAACTTTTGTTTTTGTCTTCTAATTTCTTTCTCCAATACTTGTCCATTATGCTACTGGTATCCTAAGCATTTTCTTAAATTGCCTTTCTCATTTTTTACCATTAAAGTGTAGTGTATTGACTCATAAAAAATAATTTTCTTTTTATGTAAATTGTAGCATCGGCATTCAAGTAGTAAGACTAGTGGGGAGAGAAAGAGCCCTGAGACCAGTATTAGAAGCACTATTCCATAGAATGCTTCTTTTACCAAGTCCTCCAAAAAGACTAGAACCGTTAAGAGCAGCCAGAGAGCTACTGAGGTCACCTGGAAGACTTGCTGATTTACTTTTACTGAGTGGACCAATTCATAGACATGCTGGTGATGATATGGCAATAATAAGACTGTAAGATGATTTAATTTGACTAATTTAGAAAAGTACCGTTGTTATTTTTAGGATTATGGACTCAATTGAAGAATCATCCCAATGCGCTGATTCCAGCGTACTATTGGCTAGTGTAGAATGTGTAGGGGCCCTTTTGGGTTCTTTAGAAGCCCTGTGTAGAGGAGAGGGATTGAACCAGGAAGCTGCTGACATAACCAACACCAGGTATTTGACTGTGGAGCAGGCTGATTATACCGGACCTTTGACTTACCAATCCATGGCAAGGTTGCCAAAGCCATATAGGTAAGAGAAGTAACCATTTACAAATATGATGTGCTAACCAATATTTTTAGAGACGTGGTGGCAAATCTAAAGTACCACAGTGACTCAGATAGTAGTGGAATCGAAGGAAACATTCCTGACGTCGAAGGAGGCTCTGAAACTGACTGTTCTGGAGCTACTGAAGGCCCTGAAGAGGACGGTAACTTGTCAGATGACAGCATCATGGATGATGACAGTTTCTTGACCAATCAGCAGTTACAGAAGTTGTATAAATTGCCAAAATCGCTCAACTTGGTAAAATATTATCAAATTACTTTCATATAAATGTTACTATGGTATATTTATTTATTCTTAGGGTAGAACAGGTGTAGAAGAATGTAATACTGATGTAGAAAGGCACAATGCTAGGCATTTTGTGAAGACTTTGCAGCATATATTATTGCCAAATTTAATGTCGTTAAGATCTTCTATACAGGTAATATACACAAATTTACAGATGCGAATGGATGTAGCATCTTTTCAATTAAACTGTGTATTTCCATTCTCATTTATTGTGAAGAGAAAACCTAATGCTCAAACGTTTTAGGTTGATGAGGTGCTACAAGAGTTTGCCTCTAAGTGTTGCCAACACAACTCCGCACAAAGTTATGAAATAGCAACAATCATGAATGCAGATGGAGTATATCTGGCCACTTACTCAGCACTGCTATTAGATTTAAAACTAGTTCAAGCTGGGCATTACGAAGATCAAAATAAAGATGTAAGTTACAAGACAGATTTGTTAAAACTTATTTCAAATATATTTGATTACAGGTCTCTGTTCCGATAACTGAAGCTCAATTCGTCGAGGAAATCCACGGCAGCGGTGTTTTAGTCTACGTATCTGCTACATGGCTTTGCGAACTGTACCAGAACGTCTTGGCTAAATCCTTACTACTTTCTTCTGGATACGAGCCGAAAAATTCACATCAGCCCGCTTTGATTAACTTACTAATAGGTAGCAAATGATGAAAAACATCTGTTTAAAACAATAAAAAAACAATTAATGTTTTAAGATGTTGGTGGTTTGTGTCCATCTCAACTTCTGACCGACTGGCAGAAGCTTCAAAAAGTACACGGCACTCCAGAAAGTAGCGCAGAGGCAGACGCCGGAATAAAACTGTCCAGAAGGGTTCTGACTTGTTGTTGGGACTCAGTGGTGTCCGTTTTGGGGGCTCCACTTGGGGAAAAGCCCCATCTGGGAGGCACTTCTGCTCTCAGCAGATTAGTAGCAAGAAGGGCGCGCCAAAGGTATAGGCAAAAGATACGCGATGATATCATCACAGCTAGTTTAGAAGGGTTACACAAAGTAAGTAAAGCAGGAAATTATTGTTAAATTATTTGTGCATTTATAGTAAATGATTTCTGCTTTCATGTAAATAAAACCTTGTATATCTCGTTAGCATTGTTTTGTTGCAGTAACCACTCACAGAATCAAGTCAAGTCTCTTAGGTTGATTCTCGGGTAGCAATATTGAAATTTTGATTACACTTTCCGTACATTAATAACATATCCACAAGTTCATTATTATTACCCACGGGTTATTGTTTAGTCAACAAATTACAATTTAAAAGAAAATGATACTACGCACACAGTACAAAACACCAAAATGATAACGATAATAAGTTAACTAAAGGAAGTGTAACATTCAACAAACACTACACTGAACATGTCACTTATCGATGACGCAGCGACCAACAACTATATGTATAAGCTTTTGCAATAATAATAGTACTCTCTCACAGCAGTTATTGATCTTCTCCAAGTTCTGAATAGAAATTTCATTAGATGTCTATTGAGAAATAATGTTAAAAGTTGAAACTAGATTTCATTACAAATGCATATGTGTACATTATAATATAAAAAATATTTATTTATGTATACTTGGAATATTTCTTTTGTTTTAGGCGGCTAGTTTAAGCAATACCTTAAAACTCCAAGCTAGAAGTAGCAGTATTTTGGCGTTGTTGTCTGCTTCGTCTTGTAAAAGCCAAGGTGCGAAATTGCTGGCATCGCATGCTTTGTCTTTGGATGTCCTACTTTCCAAAGGTATTTAATCTACAAATTGCAATGCGGTTTAACTGATATTAACGTACTCTTTTGCATATTGACTTCATGGTTAATATGTGTGATTACAATGAGATGTAACTTTTATTTATTTATTCATTTATTTATTATTCAAGCTGTAATAATTTGTAGGTTTGGAACTTGGTTGTCACAGTTCGGCATGTTGGCCTCACGTTTTCAGTGCTTGTGTTGCTGTGGCAAGTTTGGAACATTCCCTCTTTAGCAAAACTGGGTCCACCCAATTGCTAATGGTGGCTCAGAACACCCAAAATAACATAGTAACCTCGACTACGTATTCGGATCCCCAGGAAAAGCTGCATATGAGCTTCAACGTAACGAACAACGATGAGGAAACTTGGTATGTGTAAATGTTTAATGCTTTAATTCTGTAATATATTTTTCAACGATTCTGAAAGTAGCAGTGTCCATAAAATGGTATATTTAATATGGGGTTATAGTTATTTATTTTTCTTTTCGTTGATGCGCTGCTTGGAACATTTCCCCAAACTCGCCAATTTTTTATAGCGTGGATGTCTACAGTTTCCTCCACAACGCATCTTACTGTTCCGATCAATCTTCCTCTAATGATGCCACTGTAGCAGAAATAGTTGAGAAGAGTGGGGCAAACAACGCGCAAGGTCAAGGACTCTTAAGAGGAGTTTACGCTGCTAAGGTTTGCTGCGTTCTATCGCAAAAAGCAGACGAACTATTTCATTCGGCTGCGCTACGTCTGTCTTTGCCAGGCTTGTGTAGTTTTCTGAACGAGCTGTGCAAGGCATCACACACCCAGGTAAGCGTTCGTTATTCCAACATTCTTCTCAAAAATTCTTCTTTAATTGAGTATCTCCCAGTAGTTGATATTACACTTTATATTTCTTTATACATATCATTTTAGTTATTCACGAGGTATGAGGAGTCACCAAGACAACAGAAAAAGTGGTGGAAGAAAGACTTGGAGATCCAGCAAAAGCCACCAGCAACCCTACTTTTGCACCGGATAGGCGAGGTGACCCTGAAATGTATAAAATCTGGTAGGCCTCTGATTCACATCATGAAAGTTTGGTCCATCGTCGGCCCACATTTCATGCAGGCAGCTTGCCACAAAGACAGAACCATTTCCAAAAAAGCAGTCACTTGCATCCATGATTCCGTCACTGCTTTACTAAACGAACAAGCCGAACTTCCCCATTTCCACTTCAACGAAGCGCTCATTAAACCATTTGAAAATTTGTTGTGCTTAGAACTTTGCGATATGGATGTTCAGGTACGTTTCACTGATATTTACAGAAAACTATTTACCAATATATATTGCTTTCAGGACCAAATAGTTGCTTGCTTGTGTGAGTTCGTCGAAGCGAATAGGATCGAGATCTGCTCAGGTTGGCGGCCACTATTTGGAACCTTAAGAGTGGCGAACGCGAAAAACAACGCTGCTGCCATTTTGGACGTGTTCCGAATCTTCTTGTCTACGGATAACACTTTGGTGTTCGCCAATGCTGCCCTGGATTACATATTATGTCTTCTTTCACACATAAAGAATTCAAACTTTGACGATAATCAGTCAGATTACGTAGCTCAAACCGTGAATCAACCAAATGATAAAAAGTCTTTGTCATTTTTGGACAAAGAAACCGAATTTCCTTCTAAATTGTTAATCGGACCAGTTGATATGTGTATAGAATCACTAAAGTTGCTCCAAAACTGTGCAGCAATTTTATCGATGATATATAATATGCCAAAATGCCCTACATTTAATTTAACGCATAGAATGAACATTGATACGAATCCTCAACTTGTGGATTCTGTTATTCAAAACGTAGAAGTTGTCAACTTCAACCAATCCATCTTCGATAATATAAGTTATGAGATACTAGTTACTCAAACAGACTTCGATAACTGTGAATCGGAAAAAATTACTTTAACCCAAATGGACAAACAGAGCGGCGTTTTGAAAATATTTTACATACTTTTGGAAGGACTGTCTTCGGCTTCAATTCTCTCAGCTCCGAAGAATCAACCATTCGTGGTAGAAACTTTGTTCAAGTTAATCAGAGATCTGATAGTAAATCCAGGAATTAATTTTGGATTTTACTGCATAAACCACATTCTCTTGCCCATGGTACAAAACTGGCTTAGACAAAATGTTAAAGTTCAAAAACCTGGTGAAGTCTGGCAAAATTTCAAACACTGCTGTGGGTTAGCTAGTGAGCTGGTCGTAGATTACTTATACCATTTACATGAAAACCAACAAAGCGAAGACACCGAGAACCCAGCAGCTACACTAGCTCTAAAACAACTCCTACTGATTTTGATAGAATGTATAGCGCAACCTTCCGAAAATATTGCTAGGTTAGGAACTTCATGTATACGACATATTATTTTGAGTGCAGGTAAAGTTTTAACCGTCCATCAATGGGAAATACTAGTAGTAGCTTTGCATCGAGCTTGTACCATAAGTTTGCACCCGTTACAGCAACTCACACTAGCTTTTAAGGAAAATTCGGATAGCTTCTACGGAGATTTGGCTACGGTGAAAGTAGCAGCGAGAAAAGACAGTTCGGTCTCCGAAAATGAAAGACTGTATGAGTTGGCACAACAAGTATTTCTAATGCAGTCTCAGAGATACTGCAACAAGTGTCAAGGTAAAAGTTGCGAATGCGAAGTAACCAAAGGTGTTGTCATAGACGACAGAAGCTACGTATTCTTGCTATATCCTTTCGACACCAATTCTATGCTAAATCCAGACTTATACACCATTAGAGTTCCATTCAGAAACCTTGTAGTGGGTATCTTAGCTCATCAAATGTTGGTACAAACTATTTCGAGTGCGCTGCTACAAAATCTGAACCACATAACTCCTATATTAAACATTTTACAAATCAATTCTTGCAGTTTGAGAGGCATCTTGACTAAAGTTAATGCAAAACATGTCAACATCTTACTGAAATGCCTAGAAATATCTAATGTGCGTTCCAAAGAATTTGACGTGAGACCAGGGCTAAAATTTTTGACCCAGAAAGTGGGAAATCTGAACAAAGCAGCTAATTTATATACGCAAGCGAATACGTCTGAAGTTGTTCAAATAATAGTGCTCATTGAATTATGCCTAGATGGCATAGAAAAATATTCGATAGACCCAAAAAATCTTAAAGAAGTATTAGCTCGTGAAGAAAAAAGTAAATGTTTAACAGACTTGGATTACATTGAAGATTTCTTAAAGAAATTGCAGATCAAGTGGGATAGACTTTGCGAATCTTACATAAACCTGACTTTAGTTATTCCCGATGCATCTGACGAAAGTGATGATGACATTGCTCCATCATCGGAACCATATCCCAAAGCGTTCAAACTAGCTGATTTTAAACAAGACGAAGACAATGACAACTTAAGCGTGAGTACGGACTCTGAAAGTTATTTAGAGCGAGACATATTGCCCAATTTGAAAAACGATGAGAAACTGGTAGAGACTACAGAGGTAAAGAAGTCGAAGCTGCAACAGAGTTGCAGTTTGGACGAGAACATAATTCACAAGAAGGACAAAAATGAGAACAGTTCTACTGACGACGAGACCAACGAACTGGCTGGCAAATACAACAATAAAATAATATACGAAAAGTACAAGATTGAATTGAATTCTATCAAATACGACAAAAACACTTTACTTCAAATGAGGAAGTCCACAATTTCAAGCGACAACATAATAATGTCCTGCGACAAAGGAAGTGATCTATCTAAATCAAAAAGTTGCCACCTTTGGATAAAGGAAGATATAAATTATGACAGTAAAATAAAAAAACTGTATCCCAGTAGTAACGGCGCAAAACTAAACCCATTTACACCCAGTTGTCTCCCACCTCCATTGCCTGTACCAACAGAAATTCAGCAACAAAGAGCTATGAGCATATTTAAGGTAAGAGTATGTACCCAGTAATCAGTTATAGTTTAGTCAACTGTCTTTCAGGATTCAGAGGCTTACAAAACAACACGGATAGAGACAATGGAGGCTTGCCTTGAACTTCTAAGTAGCTTACCTTCGGAAAAATTATCACCTCTGGCTACCATACTGAAGTCTGGAGCGGTTTTGCTGATAGGAGCGCCAGATGAGAAAATTAAAAAGGCAGCTGAAGTTTTACTTCAAAGGATGAATATTTCTTACATAGATCATGACAATTATTAAATGCTTCCGGTGTAACAGTCTAGCAAAGTAAAAATAGAAATAGGTTATACACAGAACCCTTGAAAAACCATAGCATACAGGTACTTCATACAGTTAGAATTGAACTGGCAATGTATTAGCTTTAATAAAAAGTACTTCTTTAGTTATATAAGTTACTTTATTCTTTGTACAAAGAAGCATCATCGATTAAACTGTGAGGACTTAATCAATTTTTTTGTTATTGTACTAGGTATAAACCAGTTCAGTTTTAACTACGATAAGTACTGTTCTAATCATATGAGGTGTATTTCAAAAGGACGAATCGGTTACAACAAAAAAAAAACAAACAAAAAATAAAAACAAATAAAAAAGGAATTGTAATATCATTCTAAACATTTTGATATCAGGGAAAAGGCTTTTGCAAAGTCTTGCTAATATTCCGCCCCCTAAGACTGTAGCTAGTGCTACCGAGGTAGGTTTTTCTTGAATAATGAGGTGTAGGTTAACACCGTAAGGTGAGTGATCATAAATCTCCCATTCGAATTGTCGATTCGTAAGAACGAACTGGCATTCTGCCAAAAACGTATGAATTTTTTTCATAGTAATGTTGTAAATTTCGAAGATGGATGGAGATAATTCGAGGATTTCGGGCAAAAATGAAGACTTAAATAAAGTATTTTCATAAAAAAAATTATAAGGGAAGATAAATTGAGTTGAGTTGATCAATACCTGATCTCAGCATTCCTGACGTTCATTTTGAATAGCACTGCTACCACTAGCTATAATTCAAAAACTGAATCCACTATAAGAGTATCCCGGTCGCACAAGAAATTTTTAATTCTATTACAATTTCAGAAGTGGGATAAAACATCCTTTCCCTGTGCACTGTAAAAGGTTTCCGCCACCTTTCACCAGCACCTTATATTTATGTCTTATGGTTATCTTGGTGTAGAATTATAGCCCACAACCGAGAACAGCTGCGCTGTTGGGTTGGTGGACTGGTAAGAAGGAAATATATGAATAGTAAAGTTAAGAAGTACGCCGTGGTAGCTCAGAGGTTACAGCATTAGCTGGAAAGCGACGTCAAGAAATTTCTAATTCTGTTACACAACTAGTCGAGAAGACTATTGTAAACCTGAATGCAAAACTTGCTACAATTCTATGGGGTGGAGTTTTATACGAAGAATTTGTAAAATCTTCTTCCATGACTTCAAATGATGTTTCGGAATGTCGAAAAATAACGTAACTATGCATGTATTTACAATCATTTACATATAGATTTCTCATTTGTTTTTTTTTATAACCCATCAGTCCTTACTTTCGAAATGCGCTTCGTAGGTTTGACTGTCGTAAAAATATCAATTTAGTTACTCTCAAACACTGAACAATAACGCGCCAAATTTTTTGTAGGTAGATATTTTCTATGTATTGTTTTGCCTAACGCTGATCTTTACCTAATAGTTGCAACAAATCATTTGGTAAATTCCATTATTCTTCTAAAGGATTTTATATAACAATTTTAGAAATGGTTTGTTACATAATTTTCAATTAGCCAAAAAGATTTTAAATATTCATTGATGCGTTAATAAATACTTTTTCAAGTTTGGTACTTATAGTATCTGTTATATTATTTTAATATTTTATAAAGTGATGTAGGGTTATCAAAATAATGTCTGTCCGTAGTCAGTGCCTTATTTGTTTTTTTTTCGTTTTCGATTACATATTTTAATTTTTTAAATTCATTAGAAGAATATCAATATTTCTGGGCTAACTCAATGTAACTCCAAAATATAATCGTCCTTTCTCACTGTAAATGATGTAATTAAGAAAATGAAATTATAAAAAAACTATGTATTTATGTAAAAATAAAAGTTTACTGAAACGGTACATTCCCCAGTTATCTGTATTTCGGTAGACTAAAATTCATTTGTTTAATATATATGAAGTGTGGATATCAAATCAAATTGTTAAAGGGCGCCGTATTCCTGAAAAGTGTTTTCTACAAATATAAATAATTTTAGACATTTAAGAACTGAATAATATAGAGTTTAGCAAATAACAAGGATGTTATTTCATGCCACCTGCAAATATTCAAAGGTACCAAGTAAAATCAATATTTAACATCAGAAAGCGATCTATCCAATGAATTTTTAGGTACTGAAATCTTTCAAAATACGTATTTTTAAATTCAACTATAGATGTAAACATTGTTATAACATAAACTTACATAGTTCTGCATATAAGATTGTTCACTTTTGTTTATAAGTATGTGAAAATAATTGTTAAAATGTGGGGTTAGAATAGCGAAATTATGTGTGTCATATAAATGCATTTTAAAAGTTATTACATTATTTTAGGAAAGTTTAAATAGTAATAGTGGATAAACTTAACATCAATAATTCTATTTTTGATATTACTTTTGCTCTACGAGTTTTATTTTTCGAGATTTCAGTACCTAAAAAACCACAAATTTGATCATTTTACGGCGAGAGATACGGGCACCTTAATGTACGACATTATTTCTATTAATATTTTGAATCATACAAACCAAGTGTGTTATTTACAAAAAAGCATCAATTTCACAAAAAAAAACTTGACGCTTTTATATTCTCAACAATGGATAATGGAAATATATGTAAGTATAATATCAAACAACTAACGAATTTTGAAATTCAAAAACACAAGGGCATCCATCAACTAGGTTCTATGCAAAATTATTTTATATTTTATTATATTTCAGTTCTATATTTCTGTAACGAAGATGAAAAAGTAAAGCGTTAAAATTCAGACATTCCAAAGAAGTTCAATAACCACAGTGATTTTCTGTGCATATACAGGGTGTCCGGAATATGGGTGCCGTAATTTTAAGGGCTTATATATATTACCAAAAGCAACAAAAAATGTATAAAACGAATAGTTTTTCTACAAATACATTTCAAACATAAAAATCAGCTGCAATAAAATGGAAAACTGAGCTATGAAATTGCAGACTAAGGTACAATTAAGGTTAAGTACAGTCTCATATGTAACATAATTGGTTTTTTGTATCACTATTACTGAAATAAACAATTGAAGGCTACCAGTAAGTCCTTAAAACTGAACGTACCGTAACGTTCGACAACATTGCAATGTGTCAGCTGCTGCTGTTAACCTACAAGTATTATTAGTGATAGCAGTTTTGAGGCTAGTGCGTTTCGTTTTTCTCTCGTGCTTCTTTGATACTTGTGAGTGTACATAAACAAAAATGGAACAATTTATAGTAACCATGACCAGCTGCATGAAATGTTAATTTATAGCGAGTCTGGGTAAAACTCACTGGATGTGAGACGTTTGTACGGTAAACGGTTTTCGCATTCAACATAAGTCATTTAGAACGCTTGTAGCTATTTCAATTTTATTCTGTGTTGTGAAAAGTGCTCCAAGAAAACCATTAACAATAGGTACCTATGTTTAGGTGTACCTATTTGTAATTATTATGTACAAATGGTAAGTGAGCGACGATATATATTCAAGACCTGTTTGCTGTCATAATTCTGTCACCGTTGGTCAGAGAAAAAAATTGATAAGTAAAATATGTTTTGTTTGGTACAATACAGCATATATATATCATACAGCAAAATAAAGGCGCATATACCACGAGTTACAGAATTTTTTAATGCAATTTAAAGAAAAACAAATAAAATAATTTTGAATATAAATAGGCTGATGCCTTAGTCATTTGGGATATTAAAATCCTCGTATAATTAGATTGACGTTACTGACCTCTAGTCCTACAAGTTGTTCCAAAATCAGTAAGTTTATCTGAATTTAGGCGTTTATCGTATTGTGTGTATTACTTTATATACGACTTTTATTAAAATGATAAAGAAATGTTGGTCATCATCAAGCCTTTGTTTTTTCCAAAATACGACTTAAGTACAGTAAAAATTCTACAAAAGATATGTGGGTGTAATTCATCATTCAACACTGGTCAGGCCATTAGTTTGCAGACCAGCTAGTTTATTAATATCTAATAAAATATGTATTATATAGTAGGTAGGTCTGTTGGTAGAACACAAAAGGTGGAAAATACTTCGTTTTATATGCAGTGCGCATACTTATGATGGTTGCAAACTGATTCTGGTGTACTACTAACAAAACTATAAACTTAAAATAATTAAATCTTTAAAAAATATTGAAAATTTTATATTTTTTTAAATTATGGCTATCAGAATGATAAGAACCGTATATATACCAGTTAATATAGCAGTCACATTTACTTTAATCTTGCTGTTATGTTAACTGACAGATTAAAGTGGTTATTACACTATTACACATGACTGACACTTTGGCAATAACTGTAAGTGTTCTTTTCAGTCTTCCCTAAATATTGGCATGTAACGCCAATGATCACAAAATCCACGAAGTCAGTTGAATTCGACGTGTAGTGTCGGTTGCCTAAGCTAAGGAGAAAAACCTGCTTCCCTACGTTTCGAGTGCCGCATGTAGATGACGTCTGCTCTGCGATTTGCGACTTTCACGTGACGTTTGTCTGTGTTCTATTTGTGTTCCTAATCTCAGTTTTCCATAACAGACGATATAAAAGGTTGCCATGTAAATTCTAAAAAATATTGTCCTTTATTGTTTATAAAATACCCTCTTACTAAGGCGTTCTGCAACAGTTGAGTGTAACTTTCGTCGTCGTGATAAGTGTCGTTGTGTTGTTTATAGGATACATGCAACAAAAACAGTTTTGTTATGTGAATTTGGTACGTTTTTGTATTTTTATCGAGTTTGACCAAAACCTGCCTTTGTGTGTTGTGTTGTGCTTTGATAATGGTTAGTATCTTGCTCGTCCAACGGATTAACACTTATCAAATGAAATTTAAAACTTACTTTACACCTGAATATCGCCCACCGTAGATTTGTGGTATGCCAAACGTCAAGTGTGACGTCAAATTTGACGCCCCCGCGTAAAACTTGAAAAAATAAAAGCAAAATTTTTGGTGTGGTAACAGTTTTCACGAGAAATCGAAATTTTATTTTTATGTCGTTTTCATTAATATAATTTATGTGGAATTATATCCAGACTGTACACATATAAATTTCGTTTTATTTTTGTTCTTTCCTATATTTTTTCGCCTTCAAACGATCATGTGTTTACCAAAAACTTAACTAGGTAATCAGGTATTTCAAAATAACTGATATTTATTTCATAATGGGGTAGCGGGCTTTATCAGAATAACCAAGTCCATTATATACGTGGAAATACCAAAATCTGACAACTTTCTTTTCTCGAAATTTTATTACTTAATCTTAACAAGCGGTATTAACTATGAATGATATATAAGTACCTACCTATTTATCTAAATTATCCTAATTTGCATATTTACCTACCTCTAAATTCTGTTGAAACGTTTACAAGAGAAGAATATATTAATAATTTGCAAGTGGTTCAAATTAAGTGTTAATTTCATAACTCTGTTCGTAAAGTGCTGTACTTATTTTAGTTTAGTCGAAAGAAATAAGGTGAGAGAAACGTTTACCTGTACTAAGGTACGTTAGTAGCTTATTTTCAACTCCATACCTTAATTTTTTTGAAATTTATATATCGTACATCATCCAATATAACGTAAGCAGTATATTACATTTATTTCATTCTTATCTGTCATTTATAAGTAGTTTTTTCATTTATCTAGATAATTAATTAAATTTTTTTATTTTAATGGTACTGTAAATGAGCAATTCATTGTTAAATTTACTTTTTTGAAATTGGAAAATATTGTTTCTTATCCTCTTAAGCTTTATGAACTAGACGTAGCTTCTTCAGTTTAAATTTTATTAAAGTAAGGTTATGTTGACAGTGTTGACACCCTGTTGCATATCTTTTGTTTGTGTCAGTGTAATCGATTCGCCACGAATGGACTATACAGTGTGGGTGGTATACGGTATACTATAAACTACAAATTTAATACATTTTATATTCGCCATGGTTTGTGGGTAGGCAATTGTATTTTACAACATTGTTCGAAGAAACAGATATTGTTTATTAGAAATTAGAACCGTTACTTGCTGGAAGAACTGCTGACGTAAATACTACCATTTTTTTTAATGGCAACTTGAAAAGTAATTCTTCAGGTCTAGTGCTTTTAATAATCATGTAATTATGCTCGGAATAACATACGTGTGTATCAATATATTCGAGGTCATATATAAGATATTATTTAATTAAAAAGCTACGTGTGCAAATATATAATACATTAGTGATATTATTAACTGCAATTAGATTTCATTAGATACTTTACGGTAGATGTACAACGCAACTATTGTTTGTTTCAACAAGGACATTACCCACACATCATGACGTCAATAAAGTACCGGACTCTACTAGTCATGTCATCAATACTCTATCGTCTAAAGTAACTGACCTTTTGATAGTCTGTAAGTCTATCCATATATTTAAGAACGAACTAGGTACCTACTTTGTACTTCCGTATACAAATACAGTGATTTATTTTATTTGCACAAACTTCAAGGACGGCTAGAAATTCACAAAATAATACTTTAGTTTTTTTATATAATTTTTTCTCTTGCACTTACATACAGGCTGCTAAAGTTATTAATTCTCTCTGACCTAAAAATGTATAGGACAAGTCAATTTACAAAGGACAATTATCAAACACAAACATAAAAATATATGAACATATACATACACATATATGCATACAAACAAACATATATACTCCATATAAATATAACAATATACATAACTTACACCAGATTGTCGTTTAGAAAATCATGAACACTATAATAACATTTGTGAAGCAACAGTTCTTTAATTGATTTTATAAATGTTATCAAATTTTTGGATGTATAGAAAGTTGGTAGTTTATTATAAAGTGTAGCATTTCAAATTTGGCGGTTTTATGTTTAGGAACACTTAATAAATTGCCACTTCGTGTGGAATATCCGTGATAGTACGAGTTTTTAGTAAAATTGTTTATATTACTTCTAACATATAATAACACTCTATAAATGTAGATACAGGGGAATGTTAATATTTTGTTAGAAATGAAAATATCCCTGCATGTTTCCCGAGAACTAATACCAAAGACTTTCCTAAGGCATCGTTTTTGAGCCACGAATATACGATAACTATTGACTGAGTTGCCCCATAAAATAACATAAGAAAGATGGCAATATACCAAGCTGTAGTACACATTTAGTAGTGCACACAGCGGCATCGTATTCTTAATCCGAGAAATTGCATACCCAAAGACTTAGTGTTATCAGAAGACTGTAATATAAAGTTGTTAAGACGAAGATTCAGTTTGGCATCAGGCACGTTGTGCAAACGGAAACACAGAACGTTAGTATTATTAATGTTAACAATGAGATTGTTAGATTACCAGGTTACAAAACATACAATAAAATTTTTGCAACTTGTAGTGAGCTCTTCAGGGTACCGAACTGAGCCACTAAAGAAGTATCATCAGCAAATAGCGTCAATTTAGACCAGTCAAAATGCTTTACCATGTCGCTGACATATAACAGAAATATTAATGGTCCCAACACGGATACCTGAGGCACTCCCAAGTCAATATTTCTCATTTACGAAACATTTATTTTAACAGACATTGACCTTTCAGTGAGATAGTGGACCAACCAATCCAAGAATATCCCTCTAAAACGAAAATGCGAAATAATTCCGGCAACATGCATGCCTTCATCCCGTAATTTATAAATTTGCTCAGTAAGCCTACAAGCAGCAGATTGAGTGGATTTACCCACTCTGAAACCATGTTCGCAATTTGATATTATGGTGAATTTATCAATAAAAGTGCAAACTTTATTAAACATTACTTACTCATTCATATGTTTTAGATATTGCACTCAGCAATGATATAGGTCTACAATTGGCAATATCTTGCGGGTCATTTTTTTATAAATGGGAACTACTGTAGATGATTTCAAAACTTTTGGAAAGTAACCGCTACTTACGGATTGATTAGTTAAGTAGGCAATGTGATCGACTATAAATATAGATATTTTTTAATCAGCCTTACTGATAAGCAGTCTGTAGCTGAGGTAGTTTTATTTTTCAAATTACATATTATCGAACGTATTTCATTACCAACAACAGGAATAAGAATAAACGTGTGGTTTAACATCGCATCAGTAGTGCAACTCGTCGATCTACGATTGCCAAAATAACCTTGCAAAGCTTCTTCCGTAACTGTTGCAAAATAGTCAACAAAGACATTCGCAAGATGATTAGAATTAGAGTAAATATTGCCATCTATATTTAGAGTACCTACTATTCTTTTTCCTGTTGTTTTTCCTGCCTGTCACTTTGTTTACCAAGATTCCATGCTGTTTTGCATTTATTGTTTGATTTAGCCACAATCTCACTGTGAAATTACATTTTAGTTTCTTTTAATAATCTACTGTTCTTATTCTTAGCTTGTCTACAGAGAGCTTGAGAGTCACTGTTCTTCATATTTTTCCAAAATCAATACATATTTTTTAGATGCTTGCTGGATAATTTAACCTCAAGCGTTACTCATTTTAACTGGATTTTATAACTGAATAACAATAATTGTCCACTGCATGTGATAAAGTTTGTATGATGTTATTGTTAGTAAGGCCGTTGATACAAATGAAAACAGGTTATTAAGATTACTTTCAGCAAGATCTCTAAATTGTGTATAAATAGGTTAACTATTATTTATTACGGTGTTACTAGTTGGAATTTGATATTTTAAACTGAGTACTCTATGATCACTAAAATGAGCTTCGAAAACATTAGATTCGAATTTACACTTGACAAAATGTAATCAATTTTTGTGCTACTTGGTCACACCCAAGTAGTTAGTTACAACTCTAGTAGGAATCATGGAAGTGATTCTCAAGTTATAGCACTGGAGTAAGTCGTCTAAATTTATCTTATAATCACAATTTTCTAAATAATTAGTATTTAGGTCACCACAAAGAAAAATATCCAAAGCATATCTACTACATATTTCTAAAGCACAGGATGGCTGACGTATAAATAAATTAAAGTCTCCATGGGGCGAACGGTAAACACTCAACACTGATATTTTTCGATTCTCCATCACCAATTTTACTGCACAACACTCAAAATGCATTTCGACGCAGGTGTTCTCAACATCAATAGTTTGAGCGTCAATTCTGTCGCTAATATAGATCGCCGATCATCATGCTCACGGGATGAGCGACAAAAGCTAGTTATTGCAGTGTATAGTGTATCCTGGAATAGTCATAGAAGATATTTCATCCTGGCAACACCAGTGCTCGACAATACTAACAATATCTGAGTGATGTTCAGCAAGTAGGAGTTCCAGCTTCTCCATTTTATTTGCAATGGAACAGGCGTTGAGTTGCGTAATTTTAAATGTAATATTTTCTTCAGCTTTGCTTCTTAGAAGGAACCTATACTAGGCCTTGTCTTGAAGTACTTTTTTCCGTTGGAAAAAATGACGAACGCAAGCTTTATTAGAACACATCGAAGCATTCATGCCTTTGTTATAATTTGTTTTAAAAATATTGACTTTTAATGAAGAATAAAGGTCTGCATAACGGGAAGTTAACGCAGTGCATATAACCGGAAAATTATGTTTCAGAAGTTCAGATAAATCATTAACCGATGTGTTTGGCTTCAGATTTGAAACATGCAAAGCAATAGTTCTCTCAATACCCTTCACTGTAGCAGGCCCAGAGAAGTCGCCAACTATTAATTTGCGGTTCCGCTTATTAGTTCTCTTTGAAGAAACTAGCTGCCAGTTCTGATTCGTATTAACATTTTCTTGAACATTTACATGCTTTTTAGCTGCACCAACGGCTTTACTGACATCCTGTATAGAAATTTTGTTTTTGACATTAACCGGTCGTACTATCTCCGACGTAGATAGTATTCTTTGATTGTTTCTTTGTATTTAAAAATTCCCCAACCTTCAGAGCAGGAGGTTTTTGGTCACTGTTTATCAACGATAATAATTCAACCTGTGAGTTCAGTGATTTTATTTTATCTTTTAATTCCAAAATTAACAAATCCTTCCGTTTAATTATATACTTAAAAATGTGAATATCAATCTTGTCGTCCATCGTCGATGCTATGTTATCCATGGCGTCAAAGAAACCTGTGTCAGATGCATCTTCTGAATCTCCGTGTACGATTATCTCACAAGACTTTACAAACAACTTGTCAACAATTAAAAATTTGGAATTTTTGGCGCAACTCGAACGGTAACAGCTACTACACGTTATACATTTCACCCATGAAACAACTTTATTTTTGCACTTATTACAATAGAATTCACCAGACTGATGCACTTGCGTCGCCCGCCATAGCTGAATGGTTATGAAACATTTTTAATGTACAGTGTGTCCCAATTCCTCTATTCATTGAGATACAAAGCGAAATTTAAAAAAAAAACTATTTGTAAGGGATTGTTCGTATCTCAGAGAAGAGCTAAGATAAAAATAGTGAAAAATTGCTTCTAATAGAGTTTTTTTACGGTGATTTCAGTGGCGTATTTGTAGTTTCTCTACAGGGTGTTCCTTTTAAAATGTAACCCAAATATATATTTTTTTACATGAACCATAAAAGGTGTATATGTTTTTGGAATTTAATTTATTATTTTCCTTCGTTATGATATAGCTGTTACTTTACATTTTGGGTATTGTCAAAAATGTTAAATTGAAAAACTGATGTTGTGTGGTGCATTGGCCATGCATTTTTATAAAATTTTTAAAAATTGGTTCATGAATTAATTCACTTTAATAATTTTCAAAATTACTTTACTAATTCGAAAATTAATTTTATTAAAATAATTATATTAGCCAATTAAGTAATTTTATCATTAATTGAATAACACTTGAAAATACGAGTAAATAAAAACAAACATAAAGAAATAACTAATAAGAAGAAAATTAAACGACAATGTTATTTAAAAAAACTGTTCAATATTATTTAATACTGAAAAAATATTTAGAAACTTTCTTTTGAATTTTTCTCCAGGTGGAGATTATATAATAGAAATTATTAATTATGGTGCAAAAAATTCGCTAAATATATCATAAAATACTATTTATTACCTACATAACTTAATTATTTAAACAACAGTTTATTTTGCATATATTTTTCTTTAAGTAACTAAAGTAGTTGATGAACCAATTTTGTAAAATTATTTAAAAAAGCATGACAACTATTGCTTTAACCTTCTAGATCTCCTGATTTTAGCTCTCCTACCCTATTTATTTAAATAATTAACAGTTATTTCGAAAGTTACTTCTCATTCATATTTGTAGTAATATAAATAACTAATTCTTTATTAATATATTTCTTAATAAGTTCATCCTATAGATACTTCACTTTCGTATAACATTCAATATGAGTTGTTCAGGGCCTCCCCCGACGTTATATTAAAACAAATGCCACCTGATTTTAATGATCTTGAAGTACTTACTACACACTCAAGTACACACTAGCAGAAAATCAATTTCATTTGTTAAAGGATTTCTAATAATTGCTAAAAATAATTACCTATCATTTAATTTATCACCCTATATCTACGCCTTATTTTGACCAAAATATCCTGTATACTAATGAAAACTAATGAAATTTTGATTAAATTTGAAATAAGTTATTTTTACAGTTATATCCTATGCTATGGCACTTACCTACTGCAGTATTTTTTTTTTGATAAATTCATATTTTCAATAAAAATGAAATATTTTTTGTTAAATTTATTCAGTGGCGTTACAAATATCTTGGATTATTCAATTAAAATTCCTGTATTTTGAAATTAAAATTTCTTTTGAACAAAAGAACGTTGTGGAGAGCCAGACATTTAAAAAATATTTATTTAGTATATTTATTTAAGAACAAAACCATGTTGTTCCTTGACACTTTCGTATTTTTTACACACTTTTTCTATTCTAGAACGGTTCACTGACATACTTTTATTCAGACTCCTGTTTTGATACGGTCGAACAGTAAGAACCTTGTTTTTCTGGCAGAACGAATGCATATTTTCTTGTCCACTACAAACTTTTGTTTTTGAGTTATAACCACCTACAACAGATGTGACAGTAATTCAGTAATTAGGTCAATGAGGTATTTGAAAATTGAAACTTGCTACGGTTGTTCTAGTTTATATACAAATTTCTTCATGAATTTGTTTTCATAATCCTGCATTAACAATAGTCTTATGTTTGTTCAATTGATTTTGCTTTAGTCGTTTATTTTCGTATTTAGTATAAATAAAAACAACAATGTATAAATTATTTAGTTAACAGCAGTCACGATTATATTCACTAAATGCATTCAATAAAAATTTAATTAGGTATAACATATAATTATGAACAGGATAGTCGAAATATAAAATCTCAAGAAAACGTGCAAGAAAAAATATTATACCTTGGTAAATATACGACAAAAGTACATATTTATTTGTAGAATAATTCGTGTTAATAACAAAATAATTAAAAATAAGTAAAACAAGGAAAAGACAGAGCAGATACGAATAAAAAGCTTGATTGAATTGGAATGGTTACAAAACAAAAAATCATGAAAATTAAAACAGGTACCTAGGTATATAATTTTATTATCAGTATTTTACAAATTTAGCTTATTGATTTCTATTTTTTCCAGTTTTCATATTTACTTTAAAATCCCTATTCTTTGTCGACGTAAGTCGAGGATACGAAGATGGTTACATCTTTAGCTTACTATTGTAAGATTTACACCCAACGTCAAAAGTCTTGAACCCCCTGTATATTATAAAATGATTCGATTAAACCTAGTGGTTTTTCTTAATTTGGTAAAAAAGCACAGGTACTTAGGGAACAAAAAAAGATAATAAAAAATTGCAGACCATGCTCTACTTTATTACCAATGTTTTTACAAATCTGGTCAGTTTGGCAGTGTCGAGGGCAGTGTATTCAGCCAAGAGTTCCTTTGAATTTTTGTACATTATAATGCTAGGACGTGAAATTTCTGCGTTTACCCGAGCAAGAATGACTGCTTTACATGATGTAGGACATTCTAATTATTAGATATCGAACATGTTGGGCATTCCTATCCTAGATCATCTGTTGTACGAATAGTACACATTTATGAAGAATTTGATAGAAAACAGACCACGTAGTCTCGAGTAATGAAAGGGAGGATCGGTATTTGCTGCAATATGCCCGTAAGCATCGCACATCTTCAGCTTCAGCTCTCAGGGTACACTTCCAAGGTACGTTTCGCCGTGTTATATCGACACCTACTATTCGAACACAACTCAACAAATTTGCATGCTAGAAGACGATTACGGGTCCCCACTCTACTTCCAAGGCATCGTGCTGTCCTTCTCTAGTGCGAGAGCATAGGCGTTGGCTTTTACGCCAGTAGCGGTGGGTCTTATTTACAGACGAAACCAGAATTGGGCTGGTTAGTTACTGATGACAATCGACAAAGAGTCTGGAGAGAACCAGGTCGTCAACAGCGACTTTCTTTTCCCCCTGAAGTTGCTCCGTATGAAGGGGGTACCGTAATATTTTGGGGTGGAATAATGTTCAACCACCGCATCCCATTAATTTGCAAACCACAGAATATGACCAGTCAAATTTACATCGAACAAGTTATTACGCCCATTAATTCTCTACCCCCTACGTAATGAATTAGGTAAACATTTTGTGCTTATGGACGACAACGCTTGACCATATAGTGCAAGAAGGGTTCAAGAGACACTCGAAGCAGGACATATCAATAGATTAGATTGAGCAGCCAACTCTCCTGACATGAATCCTATTGAAAATAGGTGGAATTTCGTTGTTAGAGCCATTCAAAATCATATTCCCCCACCGCAGACTGGAGAGTGGCGGTAGAAGAGGAATGGAACAATATTCCGCAAGAGATTGTTAACCGCTTGATTACCTCAATGCACAGACGTGTCAGTATGCTGTTAGAACGTGGTGGAGGTCATGCCGACTATTAGTCAAGTAGAGAACTTGCTTTGTTACTTCTTGATTTAATAAATCTCGTCAAAAGCGTCAAGAAAATCGACTTTAAAATGATAAAACTTTACACATCCATGATTATTACTTAGGACTTCGGCAATGTGTATGTCGAGAACGAGTGGATTTAGATCCTGTAGTTGATTGAATATGCTTTAAAAAACACCGTGTATATAGATTCTGATTACTATTCTATAGACGTTGTTAATAATTAGTATTCATTGATTTTTAGACTAAATTATGACAATAATGTCTGATGAATCCTTAAATTTTAGAATGTAGCTCTAACGATAGATATTTCGCCATAACTCTCAGGCTTAAAATGACATAAAATTTTTAATCGCCCAAGTTTAAAACTGTATATAATGACAAACACATTTTGAGTTACTTCAAAACATATCGAATTTACAGCTGTTAACCTTGCTTAAAATTAAAAATACAAACTGGTATCTTATTATGGATTCTATCAAGTCATACGGTGGCTATTAAGATTACTATTTGAAAACTTGCCATATATAAAAGTCATAAATAATCTCACCCATAATTAGGTAAGTATGCCAGATATTCCGCTAAGGACGTTTGTTGTAAATAGAGGAAGTAATTTACACAGTGATTTATAAAGACTTTTGCGGCGACATGGCAAATATTTGCTGTAATAACACATGCGTGAAGGCAATTAAAAATATTTATATTTTGTATATTAATTAGAGAACCACAATATTTATTATTATTTACCTGCAGTTGTTATTAATTTGCAATTGTTATTTGCATTCATAAACAAAGAAAAACAATTCACACTAAATTTTTTCCTACACTTTTGTTCAATAACATTTTTAATTGTAGTTTAGAATCTTTGTGATGCAATGCTTAGATATTTTTTATACGTTCGTGCAAAAAACAAAACTTTATTGAACCATATTTAGTGAAAAAACTGGATCTTTACTGCACTACTGCAATAAAAATTGCTCTCATCTGTCATTCTACTAAATCGTTTTGTGATCATGACAAACATAAACGTTAAAATCGACGCTATATTTAGTCCATTCTCTATGGGATTGTATTACGTTTTAAACAATTGCTTATTTTATATTAATTTCAATCATATTTATTACATACTGGATTATGAAATTACTAGAAAATGCAATTTATTATATTATATATATTAGGATCGGTCAGTGGTCGCGCGGTTTAAGGCGTCAGTACTTGAATCGAGGTGACTAGATTGCTGTGTGGTTCGACCCCCGCAGCCGGTAGACCGTATAAAAGCTATATTCGTGGAGAGATTGGCACCCTCTTTGCGGGTATGGTAGGGTGGAAGAATGTTGGCTTGGATCAATGTGAGAGATTGATACCGGTTGACATTTGACTACCCCCCTAATTAATGAGGTTTTCCAGGTTTCCCTCATTCCTGCACTGAATGGTGGTTAGGGCCTACCAACGTAAGTCGTTCCTGGGCGCAAATGCGGCCTGTTTAATAATAATATGCCACCCCCTCTCCCGCACAAGACTTCGACTTCTGGGCTAATCCTCGTGAATTGAATGAGGGGTAGAGATATTATTATTTAAAATAAATTTTCCTTTGGATATCAATTAAATTACAAAAAATATTTCTGTATTACATTTAGCACCTAGAGAATTGTTCGTAACATATTAGTTCCTAATGTTCTCAATGAAAATCGATAGTGCTAATTAATTATTAAATATTTTGCTGCTTTCCTACACTTAGTGCCACCAACATAAAACATTTTTTTGGTTTTTGCATGAACGTAGAGAAAATAACGTACAAAAAGTGTTTATTGCACGCGACTTACTTTTTGCACTTGTTGCATAAATAACTATTTTCTACGTTCATGCAAAAAACTAAACTTTATTAAACTATATTTAGTGGAAAAAGTGGTTCTTTGTTGCATTCATCTGTCATTCTACTACAGTGTTTTGTCATCATGACAAATATAAATATTCAAATCGACGTCATATTTTCCTAGACTTAGTGTCATCTAAATAAAACATTTTTTGGATTTTGCATGAACGTAGATAAAATATTGCATGCAACTCGTACAAAAAGTGTTTATTGCACTTCACGTGTTGTCCTACTCCGCTTGACGGCCTCGTTGGACAATTTCACATCCCGTGCAATAAACACTTACTTTTTATTCTTGTTGCATAAATAACTATTGTAATATTACACAAGGTGATATTTTTTTGCAAATAATGATCGATGATACCCACACCACCGCCACTGTCTTACTAAATCTGCACACCGAATTGAGTAAATTTTCTCAGGGAGTTTAGAAACTACTTTAAAACTATTTATTTATTTTAACACGCTGTAGTTGGACAATGGGTGTCCTAAGACTCCCACAGTTATATAACAGAAAACCATTAATTTTAGCCACAGAATATGCCCTTGAATTTTTGACTTTATGACTACTTTTTTTAAGTTTTACGTACAGTGCGGGGTCTAAAGTTAAAAAGGTATCGAATCTATGGTAAATATGGTCAGATGATATGGCACAATGCCTGTCAAACTTAGACAGATCGTTCAAAAGAATACAAACCTCTCATTAGACTGAATCACAGTATACTGTGGACTGAATAAAATATTTATCGATAGGTACGTATGATTTAATTTTTCTTTAATAATAATAACACTAAATAATAAATAATAAATGTTCGAAATGTGCTAGCTGAACCTTCTTATTAAGTCATACCGTTGAGTGAGAAATTATAGATAGAGGCGCAACCATAATGGCAAAATGCGTATACGATCCACAAGTTTAACACCCTGTATCTTGAAAACAAAGGCCTTAATAGAAAATATCTATAGGGCAAAATGTTTTTAGTCGAACAAGAAAGAAAAGCCTTCATGTTTGACGTTCCGTTATGTTACACCGTGTTTTACAGTAGGGGTTTTTTGGGCCCAAGATTTGTGCGTCTGTCGAGAACTGTTGTTAACGACAGTCAATTTTGAGTGTTCTGTGTGATTCAATGGTTTAACAGGCAAAGAAAGCCTCCGTGAACAATAAGTTGTCGATAAATTGACGAATCTTAGAACCAAAGAGCTGCTATTACCTAATACTATCTCGGGCCCAAAAGTGTATACGCATTTCGCCATAAGGTTGCGCCTCTATCTATAATTTCTCGCTCAACGGTCATACATATTGTTAAATATTTTATCCAGTCTGCCGAGAGGTTTTCCTTCGTTTTTAAATGACCTGAAAGATTTAACAGAAATTGAGCCATATCATCTGCCACAGACCTTACCTTAGATTCGATATCTGTAATAAAAATATTAGTGTTACATTTAAAATAAGATAGGTGACGTCATTTCCGAGACAAAAATGTTGATAACTTAAAAGAGGTTAATATGAAAATAAAAATCGACCTGTTTTTCCGAACCGATTACTAGTTTCAAGAGGGGTCAAGACTTTATCGCCGCACCGTATAAAAAATTATAAACGATGTTCTATTAAAAAAAAGTTGATACTTATACTATACATAAATAATATATTTCTACAACTTTGTGATGTTTATTCACAAAAATTTGTGCAATTTTTATATTCTTTACTCGATTCTATATTTTTTCTATTCGCAAAAATAATAATTGCAAGCGGGATGCAAACTAGAGCAACACATTATCTCTTATACTAAGTTTACCATTATTTGGGATAACTATTTCGTAAATAATTAGCACACGTTACCAACCAACCAATTACTACTGATGATTTTCATAGCCAAATTGGTGTTTGGACCCATTGTTCGGGACACTAGAGTTTTTGGCTAGATTGGGGATCGTCAATCAACAGTTGTCAGTTCTAAAGGAATAGTGGAATATTCTTACGCATTTGCGTGTAGATAATTGACAGACAGTCCACACTTAGATATAAGTGTGCAAAACTCCCATTTGAAACATTGGCAAAAGTCAGGCTAGTAACAGCTGCCACTGATAACATTTTTTAACGATGTTGATGCATATTTTGAAATACATATTTAGAATTTGTTTCGAATTTTTGCTACACTAGTTCCGGTTATTTCAAAATTAAATTTTTTTTAGCTGATATGTTAATGAATAACGTAATAACTACCAATATGGGTTTCATTTTGTCATTATTTTTAATATTCCACCAATATACAAGGTGTTAGGAAGTGATGAGCAAAAAATTCAGGGGACAATTCTAGACCGAAAATAAATGCTACCTCTTTCTATAACTTTGTTTCCAAAACTGATTATTAACAGAGTTACAGGGTGTTAAAGTTATAATTTTATTTTCGATATTTGTAAATAACTTCTTAAGAAATCCAAATATTTACATAAAATTTGTAAATCGGGGGTTTTTGCGGACGAGAAATTCAAATGTTTCTAATTTTGACGTCACTAGTAGAGGGTGCCACTTGTGGCACACCATGTTTCTTTTAAACGGCATAACTTTTTTGCATCTTGTATCCATCTGACTATCGAAACAATCGATTCTCTTATCTGTTATATTTGAAAAAGGTATACCTTGCTGAAGTCGGTAGGCGTAACCATTTTTGAAATAATTCTATTTGAAATGCTCAGTGCACCGAGTAAAAACTGTTTTAGTTTCAGGTAAAGTGCCTTTTCTGCTGAAAATACAGCAAAATGTTACTTGAAAAAGTTATTCAGAATCGTAAATTATGGAAACGTGCAAAATTTCAAGAAGATCGGCGAGGTTTGATAAAACCATTTTTCAACAAAGCACAAAGATTTTATCAAAGCAGACCGATTTTTTAAAAATTTTGCACATCTCCATAATTTACCGTTCTGAACAACTTTTTCAAGTAACCATTTGCTGTATTTTCAGTAGATAAGGCACTTTAACTGAAACAATAACAGTTTTAAATCGGTGCACTAAATATTTCAAATAAGATTATTTCGAAAACTGTTACCCCTAACGACTTCAATAAGGTATACCTTTTTCAGATATAACAGGTAGAAAAATCGATTCTTCAATAGTCAGATGGATACACTAAGCACCAAAAAGATTCTGTCATTTAAAACAAACGATGATGTGCAATAAGTGGCTCCCTCTACTAGTGATGTCAAAATTAGAAAAATATTTGAATTTCTCGTCCGCAAAAACCCCCAATTTACAAATTTTATGTAAATGTTTGGATTTTTGGAATTTGGAAGTTATTTACAAATATCGAAAATAAAATTTTAATTTTAACACCCTGTAACTCCGTTAATAATCAGTTTTGGAAAAAATGTTATAGATAGAGGTAGCATTTATTTCGGTCTCGAATTAACTCCTGAATTTTTTTAACAAATTAGAGTACATCACAGTATATAAAGTTATTATTTATATTTCCATATTATTAGTTTCTCAGTTAATATTGAATATAAACTTTCCTTACATCTAGTTCATTTTTTTATATTACTCAGTTTACCCAATCTATTTTCTATTTTTAGTAATTGTTTATCTATTCATTTGTGGACAAAATGCATAATTTGGTAAAAAAATACTAAATCCATACTGTATTACAAGAATCTCTATGTGAATACCTTACATTTACCTTAAAATTGCATGTTTTTCTAAAAATACGTAGTAACGTTATAAAATTACATTTAATATGTATAAAAACATGGTTTTGCTATGAAAAAATGCATATTCATTTGTAATAATTTTCCATTACAATTGTAAAATTACATTCTGGTGTGTTATTTCACATTATTGATCTAGGTAATCAATAACCAACAATCCACCGTGTAATATCACTAATAATTTTTATCAAGGTTGAGATGTAAAGAATAGCTCATCAGGTTAATCAGAAACGACCATAAATCTGGGAAATATATTTTGAAGTTCAAATGATAATTTTTGGCAAAACATGCATGTTAGGAAAATGAGAGAATAGATGCCAAAAGGTGGTTGTTATTTAAAGACCGTCATATAAAACTTGTACCTTTACTTTTCGTAGTCAAGACTGTTCGAATTTTTCTTGAATCTCAACAACAATTTCGCGATTTTCTTGCCCTTGCTGCGTACAAAATGACTATATTTTAGAAGCAGATACCTGTATTTTAGTCCAATCAATTCATTAATTAATTCAAAATCTGCAAGCGTAGGCTAATATTTTTTTAAACGGCCTTTAACCAATGACACTCCTTCAGGGTCATCTTTGTTTTAAATCGTTAAAATTGTCGGTTCAATAACATATAATGTCTGCATTATATATTAAATAATATAAATGACATCTTTAAGAATCTATTTTGGAAGTACACATTTATCGCTTATATTTTTTAAGTAAAGAAACCCGACATTTGTTGAAGGTTCCCTTTTCAAAAAAATCCTACAGTTTATTCACGTCCAGTAACTGTGGTCAATGGTATCAATCATACATCCGCGTGAAAGTGTTTCAAAAAAGGAATACTTTGTAGTATCGAATACGTTTAAGAGTTAACAGCAGGCGGTTATGTCAACCATTAAATCTGCGCTTTAAAGGCATGTACAGTGTGGCTTGGCTGATTTAATACTTGGAGGTATTTCATTATAAAGTACAGCAGCATTATAAGAGAAAGACCTTTGACATAAAGCGGTGCGGTGTTTAGGAACTACGTATAAATCTTTGTGACGAGTAGAACAACTGTGTACATCGCTATTTTTTAATTAGCTTATTAAAAAAATATTTGGGGGTCTTGTGAATGTTAATTTTATAAATTAGACTAGACAGATGCAAATAATAACGCTCAATAAGATTTAACCATTTGGATTCATTAGAACTAATATGATCACATTTTCTAAGACCGTAAGAAAATCGAATGCAAGCATTTTGAATCCTTTGAAGGCTTTCTTTGTCCCTATTAATGATAGCCGGCCAGTAAACTGTATCGCAACAAGCGATATTACTACTGAATTAACGAACTAACATGTTCGTAAAATCAGATCCCTATCAAAGAACCCCAAGGTTTTTACAAGAATTAGTAGGAACAAATACGACTCCATTTAATTAAATAGTGAACACGGAATTTTGAGTGATGACGTTTTATGATAACCAAGAACAAGTAGTTGTGTTTTAGATGTATTCAAAATCAGTCCATGCGCTTGTGAAATCTCTGAAATGGAATTTAAATCAGTGTTTATGCTTTCCACGGAAGTTGCCAAATTATCAATCGAAAATTTAAAAAATAACTGAAAATCATCAGCATATTGGTGAGAGCATGCAAATTTAATAAAATTGGAAAAGTCAGCAGTGTAAACAGAAAACAATACGGGAACCAAAATACTACCCTGAGGCACCCCTTTATCCACATCAGAAAAATCAGAGATCTCCATCAACGGCCACTTTTTGTCGCCTCCCAGATAGATATGAATTGATGAGAGTAAGGACACTATGATGAAGACCAAAATATTTGAGTTTAGTAACTAAGGTAGCATGATGGATAGTGTGGAAGGCCTTACTATAATCCAATAAGACAAGACAAGCAGCTTCATTAACATCACAAGCTCTATAAAGCTCATCAGTTACGTGTAAAAGGGCTGTAGAAGTACTGTGATGTTCTCGGAAGCCTGATTGAGTGGAAGTTAATACATTGAACTTTTCTAGATAACTAGTAAGCTGCTCATGTATAATTTTTTCAAGGACTTTGGAAAAGTACAGAGAATTCTAATGGGGCGAAAGTGCGAGATGATAGAAGGATTAGAATTCTTAGGAACGGGAAAAACAATAGCATCTTTCCAGCATTTAGGAAACACTGACGAACATATACATAATTTATTAATAATACAAGTAATATGTTCAATCAAGTAAACAAAAATTAAATCAAACATTTTCAAGTTAATATCATCAGCACCTTTGGCATTAGATTTTAACGAATGAATAGCATTGCTTACCCTTGCAGAAGCGACTGGACGAAGGTAAAATAATTGTGAGAACTTAGGTCGAAATTTGTTTAGACACAAGTTTTCGACAACTTTGTCATTTACAATTACTTTAGGGATTTAGGAATTTAACCCCAATGGGTTTACTAGGTTATTTAAACAATAAAGTATTTAAAATGAAGACTAATAATTTAGAAAAATGTAAAAGGACGATTTACAACAGAAATGAGAAGAATAACTGTCATAACGTCTTTAAATTTTTAATGTGAAAAAATAGATAATTAAGGCTGTAATTTTTCTTTACTTTTATTGGGTGTTTTGCCACACTTCTTAATCTTTATTATTTTTTCAGAAGTGTGGCAAAAACCCAATAAAACTAAAGAAAAACTAAAATTATGCCACAAATAAATAGCTTCAGACAATATCTTAAGGCTGTAATGTTTGCAATTTTACAAAGCCGTTTTTAGACGTCCACGCGCTTTCATATTTCTCCTCAATGGAAATTCGTATTAAGATGGAGCAAGTTTTAATCAACTAATAAAAGTCTATTTTACTAGACAGCAGAGCCATATTTTCAAAAAAAAAAAAAAAATTAGATCTGAACAATATTTCGGTCGCAATATTGCCCACATTTAGGACTGCGGTGAGACGTTGTTAGGCACTATTATAAAAAAAGAAAGCTGTAGGCTAGTAAATCAAGTCTTCATATAACAGACAATTGCCTCAGATTTAAATTTTTTGCATTTATATTCATGAAATCTGTCCGCCAAGAAGACATGTTTTGCTAAATTTCTACATACAATTGCTTAACTTACAGGGGCACAAAGTTAAATGTGCCGTTGAAGGTGCTGATGGGCGGAGCCTTATAAAAGCTACACTGTTTGGCCAAACATTATACCCTTAAGTCTATCAATTTTCACTCATTACTGTGCTGGAACGTCTACGATAACACACTGAATTCAATGTATCTATTAACTTGTAACAATCATCTTTATTTATAATACAGATCCATATAAAAAAACTTGTGTACTTAAACACTATTTCCCAGAAATATTTGCTTGTTCGACGTGTGTTATTTCAGAATAAATACATGCATATCGCGGTCCGCAAAAGTGTTTTCCATTAGTCTCCTTGATAATAGTAACATGTTGGTGTAAATTGCTTCGGTGTTATTTTTTGGATTGGAATAGGAACCGACCAACACGTATCCTTATTATTTTTAAATTTTCTGTGTTTTTGCCAAATATACACCCAACGTACGTATGTAAGACGTACGTGTTACGTATGAATATAAATCCAACTGACATTTAGTACATTAGGCCGCAGGGGCTTCGGGCAGTCGATGAAATGTTTTCTATTTCCGTTTTCGTAGTTTTAAAAAATATATTTGACCAGACAAATGAAAATACGATAGTAAATTAAACCTGTTGGAGCCTCGTGATTTTTGTGAAAGATAATTTTGATAAATTGAGTAGATCAAACAGCTATATTGCCATGTTTCTGTCAATTTGAACTTTTCAGTTCAATATGAAGCACCATGTGTTTTATTGCGTTGTTGGAGACACTTAAATTTTTTAAATCTATAAAAATGTATTAGTATGTTTAATACATTATTGATCATTATGGGCAGTTGTGAAAAGTGAACAAAACTTACTAGTAGTTTTAAGACTTTCATAACCTATTATGGCTTTTCGGGTTATTATGCCTTCAGGTTGATATTTCATCGTCTGACAAACACACTGAACTCGGAATCAACATCTATTTTGATACATGATATTTTTTTCTACTTTCAGTGACTATTTTAGTATTAAAATAATACATGTTTCTCAGAAGACACTCAAGACTAAAAAAATTAATTGTACAGAACAGTTTTGGACATAGAACAAATTAAATTGAAATCTTTGGAAATGGTAATAAAACCCGTACTAGAATACTGTTTATTTTGTTAAAATAAATAGTTTCTTGCAAAAACCACCTTCTCATATTTGATATTCTGATCCTGAGTCCTCAAAGGGCTCAGAAATTCCTTCTGTTTCACTCATTATTATGTTCTAAATATTAAAAAAATAATAATAAAAGCCTGTTAATATGGCCTATTGGCCCTGTTCACAACGAGAAATATTGATTCACATTAGTATCGTTTTATAACTTGAGAAAAACATCGATGTGAAAACTGGAATAGGTATGTATTAACGAATGTTGTAAAAGCATGTATTTATAACATCGCACATTGTCGTAGGATGTTATGGCTATAAAAACTAAAACAAATAAATGACGGAAATGACAGTGAAGGTGATTGGCTTATACCGATAACTAAATCCAAAACTTTACGACAAAGTTTAAATGATCTATGTACAAAGAAGGTAAATCTTTGCTAACATTATCTATTAGCATTGATTTTCATAAGTGTTCAACGGATTTTACCTTTTGCTAGTTCGTATAAAGTGTTTTATATCATAAAAATCAGTATAGATAACACTCACCTTACATTTATACTGAAATAGTTGGTAATTACAAAAATTATGTTTGGGCGGTCAAGTTATTTCCTCAATTATATTCAACGTTGTTTGTGCCAAAAATCGGCAGGATAAATACAATGAATGAAATTAAAGTGCGTTTGGAAGTGGTTTTTTTGTTGTCGTCAAAAGCGCCAAATTGTCTATAATACGAAATACAAAACTATTTTAAAAACGAATATTTTAGAAAACAAACGGGGTTTCTGTAAGCTGGAGGGCTGGATTTTCTGATAACCCAACTAAAACAAAAATATTACTCAAGATGCTAATAAATATCAAGATAAATAGTAGTAATGACAATAAAAAATAACAGAAACATTAACTAGCCAAGTTATTACAATTTGTATGCCTAATAAATTACGAGATATTAAGTTGTGTAATTTTCTTATACTTAGTAGTAATTATTAAGCATGCAGGGTGCCCAGAAGTTCGCTTCTCAAGCTTGGTGAAATGCATACATAAAATTTTGTGTTTTACTATTCTTTCAGAAAAATATATTATCGAAAATGCCACGGATACTATGTTTTAATTTAAACAATTCATCTTCGCATAACACATCAAATATTATTTATCTAAAATCAGATATAGGTAAGAATTTAGTAAAATAATTCAGGGTTCAAGGTTCCTTTGCTTTGATACTAACATTAAAAACTCGCTTTGACCCGTCAACTTTTGTTTTGGGGAGGATTTCCACTATAAAATGCAAAGAGCAGCACAGGTAAGAAATAATTGTGACAACTTTGAAATTATCTTCTCAAATTTTTGTGTTTGACAATTGTAATTAATTAAAAAAACAATTTTTTCTTCAAAATATTTGATACCCTGTATCTAGGAAACTAAGCATTCACAACCCATATTTATATGAATATAGCCTGTTTAAGTAAAAAATGTCAATATATATGCGAGAGTTTAGATAATACAGACCAAGTGGACATATGAATATGCAAAAAGCTTTCGATGTAATAGATTTAAATATTTTATTTAAAAAACTTGACTTTTCGGTTTTTCTAATTAACTGATATCTTTATTTAAGTAATATGTTTTTGATAGGCGTATGTACAATATGAAAGTTATCGATCATTCCTTGTAACACTTACACCTGATATTCCGCAGGGGCCTCTATTATTCCTACTGTTCATAAATGACCTAACCTAGACTGAAAGTATTTTAAATTATTATACGCAGATGACTTAAAATTGTATCAAACCGTCTACGGTAAACTTTTGTAGCTTGATATCAACATTATAAGTGCATCTGCATTGTGTCCCTCAAATAATCTTGATTTGAATATTGGTAAATGTTATACTGCAACTTTTACAAAAATCCTCTTGCATCGTCAAGATCAAATACGTGATCTGGATATCATATTTTATTCTTTTGTTCCACACACTGATGATACTCACTGCAGCCAATAAAATGTTAGGTTAGAATTGAATGCTCTTTATTACTCTCTCTAAATACAAGAAGAATTTTTTTAACAACAACCTTCTTGTATTATTTATTGCATAATAATATAGTTTGCGCGTTTCTGTTAACAAAGGTTTCCTTTAGTGTACCACGCCTTAACTGTAGGTATGTATGTAAAAGATTTTACTGTGAATGCTCGAGAACTAATAATTTGAAAAGGTCACATGCATCAGTCATAATGTACCAACTTTAATTTGATATACGACAATTGTTATATTAATTATTCATCACTGCCTAATATCTACAAAAGTATACTCGAACTTACGTTTCTTGAACATCATGTAATTTCTGTTGAGTTTATTTTGTTTTGTTTATGTTTTCATATACACATATTTTCTGCTAGTATTTATAGTGTCACTTTTTAATTTATTTGTTTTTTTGTTTACTTTGTAATACAGTAATTGTTTTTCTTATCTATTATTATCAAAAACAAAATATATTTATAATTTTTCCTGTTGTTGGAGGTTCTCACCTGCTGGAAAATTAAGTTCTATCTATGTTTATATCTATCTATATGAACTTCTTATTTTAAACAGTTCTAGCACCTGGTAAAATTTAATGCATGCAATTCGGAACACATTCTATACTGAGTATTTGTAACCTTCTCTAAAAAATAATAATTTCTTCTTTTGTACTAACTATTCATTGAAGGAACATATTGTATAAATACATTATATTTATTAGCAATGAGCAATTTTTCCTGCACCGTCTATAGTTAGAAAATACCATTCTCTACAAAATCTTTTATTTAAATAAACTGTTCGTTTTTGGCACCTTAAAATATCGGATTATATAGAACTACAATCAGATGCGTGCACTTTATCAAATAGTATAAAGAGTTTCTTTTACTGTCAAGCGTGGCATACCGCGTGCCAAATACGCGTAGAAAACGTGTCGAACATGGTGACCTTAACGCGAGATCTTACTATTTTCACAACTAGCAGGGAAAATGTATTTTTTAAAGTTTCAATCTACGTAGTTTTAAATTCACACCTCGATCGATCCGACACCTGTTTACCAGCTCCTCTGCCAAGATTACTTTTTAGCATATTTACAAGAAAGCTACACTATTATTTTATAGACGAATATAAAATTGGCTTTAACACCTACCATCGATTTTATTTCGAATGTGCGAGATATTATTTATAAAGTAACCGGGCCATTTCTAATCGGCCTTCGAGCCCGTTTATTTTTTTGAAGGTCAACAAATAAGTAACAAAGGCTATTTTCACGCGACAAGTTGTTGTATAGGCAAACATTACAAAACAGAAACGACGCTCGATCGGACGGACGGCGTCGTGACGTGGACCTGACGTCGAGAGGCTTTTGAGATCTCTGAAATTTTATGTTAGAGTGGGAATTATCGTGTTCGAACCAACGGTTGTAAATTTGTGAGGATAGACGTGATATTGACATTGATGCAAATAAACATTTCTGTGATTTGTGTGTATACTTGTAGTGCATTTTTCTGTGGAATATATAGGGCAATATGTCAGGTAAACGTATTTTTAATCTAGAGGCACATTTAGGAAACATCTTTGCTGCAGAGGCAACCATTTGAGAAGAATGTTGATACTTGTACTCAGGTTACAGTTTATAATATTAAACACACAATATTTTCGAAAAAAAAAAACCAATGTACACCTAGTACTTATTCTTACCTTCGACAATTAAAACAAATTTAATTAAATATGTTTTTTGGCCTTGTGTTTAATAATTTATATCGACATGTCATATCTATTGCATTTGCAACATTCTTGAGGGCTTGAAATTTGCCATAATATTTTATGAATATATTCAACGTGATATGTACTAGAAGCAAATAAACATGTGCCTGACTTACGTGTACCTATATTTGTATTGTTTTTTTTTTTGTGGAATATATGGGCATTATATCATTTAAAATAATTTTTAATCTAGAGGCATATTTAGGATCATATCTGCTGCAAAATCAACGTATCATTTTGAAAAGAACTTTGATATCTGTAATTTCCTAATAAAATTGTTCTGCTAATTATTATTCAGGTTACAGTTGAGAAAACATAATTTATAGTACCTAAGTACCTATTCTTACCTTCGATAGTCAAAGGACAAATTAAATTAAAGATGTTTTTTGGCCTTGTGCTTAATGATTTATATGAACACAACATATCATATTAATTGCATCTATATCATTTTTGAGTGCTCGAAATTTGCGATATTTCATGGTTAAATTCAAGGTGACACTTGATGCAATAAACATTTGTGTAACTACATTTGTAGTGGATTTTTTTCAGAAATATATATAGAGCGTTATGTCAAGTAAAAGTATTTTAATCTAGATATGTATTTATAAAATATCTTTGCCGCATAATGGACCTATAATTCTGAGATGAATTTTGATATTTGTAGTCTTTGAATATTATTACTATGCCAAATTAATTATTACGGTTACAAGTCTGAGTACCAAAAACTATTGACGCAATATTTTTGAAAACATCATAATCTAGAGTACTTATTCATTACATTCGACAATCAAAGGACAAATTAAATTAAAGATGTTTTTTGGCCTTGTGCTTAATGATTTATATCAACATTATGTCATGTTAATTGCAATTTGCATCAGTTTTGAGTGCTTGAAATTTGGGATAATATTTCATCAATAATTTTAAAATAATTGGATCCAAATTTATCCACGTTTTATAGTGGCAATGTAATTACTTTTCTATATATTGGATTTTTGTTTGTTTAACAAGATTGCAGATTAAGTTCACTGATCAAAAAAATTATGCAGTTCCAAATGTTGACTTGCACAAATATTTGTTTGAAGACAATCCCTAAAAGGGAAAAAATTAATATTTGTTGTCTCATAAATGTGTCTTAAGTGACCTGGTTGATTTGAAAGAAAGTAAAGATTTCTTTCTTTTTGTGCCACAATTAAAACTATATACAATCTCTTAGTGGTATTTTTCTTATTAAAAAAATAGTACGGTACTTTACTTATCATCACATAAATACTTTAAAAAATTTGGAGGGTCTTGTATATCAAATCAAATGTCGAAATTAAAATTACATATTACGTTGTTTTGAAAATGCAAAATTTAATCAAACTATTTCACAAATAGGAACAATAAAATATCATAACACAATAAATAAATAAGCTTGCAATTGAGAAACAAAACTTGTTGATGTTATAATCCCAATAATATTGACAATATACTGAAAATCTTTATAAGTACATATTTTTATTTATTTGTTAGACGTGAAATAAATCAGTTCCAATCTAGGAAAGGAAATAGGGAGGAGACAACAACTGTCTTTAGATATTATTTTTGAATTTTATTCTGAAATTGAATAATTTTCTTTAAATTTTTGAGCAAAAATGCGTTACAAAACATGCCTTCTCAATGAAAGACCTAATATTGCCTCTTTTTACTTACCTTACACCGTGAAAAATACTTAATAATTTATAACAATTAAAATGTTTCTAGTTTTTTAAAATAATGTAATGCGATGTTTATAATATCGTATACATTTTTTTCAGTGTGCAGTTGGCGTGTAAAATTCAGAAAACTTTATGATAAATGAGAAATTTTTTGAGATTTTTTAAATCTTACTTATATAATAGACGTCTGTCAGTACATTGCCGTGGTTTCAGTTATGCCGAAATAGAAGAGACTTCAGGAGTGCCTCAAGGTTCTGTACTTGGTCCCCTATTGTTTAACGTTTTTATAAATGACATCACATGCGATCTATCTTGCCGCTGATTACTGTATCCTGATGACTTGAAATTATTTACGACAATTGATTCTCTTGATGACTCCAACGCGATATTGCAGTAATTAATAAATGGTGTTTACATAATAATCTATTTCTAAATATTAACAAATGTAATGCCATGATATTTACTAGAAAACTAGCTCCTATTAAATTTGATTACACATTAAACAACCAGAAACTTAACTCTGTTACGCAATATAAAGATCTGGGGGTGTGTTTTTCATCTAAATTATCTTTTACTGATCATATTGACAGCATGGTATGCAAGCCTCTCATGGATTTAGGATTTATAATACGGAACAGTCATCAGTTTGAAGGGCACGGTACGCTTATAGTATTATATAATGCATTTGTAAGATCTAAGCTTGAATATGCTTCTGTTATTTGGAATCCTTGCTATGAATGTCATTTAAAAAATATTGAAAGACCCCAAAGACGATTTGCTAAATACTTATGGTTTAGGTATGATGGGGTATATCCCCCAGTTGGATTTTCCAATGAACAATTGTTATCCCGATTTAATATGTTTGAATTGTCTTTACGTCGTAAATATTACTCCGTAGTTTTTCTGTATAAGTTATTAAATAATTTCGTTGATTGCCGGGAACTTCTTTCTAATATTAAATTATCACCACCTAATTTAGTAACGCGTTTTCGTTCTTCTATGTTTCATATTCCCACATGCAGGACTAATGCTCTTAATAATTCTCCAATGTTTGTAATGTGTTACAATTATTTCTTAGTGCATAATACCTTAGATTTATTTTTTTGTAATGTTGAAAATATTAAAAATGCATTTTTTCATTAATTTTAATATGTATGTAAATTTTGTATACCCGATTTTATTTTGTTTGTATATATTTGTTATTACTCGTTTGTTTTTTCCTGTCCTGTAATTGGATTCTGTCTGGACAGTGTAATGCAAATAAATAAATGATCAAACATAATATGACAACATGACAATAACAAACTTTATAATGAAACTTAACAGCTGAAAATGTTATTTTTCTTATTCTAAATGACTTAGCTTGTATACTGTTACATATCCTGAAGAAAACTTGTATTATTGGTACAATGAAGACATATCTCTTTTAACTTGCTTTGATTTTGTTCAGACTGTTACATCTTGTTACATTAGTTACATTCAATTTAAATGTGGCTCAGTAACATCGAACAAGCGGTACAAAGTATATTATAGTCATTAGTCAAAGTATATTTTAAATAGTCATTATTGTTACTCTATGCCTAGACCTTAGATGCAACCTTAGGAGAGACTTCCACAGGTACAATGAAACCAATACCGTTGCTGCACTAGATATTTCTACATATATCTCATTATAGTTATCATGAAACAACATATAAACAATTACGATTACAAGACACAATTATTTACTCTATAATTTGGAAACAATATTCGGGAGATAAGATAGATTCTGTACCATTCTGCGTAACTTCACAAGATTTCTCTTCAAATTTTATAGAAATTTGGCATTTATTGTTTTAAAATTACTTAAATAGTTTTATCTATGAACCAAGATTACAGCACAGGTATATATACCGATGAGAGAGACCACAGTTTTAAATTTTATCCTCGACAAATATTTTTTCAATTTATTAACAGTTCTATAAATACTTATAACGTGAAAATAACAAATATAACGAGGACGTAAAAATAGCGTTTCATTATTTAAAGCAGCCACAAACATAGGTGTAGATATAAATTAAGCGATTGCAAGTTACGCGGTTTCGTTGAAATAAAA
Organism: Monochamus saltuarius; assembly: GCA_025584915.1. NCBI lineage: Eukaryota > Metazoa > Arthropoda > Insecta > Coleoptera > Cerambycidae > Monochamus > Monochamus saltuarius. The sequence continues at coordinate 14,793,545 of CM046727.1, read as the reverse complement.
AAGATGTTAATGTCATTTATTATTGTCTCTTTTGAAGGTACTTTACTGTTTCGTATAAAGAATGCATTAACATATGTGTCCATTTTTATAAGTTGGCACCGATTTAATTTTGGTCACGATACGCTCAATGCACATTCATGTTTTACATATGACAGATTAATATGTTTCATCTCGATTATTCTAAATATCTAAAAAGTTACATTTGTAAGAAAAATAATCACATGAAAACTTCGGTGGTCTTATCGGCGTAGTTTCCAGATTATGTTTCATTTATAATAAACTGTATTAAGCACAATTTAGTACCTACTTAACACAAAATATACAGGGTGTAATATAAGTGCCATTACTGAATTGGCATCTGACCAAAAACAATAAAAACGCTTATGAAAATTTTTTTAAAAGAGATATATCTATTTAATACAGCCTACTGAATAATATGCCGCCCCCTCTCCTACACAAGAAGAGCAGATATTATTATAATTATCATTCTTATTATGTCGATTTTTGTAAAGTACCTCTAAAATGTAAATGATATCGCACAACATTTATGTGCAAAAGTAAATGCAAATATTTATAATTTCGCGGGGAGTAGATAAAATGTTGGAAACGGTGAGAGTTGTAATTTCAAACGTGCCAAGTTGTATGAGATAATTCCTTAAAAAAGATACCTTAGAAAATATTTAAATTTATAAATATTAATACGTTTGAAGGCACAGCAGTCATAACATTTTCCAGTCCCACTGTACATTAATTTCGTTGTTGTCAAGCGTCATTTTAATGTAACATTTTTCACGTTTCGAAATGTCTTCTTAGTCATTCTTATTTTTGACGGAATAAAGTTTTCATTATTGTATTACTTAAAATAAGTTTTTGTTTTCGTGAGTTTTTACTTGCCCGGTAGATGCCAGGTGAATGTGCATGTGTTTAAGAATGTGTCAAATATATGGCTGAAAGATTTTACGTTGTTGGATTAGTTGAAAATAGGTATAGTCATCGCGGCAACATTACATAGGAAAGTTTTCGAGTAAATGTCGATTGAATGTTAGAAAACGTAAATTTTCAATTCTGAAGTATGTAAAATAAAATACAATTGATTAAATTTTATACTTAAATTAAATGTTCGAATTGTCAAAAGTGTACATTAATAAACCACGTAATTTAGAAGAACTTCAAAATCGCATTCGGGACGAAATACGCAGAGTTACCCCAGAAATCATTCATAATGTGCAAGAAAAATTTCTTCACAGACTTGCGCATTGTCAAGAAGTTGGTGGATGGCAATTCCAAAATTTAATTTAAAAATAAAATTTAATCAATTTTATTTTATTTTACATACCTCATAATTGTTACTTTTTTATGAATAAAATTTACGTTTTCTAACATTCAATCGTCATTTACTCGAAAACTTTCCTATGTAAGAGGGCAAAATTTTAGTACTGTCTGATAGTAAATTAAACGATCTTTCAGAATCAAAGAAAAAATATGGTGCTGCCATTTAAAAAAAAGCGATGACGTCATTACTCGAAAATGACATTTGAAAATCGCATTTTACGCTAAAATATGTATTTTTTAAATTAAAAATCGACCTGTTCGAGGATTTTTCCCAAAAAATAATTGTTTAGTTTTTATTGAATTTATTCCATACTTTTGGCGCATACTGTATGTTATCATAACAAGGAGATTTACTATTTTCATTTACAATCATTTTCGGAAGTCTGTCTAAAGTTTATATAAATATTCCATTTATTGATCTTAGTTATTTCGACATAAACAGTTGCAGCTTATACAGACAGAAATATTTTAAAATTTTGTATGACATTAATAGAAGCTTCAATTATCTTAATACAAGTCAATTTTAAGTGACATGTTTCCTGTTTCAAATATCCCTTCCTAAACATAAGTGGTACGCCACTGTAGTAATATTGAAAAAAAACTCATTCCTTACAAACCGAAGCAAACCGGAAAGTTTCAAAGATATATTTGTTTGCAGTAAGTTAGTGGCATAAACTTAATACACTTACCGGTTATTTTTTGAAGGAGCATTTGAAGTGTTTTTTCAAATTGTATCTGGTGTTAGAGGGTTTGTAGAATACGTGTCATACACAATCTTAAAATAATTAGTTTCCGACATTCTGCATGTTATACAGATTAATACATTTTAGCATGATTTGTCCAACAACAGACATTGTAATCGCTATAATAATGTTTTAAAACTCACAATCTCTGTTAGAACAAGATTGACTGATTTTTGGCTTCCAGGTAACCATAATGGCCGGCCATGTTCGCCGGGGGAAGACGGAGGTCGTCGTCTGTGAAGGTCATGCAGCTCTTCCATGAACTGAAACAACAATTCCCAACCATTCCCGACCACATAGTGACCTCCTGCATCACCTCCTATATCCAGTCCAACGCGCAAGGCAAAACATCCAACATCATCGATCTCCTAGACGCCGCTTTAACAGAGAATAACCAAGAGCAGATGGGACGACCTCAATCTCCGCTGGAATCACCCTCCCTAACCCAAAATCTAGAACCGAAAGACATCCCAACCCGAGGAGACGCTCACCCACAACCCCAATTTTCCTTTGGCAAAGTTTCGGAAAAGGCAAACCTAGATCAACCGCGCATCGAACGAAACCGATTCGAAATGAACGAGAGTGCAAGTGATTTCAACCGAAATATCGTAAAACCCAGTGCGTCGAATTGCAACGAAGGAGTTAGTGCGCCAACGCCCAAGGGCAGCCTCGCGAAGAGGCCCAACCACTTGGACATCAAATCGGAAACCTTCAACAGCTTCGAGAACGCCAACGAGGAGAAGAGGAAGTTCAACATACAACTCTCCGAGAAGTGCAAGGACGTTCACAAGCTGCTCAATTCAACCTTAATGAGTGATAAACCCCCGCGATCGCCTCTAAGTGCTAAGCGTTTTTCAAAGAACTCACCCACCAAGCTGGAAAGATCATCTCTTGTGTCCCCTGACACCCAAAAGCGGCTGCAGGAGGATGTAAGATCCCCGGATGCTCAAAGGCGGTTAAGCCAGGAAGACAAGTCGAGAAAAGAGAGTCCCTTAGTGAGTGCAGTGAAAAAAGAAACGTGCTCCACACCGAGCCAAACTACTGACACCTTATTAGGTAGCCCAACGCCCAACGTGAACCTTTCCCTGAACGTGAACTGTTCCGTGGGTTTGGTGCAGAGCCCACCGCAGCCCAAACGCACCTCCATAGCGCAGCTGACACCCACGCAGCCCTGGCTGCAGACACCGACGTCGCCGAGGAGCTACACCAGCGTCAACCTGACCCTGAGGCCTCCGACCTCCACCCCACAGGATCCCATAGACATCACGTCGCAGAATTCGAGTTTGACGTATTCTACGAGTAGTTTTGATTCGCAAAAGGGACTTCAAAGCCGGTTGCAAATCACTGTGGGACCCGGTGGGGGCAGCGTTTCGTCCGTCAGGGCCAGGCCGAGGAGCTACCACCCTCAGGAGCCCCTGCAAGAAATCGTGCCCGCGAGAGCTGGATCTTTGAACGATTTGGCGGCAACCTCAGAACGTAAGTACACTGATTTCTATTATTATATTGTTTAAACGGACCACATTAGGGTAACGTCATAAAATATGCAACCCTTGGTACGTTGTGTCATAAGAAATTATATTTTAATCAAGTGGAACGATTCTTACATAACCTATATTTAAAGGACTAATTATTTGAATAAATAAGGACTGGAGTTTAGTTTATCTGTTAGTACCATATTTAAGAGGTGTATTCACTTCATTCAATTATCCTAAAATATGTTTTCTCTCTATTATTACTTGATTAGATTAAATCCAATTCATTCTAGATTTACACCTAGTCATTACTATTGGCTGTTGCTGGCACTGCCAACTTAGCCACATAATAAAACTATGGAGTTGCCAAGATAAACGTATCTTCATAACTGAAAACGCTTAATACTTATATCCCTTGTGGAATGTCTACGAAAATAATAAACAAGAATAAACAAGAAAGTAATTAGCAATTTATTAACAAAGTAATTTATGCTTATATAAAATTCTTGTACACCACCTTAATATTGAAAAATTTTGCATACTTAATTGGAATCTACAGATTAAAATTAATTAAAAAATATAGTAACGACAAATGAAAGGATCAAAATCGAGAACATTTCACATTGCGGATGAAAATTTAATAATGTGGGATTTTCCGTATAAAGCAATACTAGGTATTCATTTTAATATAAATTATGGAGCGCTTTTGTACTACATAAAAAACATAACTGCCAGAATGCCTCAGCACGATTTTATAGCTATTTATTTAAAAGCTAATTTGTGCCAAAAAAAATCTTGGAACTTGCATTCACAGAAACCACCTGATGATATCAAAGTCTAATGTCGAAGATAAAAGGAATGTGAAGTGTGGGTATTTTTAAATTGGATTAAAATATCGGAGAACTGTAGTTTTAAGAGAAGTACTTTGTTTTGACTTAAAGAGTTGGATATGTAAAAATTGGAGCTGTCGCCTTATTTTTGAAATAATTTTCGGTGCCAGGTCTATTTCTAAAATCCCTCGTAAAACTCGGGGAATCATTGTCTCCTGCTTAAATAGAACTGATCTTCAATCTTGCCCAGCACAATTCTATCACTATATTTAGCTTTGCTGCAATTCATTCATATTCGTATTATTTTTATGGTATTGGTAAAATAAATAAACTTATATGATCAATTAAACAAAAACGTAAAAATATGTTTAGTAAATGTTTTGATCCCCTTTGTCTTTGTATTGCATTTGTACATAACATTCAGCGCATTTTTTTTCAAAAGGAGTAGTTATTTGCGAGATAAGAAAAATATTTCTAAAACAGATATCATACACTCGTAAATTATAGTAGGCCTTGCGTGATTTTGATAAGTAAGTGATGTTTATTACACTCGAATGTTTAGTTTATAATAAACTTAACATACTTATTTTCGCATGGATTAAAATTAAAACAGAATAGTACATCACGCGATACCGAGCGCAATTCTGATGTACATTATGGAGTATACATAAAATTTTTTTTAATAGACTGATTTTTTTTGAGTCATTTATTCATTATTGCATAATTGATTTTATTAAGAAAAACAATTGCAGCAGCAAATACCAATTAGTTAAATAGCTGACGTAAAATATAATCGGGTTTACCCAAAAGACTAAGTTCAGTTGCTATCAGTAAATGATAGATAGGTTCTCATGCGGTTCAGTTTCACCATTTTGCTAGACTTAACTCAAAGTTAAGAGAAATTAAATTCTGTAGTTGGAAGACCTGATTAATAAAAAATAAAACTGAAACGATAATATAAGACGATCACAGATCGAGATCAGATAAGATGATGATGAGCGATAATTTATGATCTGATTTCATATATAGGGAATTTGCTATAAATCATAAAAATCACTGGTTTCTTGATTGAGATTTAAAGGGCAGTTGATTGGAAGCAGAGGAGAAAACATAACCTCAATGTTGTCACTACTTTTATTTTGAAATTTTACTGAATTTAATACCTACTGTCAGGATTTGTCAAATTTTAACAAAAAAACCTATAGTTTTTGCTATTGCCCACAATTTTTAAAGTAAGGCACCAGGATTCAGAGGTTGCTCCAACCAACACCGTCAGTAAAAGCAATATAAGTATAAACAATAAGTGTGTAAGTGCTTAATTTGTCAGAATTGAGGGCGGTGATCGCAATGTCCTCTGGATATGGATGGCCTACAAACATCAAAATTTGTGGTCAAAAGTCTTTCATTGATTTATGCAAAAGCTTACACATACAGGATATTTAGATTTTGTTAATATGAAGAGACCTATTATACAATTTTGCGATTTTGTATTTTTTTAAGTTTTCTGGTTGTAAAGAGTAGGTAATTTTAATGTTAATCTTCAGTAAAAATAATGCAGATCCAAAAATTACTTTAGTATCATCATTAATCATGAGGAACAGTTCAATTCAGTTTCTTAGCAATGGATGATAAAACAATAAAATTTAGAGTTCTGTATTGAGAAAACCCATATGTGATATAAGTATACAATAGCAAATATTATATAACCACTGAAGTTTATATAATCAATGCATGCGGTTTTACCAGTGATAAAATTTCAATAGACTCGTCAATCAGCATAATAATGATGCGATTGGTCGAAAATTAATCATCGTATCTGGTTAATAATAAAAAAATTGGAATAGCCAAACAGGCATTCTTGGTAAAAATTTCTTGTAATCTTCATAAATGTTTGGTATAAGTTATGTGCAAAAACTAGTCTTCCACTGAGACCTTATGGTCTATTGTGACGTGACTGACACCCATATTATACTTCACCCAACAGGTTTAGCCTCTTTATGAAGCCAATAATCTTATTGGATGACATTTTGTCCAGATCAGAACAGTACAGAATATCTGGTCCGTTCCCCTGCTGGACAGTGACATAGTATATGTTCTGCCATTTCTCACTCTCCAAGCACAATCTGTATTCGGTCTCTTCAGTCAGGCCCAACTTGGCCAGACCAACTAGAGTTTTAGGTCTAGCCTATCTAATTCTATCAAGTTTTTAGCTCTGTTTGTCGATGGATCCCTTATGAACGACTTCGAATGAACTAATCTTGGCAAATCTAGCCAGTACTCACTTTTTCTTCGGCCTAGGTCGAGATCACTGCTTTGGCAGTAACCGAAGCTATGTCAAAAGCCGGTTCTGGACCAATGAATTTGGAGGAAGCACCTTGCCTTGCTAACGAGTCCACCACCTCATTCCCCAGGTATCCAAACTAAAGATACTCTGTTGCTTGTTCCCAACCGCTCTAGAGACTTCTGATAATTCCTTATCGATCTTGAATTCCAAGTACTTTTAAAGCTGCCTGGCTACCTGAAAAGATTTTTTATCGATTTGCATGTTTGTTTCAACTTTTCCAGCTTCCATACAAGCAACTCATTAGCGTTAATTTCTGCCTGAAATATAGCTGCAGACTTACCCAGGCTCACTAACGGCCTGGTCATTGGGTTGAAACTATACACTCCAACCCCAACTCCTTCCGGAGTTTTGGAGTCATCGGTGTACCTGCAACTATATGCCTTTAGAGGGTCGGTTCCACCCCCATCCCACTCATATTTCCTTCCTCCCAGAGAGTGGAACAGTTGATTCTTGCAGTTATAAGATCATCCGAGACCATCAACAAGGTGCTCAAGTAAAAGCAACTATAAACGCAAAGCAAAGATGATATATGGTTACTAGACGCAGACGGAAATAGGATACTTTTTATTTGAAGATCCTTTACTTCGGCGAATATTTTGAACATCCTATTAAAAATTCTGCGCACTATATTGCATCATAATATGATGGTCCATTGCCCTCGTTTTAATTTCCATTATAATTTTCATAACACCGAATAATTAAAAATGGATGATGGCACAATTGTGTGTTTATGAAATAATTTATTTACGGTTTTTATATATTAATTTCGTTTTCAACACAATTGTATATAATCATCCATGACTGATAATTTTAATTCAAATTCCAACTTAGCAGGGTCATTGATAGTTTGTATTGTTTTATCTCTTCTCAACCTTGAATTCAATTTTCAAAAGATTTATCTGATATTATCTAATAATTCCACAAATTTTAAGGCGTAGAAATGTTTGTTTCTTCAACTATGTAATTAGTTTTGGTCCCTGGAACTGCCAAACATATTTCAATTAACTAGTTTCACCCAGAATCACTCACTTATCTATATGATGGATCTCTATTAAAATTCCATTCTAAATGGCAACATTCCTGTAGCTATAATTTTCTTATTAATACCTTATCTTCATCCCATGACATCGTTTTACTTATTACTGCCAAGACCGTGTTACTCCAAGTTAATAGCTTATTTATGATTTATAAAAATTTATGAGTCCAATATTTATATAAAGTTAATAATAAAACATACATTTTCTTGGCAGGATTTTGCAGGAATATATGTTTGATTCTAGATTCGATCGTACCTGTGATGTCACCGATATCAAATAGAATTTTATATAAATAGAGAGAGTTATAGATACAAATTATTTTCTCAGAACTAACAAAAGATACAGGGTGTGAAAATTCAGAATAAAAAATTTTTATATAAAAAAGTTTTGTCAAGAAACTTAAACCTCAATTTTGTAGTGAAAAAATAAATCCTAGTGCAGCTCTGGTGAAAATGTCACCGTTCAACAGTTATGACCTAGCTGTTGCCTATCCAAAGGTCTAGACAGTGTTGCCAGATGATGTAAATTTACGGAAATTTGTAAAAGTTATAAATAAAGGGATGCAGAGTTTTCATACACGAATTAATTTTGAGCTTTTAATTTTGATTTTGCGTGCTCATAATACGACCAGACCAGCCTATACTTTTTGTAATTCTTTAATAAATAAGTTTAATATTCTCATAATCTTATGACTTATGATGACCTATATGTTACTTTATTTTTTGTCAGGAATTTTGGTTTTTAATATTCTGCATTAGACGCCATATCATGTAAATTATCTGCGACAACTGGATGTCTTGCATCATTATCATGATATCCAATAATAAGAAGTAAATCACTTTTTCAGTTGAATTTATAGAATTTTATAGTCAATGAGTTATTTTTAAAAAATAATGCCATAGCCTGAGAGCAAAAGTGTTACTCTTTCCATCAAACCAACGCAGTACTTCGTTAATATTCCAACAAGCATTTAGCTGTCAAATTTCAAGTATTTCAATACAATTCTTTAAATAGTTCTTAAAGTACTAGTAAAGCTGCCACTGACAGTATTGTCGAGTGTGTGAAGCTAGACACTGACGAACCGTCAAGATACTGATGGACTTTTATAAGTACTGTAGCTGCATCTTATTCACTGTCGACAGGTTTGTTGAGTGAGTGCCAAAATTTAAATAAGTGTACTGTTTCATTATAGATAATCGATTTATTCTCCAATACTGTTGTTCTTTTACACTGTACAATGCCCCTTGGATTCTGACAACTCACAAACGTAATAAATTATGCTATTAGACGGACCCTCTTGTTCCTATGATGATGTAATCTGCGGTAATTTTTAAGATGCAAGCGCCCAAGGGGGTAAGCTCCGAAACTAGGTAATTTTGACCTTGATGTTCGTGTTTACACATTCAGTTTGAACAACAATTTTTTTTGCATTACTATTAAAAATTTTATTATTAAAATGAAGGCATTTGACTTTAATGTGAAATTTTGCAGGTTTCGGTATTTCATACATAAATTTTAAGACAAGTACTTATGTCTACCATGTTTGTTTCTAGTATTTCAATAAAACGTACATTTTTTAGATTATATCTATGAAGTTATCGTATATCAGAAGGAGCAGGGGCAGGGGCAGATAACGCTAGTCATGTGGTACTATGTGAAAAAATTGAGCAAAGTGATTCAAATTTAGAAATTTATTCAATATTCGCAAACTAGTGCTTCTTCCATCTTGTTCTTTTCTGTTGAAAATATATATAATAAACTAATCTGTATTCTGGAGTTGGTCAGTCACAAAGTATATAAGTGACATAAGTGTATTGTCACATTAGTTATTACTACATTATACAAAAAAGTCTTTTAACATACTATTAAATAATGTAAAATAATTTTTAGAGAGCTGAAAAAGACCTAATACAGGTCGAAACGTTGGCAATTTGTAGTGAATTGTTTTTTTCCCCTATTTTGAGCTATTACTGGACCAAATTAAACTAAATAATATACAAAGGTCACAAATCCAATTTAGAAAAAGTAAACAGTAATAGTTCGACAGTTCTAATTTTTGTCCATAACTGCTGAAGTTTTTCTCACACTATTTTCTTAAAATAGTAAATAATAGAGCTAAAAAACAGAAACTAAACACTCAGTTTTAAACAAAAAACAACGAAAGTTCTCACACTTTCCGCCACAAGAACAAATGACACACACGTAAGAAAAATAATTACCTTGTTTCACTAGTATCACTTGTCACAGTCAAAGGGCGGGTGCTTAGCTGTACTCACAATAGCAGTCACGTGAGATTTATCAAGTATCACCTCTTGTCAAGACACCCTTTAAAGAATATTTCGCTTGAGATATATTTTGATTTCAATGAAATGATTAAATGTATAATGCATTGAAACAAATTAAACGTGACCGATTTAGCAAAGTATTCCATGCGGTCAGAATCACGAGAATAGCAATGGATATCGTCCAATAAGAATAATTACTCCATCCTGCTATCAGCAGGAGCAAAAAGTGACAAATTACCGTACGATCGCATTTATTCAACCACTTGGAGAATTCTTGGCATGTTCTCAACATATTTAGGATCGAACATGTGTTGCAGATTTTTAATGTGGAGTGTTTAAATGAAAAAAATCAATATTTATGGAAACTGGGATAAATCCAAGATTTTTCATTGAATTATTTGCGGTGGCAGATTTATTTAAAGCCGCTCATCCGTCTTTATGCAAAATCTCTATATAATTTTATTTAGGTGTTGATCAAAGTGAAATTGTCGAAGCGTATTTGAACAATAGAGATAAAAACAATAACGAGACAACGGGGACTCTGATAAGTCTAGGGCGTGAGTGTATAGGAGAGGTCACAATAACCCTAGTTTGTCATAAAAAAAATAAAAAGTGCCCCTAAAGGGTACCCAGAAATTGATCTTCTCGGGTCTAACATTTGAACCGATTTGTATAATTTAATGAAATTTTAATAGTTTATGTAGGCCACAAAAGCTCATAAAACCTTACCAAAAAGTTACTGCCATTTCTTCCGCTGATTATCCTGCAAGAGTCAATTACGCAAATTGGTTTTTGCAGCGATTTAGGCAAAATTCAAATTTTACTACTACTGATTTGTTCAGGGACGAAGCCGGTTTCACTAGAGAATACATATTTGCATATCCGGCATGAAGAAAATCCCCATGCAATAGTACAAAGCATCAACAAAGGTTCAAGATTAACATAGGGGCGGTGAATATTGGGAATCACCTAAATGGACTGTTCTTTTTTGGAGATAGGTTAAATGGTACCATGTATTTATAATTCTTGCAACAAAGCTTACATGGTTTATTAGAAAATGTGTGCTTAGAAATTATAAATCACACGTGGTTTATGCATAACGGGGCATCGCCCCATTTTAACAATTTACTTCATTAGCACTTATCAAATACTTTTGATTATCAATGGAGGTGAGCCTATTTTATGGCTACCGAGGTTGCCCTACATGACTCTATTGGATTTCTTATTATAGGGCTCGTGTATTCAACGTCAATTCACACCAGCCCATACCATATCTGACCCTCCAATCTGTTTTAAATGCCACTTTTTGAAGAAGTATGACAGATGATTTAAAAAACATTTAATAAGGAAGAAAATAGGTTTCAGCCTTTCAGACATTTTACAGTTGTGGGCCTTCTTGCTAACTATACATGAAGTTTTAAATTTAATGCATCAATATTTTTCTAACATAACCAAGCTTATTGTAAACTCGGCGAGAATTAAACTTGACGAAGGAACTGTCTAAATCTATCCGTCCCTTTTTTTTCGTTGGTCAGTATATTTTGTCATTTAAAACAAAATATAAACTTTAATTAGAATTAAACATATCGAGTCGTACAAAGATATAGTCATCATAATAAATCAGTTTTATGTGTCATTTCTATGACCGTTCCAGAATATTTGTACGCTTTAACATTTAGTAATAATTTTTACGACTTTACGATTAGGAATTCAAGAAACTTATTTATCGATTCAACTTTTCTCGTTTGTAAAATGTTTGCTCTTACAAATATGCCACGCATAAAAGTCAGAGTTCTCAGCGTCAGGGAAAACCTGAAAAACCTGGAAATGTCAGGGAATTTCAACTTTGTCAAGGAAATGTCAGGGAAAGTGCCAATAATCGTCAAAAATCAGGGAATTTTTATTGTCGTCAGGGAAAATTTGTGAACGCTGCTCATGCCGTGTCAAAATTATTTATTTAATGAACGCACCCAGTTACCTATTTCTGTTTGCTTCAATCACACGCACCCGCAGATTGATAGAAAGAAACGGATAATTCTGGAGTGTATAGCTGTTTTTTTGTAACGAACCGTATTCATCGACTATTTCAAAACGTATTCAATGGTGACATTACTTATGTAATGCACCAAGAAAATGTATAGTTTCAAAACGTAATGTCATCAAATATTTGTTTCTCTTTAACATCACACTCACACTTTTTGATTTTGAACAAAAACAAATAGTTACGTACATGTTCGTATGAGTGACAAGATGCTTTTGTAATGTAATTTAAGATGTCTAAGAATACGTTAAAATTTGCAGAGGTACATACAATAATCCACAACCAATTCCTTTTTAAATGAACAAGATAAGAAGTATAAAAATTTCAACCATTTTAAACATAAAATCTGAAAATTTAAATCACCGATTTTAGAATCTCTACTTTTTAGGCAACTGCTACATAGACCAATAGCAAAGCATCCAAAGAGTTCAAACCAGATTCAGTGGACGTTTTAAACACGGTTTAAAAAGCAACCTATGTGACGTACGTCACTGTTTCAATGCGAAAATGTAGTGTTTTGAACCGATTTGAATACATTTCATCGTAAAAAACAGCTTACAACTGTCTGCTCAGTAGTGAAATCTATTTTTATCGGTTTTTGTTGTGTCTGTTTATACATATTTCTATTAGATCTTTTATTAAATATTTATATTTGTTAATATTTAACATAATACAATATATTCAATGACTGAAATACATATTTTTTTATAAAATTAAATATTTACGTATTTGTCAGCGAATGGGCTCATTTATGCATTATCATTTGACTTGTTTTTATTTTAGTTTATTTTTAAAAATATGAATTTTGTATGCTCTTTGTCAGGGAAAACCTGGAAATGTCAGGGAATTTGATTTTGAAAAATTGCTGAGAACCCTGAAAGTTTAGTGCAAGGTAGCTATCAAATTGTCAAGAATGCAGGAATGTATGTAGGTACACACAGGAAATGTGTCTCAAGAAAATAGTAAATAAAAAACAAACTTCTAACGTAACAAACGATTACTTAAAAAATATACGTTCCCTGAATCAATATTTTTTGTTTGCATATAATTTAAATTATTAAATTAATAAATATGGCTTAACGAAAACTGAAAATTCACATGTGGTAGGTATGCGTATACAATCATTGTGAGTCATCACCAATGTTTATATACATTGCAAATTTTAGATTTTATTTGGTAGAGGAAATGTTAATTTTCAAGCATGCATCGCTCTTTCACGTTTGAACGATTGGATATTAAGAAATCTGCCGTGCACTGAGTAATAGGATTTTGTAAACTTGTTGCGTGGGCAGTAAAACATTAATAAGTCGTGTATTTAATATAGTGGCAATGGGCTTGCTTCTGGTAGTGGTTTTAAGAATCTTTAATTAAAAAGTAATGCAAATATAACATTTGATATTTATTTTATCCTACAGAATATAAAATTGCATTGATGTAAAAGTCAGTCATCATTAACGAACATTTTACTTAATAATAAGTTTTACTCAGAGCTAGTTTAAAGAACCAATGACATTAATTACTATTACTGTCAGCTGCCATTTACAAAATATTGATGACTATGATACAAATCACTTGATAACTACTTGAGAAAAGTATATAAAGATTTGCTCGTTAGCAAGGGTTTTTCAAAATATTATATAGCTATTTGAAATGGCATCTTAAATTAATTTTGAAAATACAACTCAAATATAACTAGAAAAGAGCAAACAGAAACAGATTTTTTGCCTCAAAGGTTTCAGTAGCAAAAAATTCGACTTAAGACTGAACAAACCAATTGAATGATCTCTGAAATTATAAACGATTTGACGTTATTGATATGTCCGTGTAAGTGGAAAAAATAGGAATCATTGATCTGTGGAGTTGAACGAACCTTATGAATCATACACGAGGTTATTATGACTAGTGGAATAGAGATAGCATAAACTATTCGTTCCTGTTCAGTTACAAAAGTTGACTAGCTCCAAAAAGATATACTTTGTCTGACATTGTCCTATGTAGATGGTCTCATATAGTGTCTATACGCACCTTAATCTAATTTAAAAAAAAGTGTAAATATTCTGAGAAGACCAACCTTTTCTATGATGTGGATAGTCTTAGTTTCGAATATTACAGAAAGAGGTGCCCGGTAAACTTAGTTGTGACGTAGGCTACACAGCCAACATTTGTAGACGATCAAAAGGTGTTTCTCTCTTTTTTTAATAACACCATTATGTATCATACTGTAACTACTGATATTGGTTTTTAAAATATTTTCCGAATAGTCCAACAGCATTCAGGTTTTACATCCAATGTACCTGCCGCTAAGTAGAGCTTAAAACAGTGATACGTATACGAAGACTAGCACTCTGCTAGAGCCTCTTTGTCATCCTGAGGTTAAAAAAATTGAGAAATCTACCGCCAGACCCTTATGTCTTTTTCATCCTGAAACAAACACAATGACAGAAGACGTGACCATCGTTTACTTATAAAAAGAACCTCTTATTGTCGCTCAGTCCAATTATATCGAGCTTTTGTCAAGCATGTTAATGTTCCCTTCTCTTTTATGAGTACATTACCTTTGGATCGTTCATCGAGGAAGATTTTAGAGAAGTAGTATAAAAAAGTGTTGTTCTCCGTATAGTCTCGATCTTGTTTCGTCTCAGTGTCATATCTTTGTACTATTGAAAGACGTTTGAAAGGACAAACAGTTAAAATTGACGATTGAGGCTAGAGAAGTGGAAAATTTATGTTTCAAGACGGTACCAAAATATTTTCCACTGTAATAAGAAGCTGAACATGGTGATGTGAGTAGTATAGAAAAAAAGAGAATGATTCAGTAGTATATTATATACCAAGAGAAGTGCACCATTTAATCTTGGGTGTAGCAGGAGCATGTAGGAAACCAATTACCAATTAATGATATTACAGATTTCGGTTCGTCAACAGTTAGTTAATATAAAAAATACAAAAAACAGTATTGAACTCGGTAGGTATTGAACAAATGTTGTTAATAATTCCTTGAAAAACTCAATTGATTTCATGAATCCATCTAGAAATTACCTACATTACCTTACGAAGAGTTGACCCAAACAACAACCCAATAACAAAGACCGTGCCGTAGATGTACAACACAACCCATCGGAAAAAATACTTTACCTGGGGATTAAAGGTGACACTTCAGTTCCTAAAACGTGGGAATGAAATAACACTTTTAGTCTATGATGTGCAAAAATAGTTTTATTATTATTTTGACTACTGTCATACAATCCAAGCAATGATGTTATATTTATATCTCAGGTGACAGGTGATGCTGTCCCAGCTAGCAATATTTGGTGCGGGCATCCTCTGGGGGATTTAAATGGTCATAAGAATGACTGAATGCAATAAAACCAATTACATTTTACTGCACATCTGTATAATGCGACAACACCATTACGGCGTTCGCGGGCGTAAGTAGACACACATAAATGTCACCGTTCCGTGAGTAAAACGCCGTGAAGGATCCATTAAATTTCTGACGGATCGTTCCGCATAATCGAATGCAACAATCGAACATTCCGGTACAGATCCTCGAGATATACATTCGCGTACATTGTTACAAATGTGCAGCGCTCGACGGCCTTGTCGATTCGAAAATAACGGTTCGCCAATGCGTGGGCAGGTGGCGTGTATTTTTAGAAACCGGTGGAATCCAAAACACCTGATCCGCAAGCGTTCGCCTGGCCAGCTTGGATACCTGTGGACTTGGGATTTGGGCCAGTGGCAGGCCCTACCATTTGACGCTGCAGATTCATTTTTCCCCTTAAATGGCTATTGTAATCATTTTTATCGCTTCGTTAATTCGTCTTAGTTTGTGCAAAACCAGTTGCAGATGCTACTAGAAATCATTCACGAAACAACGGTATGCGTCCAATAAATCATTAGGTATTTTCGCGAAGACAAATTCGAGTTTGATGACACTTCCCACTAACATATCTGAGAAATAATCGCCGTTCTGCCAATCCGGGTGGACGTACAGCAGCATATTTTAGATACAAACTTAAATACTGCCTCCCAGCACAGTAAAAGAACGTGAAGTTGTGGTATTGTGAATTTTATAATTAAGGCGGATTTCACATGTTCAACATTATCAATTTTGTCTCTTAAGAAAAGCACCTAACTTTGAATATTTACCTATATTAATCCCCTTTTTTATATAAAACGTTGGTAAACACATTCATAAATTTCTCGAGATTTCTTTGGGAGAAAACTTAAAGGAACCTCTTTCGCACAGTCCAGTATCTTCTACACCTAAATCTTCATTAGATTCCATTTTTACAAATACAGCAAATTGAACCACAAACAATCAGCAATATGGCGACTAATGTTGTACTACTAGGTACCTATTTTGCTTTACTATCCAAATTTGGTTTGAATAATTTCAAAACACAGAAGGTATATTTTTAATTCAAAATATAGGTACTCTTTTTAGACAAATTTGTATTTCATTATTAAAGATATGTTTTTATGTGTGAAATATTTTTTTCCAGCAATATCATTTAAATAATAACCATTATAACGTAATCAAATAAAATCTGATGCCAAGATTGACATCTATAACAAAGATGTTTTATTTCAATTTGTAGAAGTGTTCAACATGCTTTAAAAACATCATTTTCTCATATAAATTCAGCAAATACTTAAGTACTTTCTACTCAACATTGTCATGACTCATTGTCAAAACCTTTATTGTTTTTAATTTAGTTTGGTCATTCAGTAGCTAATTATTACTTCCCATTGCTTATTACGTGGCACTAATTCATTGAAATTCAAATTGCTCTTTCGAATAATGTACAAATTATTGATACTACACAGACATGTTTATAGTTCATCAAATATTATTCGGATAAATAATTTGTATTGCTGCTCGATAATCAGGTAGATATTAATTGATTAAGTATTTCTTATCGAGATGCGATGTCTGGCCGTCAAATTTCCGCACTTTCATATTTTTTAGTCATAAAATATATATAATTTAAATGAGTTTAACTAAAGAACTATTATAACAATTTCATTTGTACTTTTACGTGACATTATGCGCTTGATATTGGACAGAAGTGTTCATTGACGTAAAATAATGAGACATTCGTAAAATATTTCATACATATTATCAATTTTTAGCTCCTGCACTTGATGTAAAAAGAAATATGGAACGTTAAAATAAAAACGATTTACTTACCACGTAACACCTCAAAGCATTACTCACCTAGTCACGCTCGATAAAACACATTAACAAGGCAAACTCATTCAGCTTTATTCATTATCATAATTTCAAGGGAACTTGATCATTATTACGGAAATGTCGAATTGCAGTTTTAGGAATGGGTCATAGCTCAATGGAAAATTCATGGGTTTAAAATAAAGAGATTGATCTTTTCTGCATGCAGAAGTGTCAAATTTATATAAAAAAATAATAATTTTATCAATATTTCGAAAACCACTTCAGCAGTCAAGATGAAAATTTCAAAAATATTATTTATTTCATACTACACACAATGTCAAAAGTCCCCTTGTTATATACAATGATTTGATTAAACCTAGTGGTTTTTCTTAATGTGGTAAAAAAGTACATGCACTTAGGGAACATTACCAACGTTTTTACAAATCTGATCAGTTTGGCAGTGTAGCCAAGTGTTCCTTTGAATTTTTGTACATTATCATGCCAGGACGTGAAATGTCTGCGTTTACCCGAATGACTGCTTTACATGATGCAGGACATTCTAATCATCAGATATCGAACATGATGGGCATTTCTAGATCATCTGTTGTACGAATAGTAGGTACACAGATATGAAGAATTTGATACAGTGGAAAATAGACCACGTAGTGGACGTCTTCGAGTATCTAATGAAAGGGAGGCTCGGTATCTGGTGCAATATGCTCATAGACACCGCACATATTCAGCTTCAGCTATCAGGGCCCACTTTCAAGGTACGTTTCTCCGTGCACCTACTATTCGAAGACAATTCCACAACGCAAATTTATGTGCTAGAAGACCATTATGGGTCCCCACTCTATTTCCAGAATTGGGCTGGTTTCTGATGACAATCCCAAATAGTCTGGAGAAAACGAGATCATCAACAGCGACTTCATTTTCTCCGTGAAGTTGCTCCGTATGAAGGGGGTATTGTAATGTTTTGGGATGGAATAATGGTCAACCGCCGCACCCCATTAATTCGCATACCACAGAATATGAAAAGTCAAATTTACATCGAACAAGTTATTACACCCATTATCTACACCCTACGTAATGAATTAGGTGAAGAGTTTGTGTTTATTGACGACAACGCTCGACCACATCGCGCAAGAAAGGTTCAAGAGACACTCGAAGCAGGACATATCAATAAATTAGATTGGCCAACCAACTCTTCCGACATGAATCCTATTGAAAACATGTGGGAGTTCGTTGCTAGAGCCATTTGAATCATATTCCTCCACCTCAGACTGCAGATGAGTTAGTCATGGCGGCAGAAGAGGAATGGAACAATATTCCGCAAAAGATCGTCAATTAGACAACTTGCTTTGTTACTTCTTTTCGATTTAATAAATTTTGTCAAAAATGTCAAACATTTGCTGGTTTTTAATTTTCTAAGTACTCAGTTTATCGAACATATTTCCATGTATTTGGTTTTTCTGACAAAAAGATTTCTTTAACAAGAATGAGGGGAGTCCAAGACTTTTGACGTTGTGCATTATAAACAAATAAACCTTTAGTTACCGTAACTATAAACATGTTCATAACTCCCTTGGGAGTTATACTAGGTAGTTATAAATCATTAATTCCCTCTAATGTATTTACAAAAGTAAGCGACAATTATTGTCGAATTTTCCAGTGAAATTATTTCCCAAATTGCAAGAATTTTCCGTTGAACTGTTATCACTGCCTATGACTGTAGTTAAATATGAAGCTGATTTCTTTCATGCGACATGCCAGCCAACATTCTTGCAGTTTTATTTTTCAATTCCATGCTGTCAGCCAAATAATACCCTTCTGCTATCGTTGAACTTCGCTATCCACCATTTTTCTTCTGTCGTCAGCAGATAATGTTCCGTGAAAGTTTCTAAATCTGGCAAATTAAAAAAACTAGCAATGTTGCCTGGTATTTTTCTAAATGTATTTTTTCAACGGGCTGAACTACGCAACGCTTTTCGCGATACATTAGAAAAATCTTTCTGAACATGACGGACGCAAAGAAACATACTTTCTCACTAGACCCAATTCAGATATCTCGTTTTCTTCTACATTTGTAAATTTCTTTGGATCCCTGTTTTACTTTCAGGAATATCAACCACCATAACCGAGCCCCTATCTTCAATATGATTAAATCGTTGTTCTGTTATGATGATACATTTGGATACAGTAGCATCCGAGTAGGTTATTTACGGGCGGTTTCAATAATGTAGTGCTAGTAGAATTTTATTAAAATAGAAAGTTTCTATCTGCATTTTTGTCATATACTCATTATTTGTAACCTTTTTAAAAATAGTACAAACTCTGCAGATGAATTTTAATGGAAAGTCAAAAAACTCAATCACTATTGAGATAAAAGTGATTTGTCATGTCATTGTAAGTTAAATAACACTAACTTGAATATCGCAGTTTGAGCAGAACAATTTTATTAATTTTTTGCATTATTTTGCACTTTTATATTAAAAACAAAAAGTATTCCTCTTGTTAAGTAAATAAGAGCATACGAGATAACAAGTTGCACAAAATTTTTACGAGACATATTGAACTTGCATCTAGAAGTTAGGTAATTCAAGAACTGTTGCATTACTATTTTTAATTTATTTAACCACATTAAAGTTATTGGTATCTGCAAATTCTTACCGACTACAAAAACAGCTCATATTAATTTAAAAAATAACAAAAATTAATTACTTGAAAATAACAAACTAATTTAAAACCAGACAGTGTGACATTATCTAACAAATACTAGTTTTATCTTCACACTTTTACATCCTTCAAATTAATTTCTAGGATTCTGAAAAGCCCTTACATTGGAATTATTTTGTTGTGTATATAAAATTGCAAATCAATAAATGCTTATTTTTATTTACAGTAGTCTGAAAGTGACGCCTTAGGCAAAGATATATTTTTAAATCTACCTATCAGTTGCAACATGTGGTGCAATCTTGCTTTGATTTATTATTGCTCCTCTGATAAATTTAAGACGCCAATTTTGTAAATAGATTATTTCGAAAATATGTGACACGAAAACTCATCAATTTTGTGGATGCATAGTATCATTTTTTACATTCGGTCGTCCTCTAACAATGCAGATAAAATATGTTTACTTCTTTCTTTAAATGCAAGTAAGGGAGTTGTGTGTGGAACGTATGATGTATTATACTTATGCATTATTATATGTTATGAAAGGTGTACAATAGGGTCATTCGGTCAAAGCTCAAGTCATACTATTTGCCTAATTTTTATGAAGTGTTTATGATGTACGGTCAACCCAGAAAATTTGAAGTCAATCTAATAAGCAGTTTTCGAAATATACGAGGTCGAATTAAACGCTCGCCCAGAATCGCGAGGTGTGACGTCAGTGCCTCTCAGTACTCGCGCTATTTAAACTCGGGCAAAACATAATTATATGTCGCGCTTCATTGCTTTTAGCCACAAGTTTCGCGTATTGAAATTCCAAAGTAAACTAATATAGTTATTTTTGTATTTAGAACGCGAAATGGTATAGAAACAATATTTTTCGAAAACTGCAATAAATAAGTGTTATGTACAACAATTTAATATATATTTGTAATCGTTTGAACTGTGTTTGAATCAAGACGATTTAGGCGCCGTGACTATCATAACGCAAGCAACCTAACAATGAACAACTAACACATAACAATTAGTTGTCTGAAAAAAAGTGCCAGAATTATATATTGTAATTCATATTCTAAAAGTGTTTATCTCAAAATGAGCGCATTTACCAGAGGAAGTATTGGAAGCGGCACAAAGGGCAAAGTGTTAAGACACCACGAGATTGCTCCCAACGAATTCAAATGGTGGTGTAGTTCCAAGAAATTCTAAGTGTCCGAAGAAATTCAAAGTGTCCGATGCTTTATTACTGGCATATTTCGAACATAAAATTAATAAAATTAAACCTTCGACGTTATGGTCAGTATATTCCATGTTAAAAAGTACACTGAATGTCAAAGAAACTGTAAATATCAGAACATTTCCAAAACTGATCTCATATTCGAAAGGCAAATCAGTTGGATACCGTCCAAAAAAGTCCAGAATTCTAACGAAAGAGGAAATTGAGAGATTTTTACACCTGATAATAGATTTCTGCTAGAAAAGGTAATTCAAATTAATATAAATTTTGGATAACTTTTTACAACATTTTAATAATTGGTGTTTGTAGAGCTTTAGGAAGAGAAGAGCTACTAAAGATAGCGATTGACAATTCAGTTATTATTATAAGAATTCCCTTTTTATATTGAAATGTAATAGGTATTACTTAGAGTGTACATCGTTTAATTAATAAAATCATATTTTTCGAAAAAATGACAAATTATTTTGACATTTGTTTTATGTTCTACAACGAAAAAGACTGGTGTTCTAGAGCATAAAAGTATTAAGCAGCTAGGTGACAAAAAAAACTCACTTTGTCATCTGAAAATTTAAAGAAAATGTAGACAGTTTTCGAAAAAATAATTTATCTAATGTAATAAATATGTAAAATGACCCCATTAGCTCCAAATTCTCCCATATTGTGATGTGATATGTACGAAGCCGTGGAAGGGCCACGTTTACATTTTTATTTTTTTTTTGAAATTTAGACTTTAAACTCCGAATTCAAAGTTTGATCTCTGAATTCAACTCTGAATTCAGACTTCAATCTTTGAACTTATAAATTTATGGTGTTTTTACACCAGTATCCAGGTTTAAGATTTGAACCAGAAGAAGTCTGGTGGCACCGCTGACGACTTACTACGGATGTTTGCTATAGGCATTTCAGGTGCAACACAATGGTGCAACGTTATTTAGACACAAAGTACTTAAATAGTATTATTCATGACAAATTCAATGGTACAATTAATCAGGAAACTGATGTTAGCACATCACGGCAATTTAGATCCAGTAGTAAAAATAGGCTAAGGAAATCAAGTGGGCTAAATCATTTCCCAAACAAATGCAGTCACACTTTAAATCGTCTCTAGAATCTAAAACAGTAAAATTATACAATGTTCCATTTAAAATTTCATGGTCGAAGACAAATATCGTAAAAGTTTAATTTTTCCTTGTATAGTATGTCTTCTAAATCTAAATTCTCTATCTAGAAAGCTCTGAGTGCTATGTCTAATAATTTCGTTAGCAGTGTTCAGAGATTAAAGTCTGAATTCAGAGTTTAAAATCTGAACTCAGATATTATAGTCTGAATTCGAAGAGTAAAGTTTATAATAAAGTGAATTCAGAGTTCAAAATACGAATTCAGAAATTAAAGTCTAAATTACAAAAAATTGTAGACATGGCCCTTCTTAGGGCTTCGTAAATATGTGTTGAATAGTTCTCAAAAATTTTCTAGTAGCTCATCCTGAGTCAGCACTGGTGGTTTTAATCAATACAATATGTTCTTCCAAAGACAGTTTGTGCATTTCATAGAGGTGAATTTGAACTATATATAAAATTTCATCTTTTTCCTCTGAATGTAATAAACATATTCCGGTGAATATAACTTATCTACGCCACGCTGTCTTACAATTTTTAATTTGATCAAGTTAAATGTTATCCGAGGCCGCCACTGGTTGGCACGGTGCAGTGATTTTGACCTGCCGCGGGTCTACCTTCACCTGACTGCTCAGGTGATGCTACATGAATTTTTAATTATGAAATGGTCAGTGAGTCACAGTTTGTTTATTATTCCCTTCCACATACATAACGGGTCAAATGGTACACTCCAAATAAACATTTGCTTCACTATAAATGCCTGCTTTGATCACGTTCGATTTGGACTCACCTACTGAATTAGAAAAAAATGCTATTTTAAGAATTGTTTACGGCTAGATCTTACATTTGAAAACATTGAGATTGTTCAAATGAAGTGTGGATTTTACTTATCAAAAATATTTTTTTTAGTTTAGTAGGTTACTTCCCATCAAAGTGTTATTCATTTTTATTACTTCCTAAAAAATAGACATATGAAACAGATTTTATCCACGACTTTATTATAATGTATACATTTTTCGTCTGTTTCTTCAAGTGTAATGATGTACATAGTGCACTATAGTAGTTTATCATTATTCATTTGTGATTAATGATTATCCACACTTATGTCAAACAAATTTCTTCAATGTGACAGCATCGGGAATGAACTAACAAAACAAAAATTCTCCGGTTAACCCAAACCTCCTGTGTAAAAACCAAACACTCTATCCGCTATACTAGTTACAGCATTATTAACTTCAATTGAATGTTGATGTAGAAGTTTACTAATGAAACTTTTACTTGCTTTTCTAAATTTATCAAGTAAACGACGAATATCAAAGTTGAACGTAAGGTGTTTTGTATGTAATGTCATGTTCATGTTATGTATCATGGACAAAGTATAGTAATTCTACTTGCATACAGTACAGAGTACAGACAATGGCTAAAATTCACTCAGCTGATTTACAACATTCGCCTATGACTTGTGCAGTAACTTTTCCCCTCGTGAATTACAACCATAATTATATGCTCGTAGAATAAAATTATTATTTTGTATTAGTATAACACATAACATGAATATGATGAAAATGTCTTCTCTTATCTAATAAATGTCCACTTGGAAGGCAGATGAAGTAGTTGTTGAACATGAAAAAAATATACGATTTTCATTTTAAACAAAATATAATATATTTTTTTTGTATTTAACCAACTATACCTAATTTGCTATCATGTAAAGGTAACAAAACTGACATATCTGTGGTGACGCCTTTAATTTTGTTTCCGCAATAGTTACAATGTCTGTGCTCTATTGGATGTTTGTATATTTTTCGCACTTAATAAATTCAATTTTATAAAGGACTGAAAGCTCCTAGACGCAATTTTGGGATTCCCTGTTACCATATATTTGCAATGTATTTACTAATTAGTATATTTGAAGCATTCTTTTATTAAATCATTCATAACCCTAAAATTTTGGTTTGCGTAACTTCCGCAACTCTTTTTTTTTTTCTATTGCATACTATCAATAACTTTTAATTTCTTTTATTTTAAAATCTTACACTTCTCGGAATTACTTTCTTCTTTTCACAAGTTTGTTTCTTTCAATATCGCCTTCATAATTTTACACTGTCTTATGTCTTCTAATTAATAGATACTTTTGACTGTAGCGGAGCATCCCAAAATATTAAAAAGGCAAAATGACCAAAAAATTTAAAATAAATGACCCTGTAGTCATTTTTCATATGTATATGTACATAAAATAATATTACTGATATTAGATATAATTTATATTTTAATAAAAATGCAATACAAAATTCAATTCCAATTTTTTTTTGTTTTAAAATTTGCTATGCATTTCGATTTAATAAATCTGCACCTTTAAAGGATCCGATTTTATATGCGATTTTCAATGAATTCATAGGTAACCTGAATTCCAGGAAACCACTATTCTGCGAGCTAATGACAATCCGTAATGTAGTTGTTTCCTGGAATTCTGTTTTGCAAATATCGTTATCGCCGAAACGCGATAGAGGTCGGGAGCTTCCAATAGCAGCGCTTACAGCATTGTAGGATGCTTCATACAAATAACACCTTACGTATGATTTACACATTCTAGTAGCTAAAACCGTTTTAAAATTTAGTAAATGAAATATTATAAACATGGAAACGATCAGCAAACCTCAGTTTAATATATATTTTACAAATCCATCTGTCAAATAAAGACATTATTTCATTAGTAAAACACGTTGTCTTCTATGTAAGTTTTTTTTCTTGAAAAAGTAATTTTTCTGCAATTTCTTTTGTAAAAAGTGGTTTGGTGATTGTTTTATAATAAAATTACAAAGAGTGATCTAAGTTAGCTCAGCGGAAGTCCTCATTATTAAATCCAATTCTACTTTATTCGAACTATTTTTCATGATCGGGCCTACTAAAATAACAACTTGATTTAAGTACTTTTACAAAAAGGTGAACTACTGCGTATTATGTTTCATTCATAATTGTACAGTTATTTAAACACGAACACAGACGATATTTCATAAGAATCCGCCTTATTTATCATTTTATCTAAATAGGGGACAAGTCATTGCCTGATATACTGAACGTCCTTTTATTATTAACATGTTTGTGTGTGTGATAGAGTTTACTGAACCATTACAACAGCAACTTGAACTATGATTTGGCATCTGCTACCTGTAGAACAAATATACCAATTACTTTCCACAGAAACAAAATACAAAACAATATATTGTCCACTAAAGCAGTCACATGTGTGTTACTGAAGCGTATCGTATGGGTTTTCGGCGTATTATATTAGAATATTTATTTTATGCAGTACCGGCTACTAAATTTTATATAAGCCTTAAAACCGGCAAAAAGGTAACTGACGTCACGACTATTATAAATATACAATATAAAAAGTTGCAACTGGAAATTTTACTTGTTGACAGCATCGCTCTGTTTCAAGTGAGAGTTAGTGTCACTCGACATTCCGGTTTCTTTCTGGTTAAATTTAAATAAACTAAATAATTTACTCGTATTGGAATATGACTCATTCCAATATTTGCATTATAATATATTAATTACTTTGTTGAAATAGTAGCTGTGACGTGAGGTCCTTGGCTTCTGATAGTTGCGGTTAGTATACTAGACCTAAAAAGCGGAAACTTCCATGTGTTTTCAGCAGTAGGCTTATAATACGTACCAGTTCCTAATAACAAAGCAAACAGTTTTGCAGAATTAATTAAATGACATAAATTCCTATAAGGTTATCTCTAATCAATAAAGATCACCGACTTTGTAAATGTTAACAACGAAATTGCATCCATTACACGATTGTTTATCTTCAGTGGAATTTCATACCAAATGTTAGACAAACATAAAATACTATAAAGTCAATAAAATGGATGGAAATTAATTTTTATTTTGATAATGGGGCCATTACATGATGTTTCCAAATACGCGAAGAAGAAAGAATATATTATTTGATTCGAAATGGCCATTGCCCTATACAATTTCATAGAAAAATAATCCTAACAACGGCATTTAAAAATTTGGTCTGGTCACTTCCACACAAAACGATCGCCGCATAGACCTGTGACGTCACACGCCGTGCGCACGTGTATACCTAAATACAGCACTGTGCTTTAGTTCATATTTGTATAAGTACACACGTTTAGAAGAGTTAAATTGTCATTTGTGATATTATTACGTGTTATTGTGTTAACATTGGCATTGAATAAAGTTGCACAGTTGAATAAAATGGGCACAGAAAGTGCATCTCACCGGACAAATGGAAAAAGTTATGTTATTATACCATGCTGTACGGATACAGCATACAGCGCCTAATAAAAAATATTTCGTCGTATCAAAAAATAAAAATAAAAATGTGGTATAGGGCGATGAAGCGCGACGTACGAAACATTGTTTGTTTGTGAAGACAATTTTAATGTAAGTAATTTTAATTGGAAATACAGTTAGGTTTAAATTAATCGAAAAAATTAAAATGTAGTTATAAAAAATCGATTACACTTTCCTATTAATCTGCCAGAATACATACAAGGTGTTCAGAAAATCAATGGTAAAGCAAACATTTCGATTCCAAATAACATTTGCTCCTACCGTTCACGTGATGTAGAATGTTATTTGAGGCATTTATAAAATTTTGCTATCTGTCTTCACTTCATTAAATTGCCTGTTTTATTCTGGAAACATAATAAATAAAAGTAATAAATAAGTATTTTTTAAAAATGTTTAAAGAGAAATGAATTCAGTAGTAAATAGCAATAAAAAATTATTAAATTAATTAAAAAAATAACAAATGTTAAATATCATTATTCATTATTTTTACTCATATTTTCAATTAAAACAAGTAGTTCAATGTGAAGTCAGATGGCATAATTTTATAAATCAAGTAAAACCATCCATTTGGAACCTGCAGCATTGTCGCTGTAATTGTCACGAGCGGGTTTATATTGTAAACAAAAGAATAAGTTATGTTTAACAATACCGTAAGTTCACCACATCACTACTAATAATTATGGCATTACCTACACAGTATTTAAACTATGTAAATATAACCCATAAATGGCACAAAATTTTTATGTTTTTGAAACTCAAAAATTTTATATTTTGAATTTTTTTTATATTTCAAATTCTGTATTTTTTGAAATTTTTTTAATCAAAATTTATCGTTTCAAAAATTTATGAATTCCAAAAATTTTTTTGTCAAAATAAATTTTTTTGGCAATTTTTCATTCTTTTTTTATCAAAATGTTTAAATTCAAAATTTCTGTTAAAGTTCAGTTTCGTTTCCGTTTTGCAATGTAATTTTTTACAATTTATCTTGAAGTTTATTAATTTAAAATTAATTCAGAAATTTATTTATTAACTAAGTATTCTTATTATTTTGTCTCAAAATCTCAAATTATTTCAAAAAAACTTAGAAGTGGTCCATTATAATAATTTTGACTTAATAATTCAATAATTTGCAAAATATATGTAGAAAAGTTCCGTAACGACATCTATGGTATCATAATTGTACCATTAATTTTCATTAATTATACTCTAGTGGTAAGAATTCCTTTTACTTATATCGGTAAAGAAGAATGTCGTTTACCATCGTTCTATGGATTGCATACACTTAACCTGCAAACTAATCTAAATAAGTAGTTTATTTTTTTATTTGGATGGTCCTAGTCAGGACATTAGAACAGTTATTAAGTAATTGTATTGTCATCAGTCCTTGACCCTGTGCAAATTTTCAAGCTGATCAGACTTCTTGACACTGGTGAAAATTACGCTGAAAGATTCCATTACATACATACATACAGGTCAAGCTAATAATAAAATAATAAAAGCGTGTTAATAAAAAATAGAGTTTTATTAATTTAATATAATAAATCATTTTCATTTGGAAAGTTTACACATTCTTTTTTGAGGGTTACCTACTGCCTTTACACGAAGCAGCAGAACAAATCTGTCCAAGCATTGCAATTAACACAATTTAATACAACAAAATAATAATTATACAACATATTTTCTCTGTACTTCCAAGTCTTTGTATACTAGTGGTAAATTGGGTGTCCGGAATATGAGTGCCTTAATTTTGCCTTATGATAAGTTATACCAAATAAAACAAATTGACTGTGACTAACGATAACAGAATTATGACAGCAAACAGGTCTTGAATATGTGACAACGTCGCTCACACACTATCTTAGGATTGTTATGCATTTACATAATAATTACAAATAGGTGCACCTAAACATAGGTACTATCGTTTGCAATATTAATGACACTCACTAAAATGAATTTTGCTATTTATTGTGACGTATTCATATTGAAATCTGCTTTAAATTTTTAACATTAGTTATTAGTTGTTTCACTTACCAAGAGAGATTTAATTAAATATCTATTCAGAACTTCCAGAAGTTCAAAAACTGTTTTAAGAGAGTGTCATTATTATTGCAAACGATTTTACTTATGTGTATGGTTTTCACAACACAGAATAATAGCATTCAATAATAAATAACTCGTATACTCAATGATAATAGCTACAAGAATTTAAAATGATTCTGTTTCTTGCAATAAGCGTTTACCGTATAAAAGTCATAGCCAGAGAGTTTTGCCTAGATTTGCCGAAAATTAACATGCCATGCAGTTGGTTATGGCAAAGTTTACAGCTGTAAACTTTGGTTATGGTTACTATAAATTGTTCCATTTTTGTTTATGTACACTCACAATAATCAAAGAAAAACAAGAAAAAAATGAATGTTACAGTTTTAACGAGTCTCTCGGAAACGTCATTAATACTGATCCAAAAATCAAATTATGAACAAATTACGTTACAGACGCTTTTACCTAACCTTAATTGTACCTTAGTTTGTAATTTCGTAATATAGGTTTGCATATTATTGCAGTTGTATTTTTATTTTTGAAATATATTTATAGACAATATATTTGTTTTAGACATTTTTTCATAAGAGTTTTTTTATTGCTTTTAGTTTGAAATATAAACCCTTACAATTACGGCACTCATATTCCGGACACCCTGTATACAGCATTAATCAATTTGGTCATTCTTATTTCAAATACAAGTTAAATTTACATCCAGTTATTTGTTATTTATGACATAAATGTTAAGTACCTACGAGTATCAACCGCACTGGTGGGTGCTAGGAAAAACCAGACTGCTCGGACGTACCAAACCGCACTTTACATTTCTCATATTGCGTCTGTTTATGTACAGAATTTTAGAGTTTATCAGCAAGGCTGGAAAATAATCAACAGAGTGCATGCCTTACCGCAGGACAGTGTGAGCGTGAGTGAATTCGCGAATCTTTCGAGTTTAAGTATGTTTATGAATTTGTATGACAGCTGGAACTTTGACATAGGTAAATAAGCCAATAAATTATTAGGTATACATAGGTATAATCATTACCGCTTAGATTGAAGTGTTAGTAAAATTATTTTTATATTTGTTATTTTCTACGTGTATGACCCTGCATGCCGCGATATCAGTGGCGGAGAAATGTTGGAATGTGGAATACTTTGGTAAAAATATTTGCTTGAAACGCAACGATTGCGACATCGGAGCAGACAGTGGCAATATTTACAGTGGTATGGATGTTATGATAGACATCACTTTGTTATTTGTTTACATATCAGCTATTACTAGTGAAATTATTAACAATTCCTGTTGGGTATTGAATGAAATAAGACAAAAGACTTAATATATCTGAATACAATTTATACATTAGAGCGAAGCTTGTACAAGGTGATTGTAAAAGTAGTACCATAAATTTAACTGCGTTTTCTACACCTCGAAATAAGACAAAAAATCTATGCAGGGTGTCTGGGAAAATGTGGAAAATCTCTCGGGTGCAGATAGAACATGAAAAATTTTTTCCTACAAGCCCTCCTTACGGAGATATGTGTCCCTTAAGGGCGTCTCTGAAAATCGGTTTTCCTTGAATAATCATTTAAAGTGCTTAATACAATTTAGTAAAAATTTAATGTGATGAACACTAGTAAGAACCTCTTAAAATAGTGTCCTTGAAACATATTTAGCTTTTTTAGTTTACTAGGGGCGGGCTAAGATTTACCACCTAATGCTTAAATTTTTAGACCTTAAACTAAAAAAGGTACTCTACTTTATTGCCGATAAAATGAACCGTTTATGAGAAAAAGTTCGACATATGTTCGCATGTGGAACCCTCTTATGAAGTTTTTCAATAATTTTGTTAAGGTGCCTCCTGGGAGACCACTCGGTTTTGTTTAAATTTTGTATTTTTTCGGATTAAACATCTTATAGGAGGCCATGGAAATAAAAGTCCTTATTCACTACTAATTTATTTTATTTAATATTTGTTATTTTATCTGAGCGGCTCTGTCTTTACAGTTCGAAATATCTACGGTTATTAGAGTTATATAAACTTAGTGTGTTGTGTATATATACCATCACGCGTTCAGAGGAAACTCTTTGTCAGCATTTCAGTATTTAAAAAGGCGTTCTTTGTCTAGGAGCATTGGTGTAAAATTCCATCTTAATTTAAACTAAGTAAAGTATTCTATTTTCTAAATTAACTTATTTTTGTAACATTAATACACAGGTTAATCAACACATCTTAAAATGAAACGTTCCTGTTGTTTGAATGACTCGTATCGCACTTTGTAGTCGAGAAAAAAAATAGAAATCATGGCCCTTTTTATTAAAAATAAAACATGAAGCTACCTAAATTTGTTATTCAAAAGTCTTTATTATAGAGGGTGTTAAACATTTAGGCATTAAGTTGTAAAGCTTAGCCCGGCCCTGGTAAACTAAAAAAGCTAAATATGTTTCAAAGACACTATTTTAAGAGGTCCTTACTAGTGCCCATCATATTAAACATTTACAGTATCTTGTTCATTTTTTGTTTCCTTTAAAAGTCTGTAGATAGTCGATTTTCCAATCCCTGTCATTTTGGAACACTTTTCCACGATGTCGTCAACACTGTTGGTAGGATTTTGGTGATTCAATGCATTAAATACATTTTATATAATAATCTTCTCATTCTGAGACAGCGCACATCTTTTCACGCGTTTAGCAGGTACGTAATCTGATAAGCTCGACATTTTACCCAAACAATATTATGGCCACTGGCACAATAGTCACTAAACACAAGTGGAATTTTACTCTACTGCACTAGCACGTCTTCGTATATTCAGCTCTAAGACTGGATTGATCTGTCACAATACACTGGCTCCTGCCCTATGATATATCCAGTAAAATATACGAATGTACACCCATTACCTGTTAGCATTAGTGTTACCCGATAATTACCTGAAACGAAATATTACCACGCCCATGGCCGGTTCTTATCTCGGGGTTTTATTACTCTCTTTCATGTCTAAAGAGACTATAGAATGCATACTTTTTTATGTAAAAATCATTATTGTTTTAATTTTTGCTATAAAATTACCAAAAATATCTGCACAAAAAAGTTTGGGTATTTCTGAAAAACTGCCCTCCTTGTTTTACCCGCCCCTGGACACCCTGTGTTTATTTCTTTTTAGATTTTTAAAAACACCATAAAAAGTTATGGGATTATGCCAAATTTCGTTAATGTATCTCTACGCGTTTGGGAAATCCTAATTAAAAACAGGACCTAAACTTTCTTACCTTATACATCGAAAATTAAGCATTTTACGATACATGTTTACTTAAACATTTCATCTTATTTTGGGGTCTAGAAAATGCAGTTAAATTTATAATACACATATTTTAAGTAAACAAACGTTATAAAAAAGTACCAAATATTTATTGGTAGACGCTTCACAATATTACATACAAGTGCAGAAAGACCTACCTACCATAAATATTGTCACGGATTTCCCAATCCGTCTTTTCTTTCACTTCCAGAAAAACAATCCGTTAATAAATTACTTCTCTATTAACTACTGAACACTACTAATTACAGGTCAACTAAACACTTATTTAATTAATCGCTATCTAAATCACTTTGATATCTCCAACTAAACACTTTAATTTAGACTGTAATACAAGACTTATACAAGACTAACTAACTCGGCCGTTTATTCTTCTTTTATAGACCCAACGAATATTCCAGGTATATTCCAGTATTTCTAGATCCATTTTCTAGTACG
This sequence comes from Monochamus saltuarius, assembly GCA_025584915.1. Lineage (NCBI taxonomy): Eukaryota > Metazoa > Arthropoda > Insecta > Coleoptera > Cerambycidae > Monochamus > Monochamus saltuarius. Next base: position 14,761,141 of record CM046727.1, on the reverse strand, counting down.
ACTGGAACGCTTCTCGTCGTTTCCACGATTTTCTAGTAACGCCTCGATTCACGCATGTTGTTTGTTTACCAGAATGGCGTAGGGGCGATCGGGGTAATCTTAGGCAATTCGCGGTGCCACAGTCGTCGGTTTGGGAGTGAGTGGGGCAAATTCCGTGACAATATTATGCACTATACATACATTATTCAACGATGCGCTAAGTTACAGGCACTATTTTCAGTGTAGTAAATTGTACATTGCCGCACGCTGTGCAGTAATGTAAAATATAAATAAAATAATTGTGTGAGAAGCCGTTGCATGACTTTTCGTACGTTGCCTACACTTTTCCGACAACAAATTTGCTGTTGCTTCTTTCATAATGTCTGCCTCTTCAGGATTACTCAAATACATTTTTTTTTTCAAAATTCAGCACGAGACAGGAATAGATATAAGAATATGGCGACTGCGTATTGTTTGTCACCGTAGTAACGAAAAAAAAGTAACATTCAGCATTGGTTTTATAAGCTTCCTTATTTAAAGGATTTGACAAGTTATAATGATTTTATTTTTACTGTTAATGACAGAAACATAGTTGTCATCAAAACTGCAGGTCACAGCAGAAGGCTGCAGTAGCGTAACGTTTTTAAAAAATAAAACAAACAGTTTTGTTTTTAATGCATAGTTGTAGATAAAAAACTGAATTAAGTTTGGAAAAGTTTAATATCAGGTAACCCATAATACTTAAGAGCATTATGGTAAGAAGTCACAACTATGTATTTATAAACAGTTGTTAGCATGTTGATAACATGTCAGAGATTCCCAAACTGTCTTGTAACACAGAGCACATTTGTTTAACGATTGTTTTAAAAAAGGCATTAAGGTCATCTAACAGTATTGGGAATCAAATGTGGATATCAAGGTGACTACGAGATTAAAATTGGAAATATTTATTATTAGCATTATCTAGATTTTTGTTAAGTGTTGTTGGAAAAATATTGAATTTAAATTATATAATTGAGACATTTCAAATAAATTATTTTGCACCTTTTACGTAAAATAAAACCGTGGATATGATGTGTATCATATAGGATACATTTGTTTTTTTCGTTATGTATTTTCGTATTACCAGGAATTGCGCTCTAATATTTGTTTATCTTAATATGGTGATGTAGGTATTATCGATAAAATAAATACATCAGAATTTAGATAACGCTCCCTTTGTCATTAATACACATTGATATGGTGTGACCTAATTATGTTTTATTTACGGTCGTTAACATGGATAATATGAGAAAAATTTAGACCCTAAACATTTTTTAACCCACTTTTTGTTGCAGACAAGATGATGATAAAAATAATCCAATGTTTTCATCTGCTTTATTTATTTACAGTTCACATGAACTTGTAGTGCAAAATATAAGTTTCCAGAATATAAGTTGCATCACTCAACCACGTGTCAATATTTTCAGGTCCTCCGCCTATCATGTCTGGTACACATTGGTACACAAACAAGACACATCGGGTTGTGCGGGGTATATCGTGGAATCGCTTCTGAAAGACGCAAGTGAACTTTGGCCATACTCCAATAATTTGAAACATATGTTTATAACCCCCAATTATCTCAAGATCTGTCAACTTTACGAACAATTTACAAAAATAGTTTTTTGTCCCGAATTAATTGAAAATTATAAACTATCGCACAATTCACAGTGGTTATGGCAGTGGCAGTAACTATACCACTGTAATATAGCCTTTATCCAAAGTATCACCTCCCAAATATAAAATTTTGCCACATAATCTTTTGGCTAAAAAAAGAAAACATTTATAAAACTTTGACACTCTGTAACTGTTATTATGGTACACCCTAAATTCCAATTATTTTCATCGTTCAAATTAAAGCTTGTGCAAACAAAATGCAAACTTGTCGTTTATTTACAACCTGTATATTGCAAACAGTGTGTAGTGAAGGATAATTTTCTAATATATAGTTTTATCCACCCTAACAATAATAAAATATGATTCCTGGAGTTAAGTTTTTGTCAAATGTAACAGTAAAATAAAAAAATAGTCTGGTCCGAACTTTATTAGTAAGTGTTATCACTAATTTAATGGTGAATACATCAGATTTAACTGCATTTACATTAATTCCAATACCCCTATAATTAATAGGGCTGTCATGAATATTTTTATTTATATATTCTTTATTAAATACGCTATTTTAAAGTTACCATAACATAAAACGCGATTGACATCACGGCGGCCATAATGATGATGCTGTGACGTCATATTATTTGTTTACAAACAGATAAAGTTATGTGTAGAGTGCAAATTGTAATGCACGTTGGCGTTATAAACCTGCTCACAATTTATAGCAGTCGACAGAAAGAAGATTTCTCCTATAAAATCGTGTGTCGCATATAATCGCGACAAGAATTCAGACGACTTACGTCATACGAACAAATGAATAATTCATTATATTTTCAGCAAAATATTTAAGAAACTGCAAACTGATAGTAATAAAACTATATACTACACTAAAAGTTTGCATTATATATTGCACTAAATTGCAAAAAATGATTGTTTTCAATGCGACCAAATATCGAAAATTACGTTGACAATAAAAACAAATGTGTAACGTCAGCCGTGACGTAAGACGTCTGAATTCTTGACGCGAGTATATCTCTGAGAGCATACCCGATTAGCTTCTGCTTTAGTAAATATGCTAGATCAAAACATTAGCCTTCTATTGGTTGTGGCGAATTGACGGATCCATCGTACGGGCGGGCAAAATTTCGGATATATATTTCCGCTAAATTAATTTATTAGTAATTTCGTGTTCTTAAAAATGGAGAATAATTCAATCTCTACAGCGTGTTCTCAAAATCGCAAACGCCCTAATTTAACAAGTTATGAATATCGGATGATGTGATTTCGTGTTCTTAAGAATGGAGAATAATTCAATCTATACAGTGTGTTCTCAAAATCGTAAACGCCATAATTTAACAAGTGAGGAATATCGGATGAGAGGTATGAAGGGTTTAGGGTGCGAGGTCAAAATATGAGTGGAAGTGATGTTGAAATTTGTATATAGTTCATTAATGAGAATGTACGTGAGAAGCATGTATGTATAGTGCATAGTACAACTGCAAAACGGAAAATAGTGGAAACTCGCGAAAGGAAGATGGTAATTTAAAAATGAGTTTTCGACAAAAAAAATGGGTTGCTATATTTTACAAGATCAAACTTTGCCTAGAATATATAGAAGGGTGCTTTTGTGAATTATGCGTGACATACCTATAACAGGTCATATAAGATCATAGTTTTATAAATATTATGTAGGTATATTTATTAATGTATCTAAATTATTTTATTTTATAACCTAACCTGTACTTTAGAACCTTTAATGAAGTAAATTACTTCACAAAAGAAATTTTTTTTTATACATATCACACGATATCACAGCACAGTGATATAATTTGAAATATTATTGTTAAGTAAAATTTGATTTGATACTAAATCTCCTACACTCCTGTACCCTATTACATTCAAGTTGTTTTGAAGACGAATATTGCGATTATTTTCGTAAAGCCGACCCTGGCAAATCTTGTTTGTGAATATTTAATAATTATTTACTCTTAATATCCAGCAGTGGTAAAATAACCTTAGCCTTCAAACGATGTGTCCAGTCTATCTGCGTAAGCAACGCCGGTTCAACATTTAGCGTGTTATTTCCCACGGTATTTAGTAACTACGAGTATGTGCATGTCTTTATATGACGTGTGGAATTTTGACAAAACAAAACACTGTAAGTAAAAGTATTAAATTCAGGTTACTTTTCAAAATGTTTCTGACGGTACGTTCTGAAAATATAATAATATGGTTCTTGACGCACATATACGTTTTTTTATTTATTGGAAACAATCCTTGCAAATTTAAATAAAACTTCAATTTTGGCCTGAGAAATAATTGGTTTGGTTATTAATCAATTTGGGACGTTGATGGACAGTGGAGTCTAATCAAAATTTGTCCGTATTTTACATGGATTTAATTTGATTTTAATGGTTAGCATTGACGAGACTGTTGGTTTTAGCAGACGCAATTCTAGTAGTAAACCCACTTCCCAACTGTTGTGTTTTACGCAATGTTGCCAGATGAAGTTAATTAAATTTCTTCATACATCATTAATTTGTTTGCGTACTTAAAATGTCAATACATATAAATTAATTGATAAATGTACTTAATGTGAATTAAAACGGTCCTTGTTAAACATCGAATTATTAATAAAAATAAATTTTTTAGTTGTGTTTGTTGATAGTAGTTTTTGGGCATGTATCCAGACACAAAATATACATATAATATAAATTTAAAAAACACGAAATTTCCTTTCGATAGTTCTAATACAAGAAATTTAACGCTATAATTGCTTATGTACGGGTCAACTATTCTGATAAAAAAATATAGAATACTTAAAAAATTAATCAAATATAATTCTTCACATTTTACCATTTTTTTAAATCTTAAAATTTTCTTCACAAGGTTTAAAAGCCGTATGACTGCAAATAATTTTCAGCAAAATTACGTATAAAATTCTGTTGGTAATTTTCGTTAGAAAAATATAATTTTAGTTAATTTATTCACAGTTTAATTATCTTCATGCGCGTGCGTATTAACTGGGTTTATGTGACACCATCTATTGAGTAATTATATTTTGTGAAACATTGAAGGGAAGGGACCATAATAATTATTGTCAAATGACAATTATAACAAAATATTAATGATAATTATATCAAAATATCGTTATTATAACATACATACATATTTACACAACACAACATAAAATAACTATCACAACTATAGCAATTAGTCCAATTTGCACACTGCGCAGTTTCTAGTGCAGATTCTCATAAAAATTTCGATCTTCTAAATTTTTATCGACATAATTCTTCCCAAAATCATTTGATTTGTTTTCTGTATACAACTACAAAATTAGCGTAGAATAGAATTATTCCAAAATTCTGTAGAGAATTTTTACAGTGTCATACGGCTTTAGGTTAAAATTCTTCAATATGAAGAAAACCTTCACCATCTTGCAACACTGGTTTGTGCTTAGTTCAAGGTTAACCGTTGTATCTACACCTATTCTTCTGAACCGGAACAGCGTTGCCAAATACGGAAAATATTTTATTTGCTAACTTCGATTAAGTACTGAAAGAATAAAAATATTAGCCTAAAAATTCCCATTTATTGTTGCGTAGGATATAATAGCTTTATCTGCTTCAACAAATTATAAAAGTTTAAAGCGACAAAAGAAACAAGACATAATATGTTGAGACATATACTTCAGGAGATATTCTAACATGTTTAAGCTAGTTTTATTATATTATATATATATTCCAGTTTTTGCGATATGTACAATCTATTGCAATCATAGTGACACTCCAAAACAGTTTTGACCTATCAGAAGTTCTGAGTAGCAATTTAATTAGACGCCGAGTTAGACGCTGTAAAAGTTCTAGGGACATATCTTCCAAATTAAATAATGGTATTTCCTCGGGTATTTCATATATTTAAAAAATAATCTTTTAAGAAACTAAATAAAAATATTGTTTTGTTGTTGTTATTTTCGCTAGATTAAAGGTCATTTTTATGAAAAAAGAAACAGTTCGACGTATACTATTTTTGATCTTTCTATCAGTTAGTTGTAACATTTATTAATTGAATACAACAAACAACAACAGGAAAGCAAGAACAAATATTTATAAATGTTTAACTTAAAAATAATAAATATACTAATTTCAATTATTATTTTTTGTAATAACATTTTTTTGCGTAGAATTCCCAAGATGTAGGTAATAAAATAACAAAACGTCGACGATTATAAAATTGTTTTTATTTTTCCATAAAATTGACACAGAATCCAGCAAAATCTATAATAACGTGAAATAAATTACGTAAAAAATGTATTGTGCGGTACTGCTTTTTTAAAATTACTTACTAGTTACTACTTTTAAATTTGAAAAAAATAATAATTTCCGTTTGACTATAATGCCAACTCTAGTTGTTAAGAAAGACGATTTTTTATATCAAAATATTTGATATAATTTAACATTATGGTATAAATTAATTTATCAACAAAATATATTATTCACTTTAGCGGGGAATTTGTGAGTAGGTATATGCGTAACAACAGGGTTGATTAATCGATAAAACACATTTTGTTTTGCTTTACTGTTTTTATAATCAATTTCGCAAATATGCAACATTCTTTCTTGATTAATAAATTTATGTAGAGCACATGATAAACGTATACTTGTCAACAAAATCTATCTCAATATGTAACTACAATTTAAAATAATACATCTGTAACAGACGGATATTGCGAAATCATGTTTTCCTCAAACAAAACGAATGAATTAAATAAAATAATTTACTATGTTGTGATAATATCATTGATAATATTTCTAGACATACAGCAACATTCAAAAAACCAATCACGTGTAGCTGTAGTGATTGTTTAAAAACATTTGAAATAAAATGGAAGATAAGGAAATTGATACATACCTACTTTATAATTTTTTGGGGAAATATTAATTTTTAGTGTTTAAATTTAATTGAAATAGTTAAAACTGCCATTTATGTATTTTTGGGAGTATACTACATTATCAGGAATTTAACTCCTAAGGTGCGGTCATCCTAATAATACTAATTAAAGATCTCATTATTTAGAACGTTCAGACGAGAATTGAAATTATTTTGAAAAAACTGGTCCGATAGTTGAAAATTTCACACTAAACATGAATTTTTTGAGAGTATATCATAAATTGTACATAATGCGAAAGAAAATCTGTAAGTAGTCAGAGTTTGTAATTCTAACAAGACTTATTTTTTATAAATTTTTGTACTGGTTCTTATAATCATTTTTATTGACAATTTAATTTATATATAAAAAAATCTCACATACCACAATGTAATTGTCATTTTGACAGCGGCAAATCTTACCTGCAACTTTTGCAACGAGGAAAGTACTAGGGTTTTTTTCACTTATTCATTTTTTAATTAATTATCGCGATGTCCGTTGCTAAAATAAATAGTCTGACATTTTTGTCAACAACTTATTGAATTATTAAACACTAACAATGAATCGATTCGTCTACGAACAACGAAATTAGTCAAATTGTTAATACCTGTATGCCTGCTAATACATTTGCTACTCAATCATCAATCTGATGGCGACAATTTTCTACTTTTTGTGATGCGAAAGGATATAAATTTGAGCCAGATACTTCCATCGAGAAATTGAATGTACCTAATACTGCAAGACTGGGCTTTTAGGATGCGAAATAAGAAGCGGTATTTTTTTTACTGTTTCAGAAAGGTATTTTAAGCTAATACATATCAAATCTCCTACCTTTTTTACACAGTAAAAAATGTTACAAAAGCTAATGATAAAGAATACATGGGTAGCTATTGTGGGTGTAATTCAACGCTGGTTGGGGCCCACAGAGTAGTTAGTTTCACACAATATACCTGAAAATATATAAGAAGCGGTAGTTAAAACAATTTGAAACACCACCGCTAAAATGCTTCAAAGAAAATATAAAGAATTTTATATTGTATTTAACTCTTTAACCGACGTACACTTTAACTCATCACGAGCTGCACGTAATGCTAAACGTAAAATCCTACAAGCACAACCCGAAAAAAGAAAATCCAGTGCATCAGCTCCTAATAAATGTGAAATATTTGCAATTGCCAGATTATACGACGAAAATGAACTGGAAGGACTACAAAAGAATTGCACATTTTGGTTTTTGAATTAGCTTGACGCGGAGAAGCAACTTACTGCAAAACCATTTATTTCGTATCTGAAATTGAAAATAATGGAAAATAAACTGGACATATCGAGTATAATCCTCTATTTTCGAAAATGAGACAAGGCGGTGACAATAAATTGTGACAGAAAATGGATTACACCTAATAATTTAGAGGAAGATATTTGCCCAGTACACTTATTTAAAAAGTTGATGAAAAAAACGAGGCACTTCTATAACATTGGACAGAGCATTTCTTACACCAAATCCCCTTTGGAAGAAGAACAATTCTAAACGTTGGTATACAAATCTGCCGATTGGAATTAATGAAACTTCCATTTTTCCAGCATAACGCATTGGTATAGATGTCAAACGTGTCAAAATTACAAATCCCTGAAATCGAGCGGGAGCAGTTAGCGAATTAAGTCATTTCGGAATTGAAGAACAAGTTCTAATAAAAATAACAGGACACAGCAATTTATCATAATAAAACCATACTTACAAGTTGACAGAGCATTCGAGCATTATTCAATCGATTCGTTTGGAAAAAGAACAAACTTCAACCTCTACAGAAACGATTAGATGTGGCACACCCGTAGCGACATTAGTATTCCTCGTGTGAATTTCAATAACTGCATGTTTAATAATAATTGTCCGCTCAAATAAAAATGTATTTATTTTTAATGTTTTATAAATAAAATTTGCCTTGATATGTTTCTAAATTTATTATTCATTAAATTGTCCTGCCAAATTACAGTCGATGTTTGCATTGATACCGGGTAAAGTTTAAATTCTAAACTGTTTATAGCAATACAGCAATCCAACGTGCTGTCACCTTGCTGTCAAATCACTTTAAAAATGGCGTCTATATGACAAACAGTGCGGATTTGCAACAAAACAAAACCACTATAATAGTCTAAATCATCCATGGTATTACGAAATAGGCATAACTTACAAAGAGCAAACACAGCAGTTGACAGTTCTACACAAAATCACAAATTTCTACTTATTATCATATGTCAAGTTTCAAGTTGTTTGTCCTACAATGCGATTTGACAGCAAGGTCACAGCACGTTGGATTGTTCTATTTGACTAGAAAAACTGTCAACCTAAAAGGTGTCGCGATGAGACCCAAGGGGATCTATCCTGTATCAATATATTCAATTTTAATATTTTTAACGCCTAATAAAATACATTACAGCAGAATTAGTCACAAGGTGTATAAACTTTAAATCTCAGGACAATGGAGATGAATTGTTGTGATAGACACGTAACGTATTATCAATAATAAAAATATTTTGGTGTTTAAGATAAAAAAAATTGAATCACCGCTTAACTAACCCTTATGTTTATTCAAATAATTATTGTTAAGATTTTGAGTATGGATTGACTAATCAGTTGATACGTATTGCGTAATTCTTCAAAATGATTTGTTTAAGAAATTATAGTAATTGGTTCTGGATATATGTACAAGGTATTCCTTAAGTAGAGGTCAAAAATCCAGGGGCGTATTTTGTGACCAAAAATATATATAGTCTTAGGACAGCCATTGCCCAGTTACAGCGTGTCAAATATTAAAAAATATCAGTTTACTAAACCGCTTGGGATAATTTAACTAAATTCGGTGTTCATATTTTTTAGTATGACAGTAGGTAAGAAACAAAAAGTTACTAGCTTTAGAAACTTACCAGTGCGGAGGTGTGGGTATCACCGATCATTATTTGCTAAAAAATATATAACACCCTGTATAATATTACAAATAAAATAGGTCATCATATGCACCATTGTATTATCTTCACTTTTTATTTCTTTACATATTTTGTATTCCAAACCGATTCACAACAAAATTGATTTATTTGATCAAGTGGGTGCAGGCGTATAAATAAATGCGAATATTATTCATAATTGAAAATCAAACAATAAAAGTGAGTACTCTTAAGCGCTCCTACTCCATTGAAAATTTACAGGGTCTGCTCTTCTGATAGTAGTATATACAGGGTGATTTTTTGGAAACTCCCCACTCGAGAAGTCTCGAAAACGATTGGGTTATAAAAAATTGCCAAAAACAGGTAAATCTTTATTTCTGGGGTACCAATTTGTGACCTACAAGCGAGTTCCTACTCAGCTTCATACCCCCATAAACCCCCACAAAAAAAATTAAATGGGAGCACCCCTCTTGTGATATATCATTGGATAGCTAAAATCTTCCTGAATACAATAGTGTATGCATTTTTGCTTTTTGAACATCTTTTTGAAAACCACCCTTTAAAAAATTATATGTCTTAGCAAATTGCAAAAATAAGGTTGAAGTAATTAAGCTTTATTAATTATTTTATCAAGTGTTCAAAATGAGCACCGTTCTGCTCCAAGCAATAATACAAACGAGATTCAAATTGCCCGCACACTTCTTGAAAAGTTTCTGGTAGAATTCTTCTACATTTCTGAATGAAGACAGTTGATCGTAAAAATGGTGTATAAATGGCCAAAAGAGTGGAAATTATTTTCATTTATGGAGCTGAACATAAGTGTGCACGCGCCACAGCCAGAAACTGTTTATATCGCAATCGTTTTCGAGATTTCTCCAGTGGGGAGTTTTAAAAAAATCACCCTGTATGTAAAATGTACGTCAATTAACACAAAAATCTTAATCCAAATAAATAATTTCAATACCGCATTTAGGCGTTGTGATTTAGGCAATCATCACGGCAAGATTTCATTATCAGTAAGACGTATGGTTATCAGAGTTTATCAGTTTTATCATTAGTTCACAACAATTTACGATCTATCTTTTACCGTGGAGTATTTTAAAAAGTCAAGCTATCGAAAGACGTGCGTTATATATAGTTTAAATAATATTGTTGATGTTACTAGTGCAATCATTCGAATCAAGAAAAAATGCGATCTCGAAACTGCAATCAAGGTACCTTCTCATGATGTTTACTCTGTATTAGTGGTATTATATTGAACTATCCTGGATCAAGGTCAAGGATTTATAAATAAACGTTTTGGGTTCGACGTTTGGTTTCCATCAAAATGTTTAATCTAACTTGGTTTTGTTATTATTTATTTTCTTTTAGCATGCCCTCTAAAAGTGTCCTTGCGTGTTGTGTAATGAAATGGAACGGTTAAAATACTAATGATTGCTAAATCATACAATACAGAGGGTATATATAAACTATGAATACAGATAATACTCTTCTGTAGGTATATAAAGTTCGTAAAACAATGTGCTTTTCACTAAAACAACATTCTACGTTTTAATTGTGGTGATATTATAGATTCTGTAAAGATAATAACATTGTTAATCTTTTCATATTCACAGAAAGCCATTACAACTTGAAAGATGAGTTATTTTTTATATTTATTGAGTTTTCGTCATAGAAAATATATTTTTATAGTAATTTTCTCATTAAATAAATTTTCTTATGTACAGTGCCCGCAATCACGTATACTACTTTTAAAAGGGTGGCAAAAGGATTATTAATAGGAATTTTAAGAGGTATCAATAACTAAGTAAGGTAGTGTCAATACGTATCAATAATTGTTTCTGTCTAAGCACAATGTTCAAAGCTCCATACCTCCATTAGCAAAATGTCCGCCTCCCACTTCCATGCAATAATAAAAACGTTATTCAACATTTCGACGAACATTGTTAAGAGATTCGGGGGTAATTAGGTGGCCATTCTTCAATGATACGCCGCGCCGTCTGAGTTCTTCTAAAGACTGCGGCTGAGTGGCATAAATTTTAGACTTTAGACTGGGTGGCCACTCAATAGGTCCGCGGCGACCTATCCATTGATTTGGAAAATGTTCCTTTAAAAACTGACTAACTGCAACTGTAAAATGTGGAGGTGCGCCATCTTGTTGCAACCAAACATTGTCTTTTAAAATGTTATCATCATTTTCCATAGTTTCAACAATCAGTGGATACATGTTGTTATTCAAAAGCTCAAGGTACATATCAATTAATTAAATGATTAATACAAAATTGTCTTTTATTCCTAAGCATAATAAACATTTTTTTTCAACAACGGATGAACTAAAATTGAAAAAAAAATTACATGACGACAACCAGAATTAAAAACACTTTCGAATGAGGCGTCACTCGACCTAGAGTGCCATTTAAGATTCTAAAGTTGAATGCGCCCCGCGAATGGGGTTGTTCTGGCGAGTCTGTATTTAACGCTAAAATGTGTCCCCCTCGAAAACAAAATGGACGTGTCGCGACAATTTTAATATTTTGGGACGTAGATCAAAATAAGCCGGGTGCAAAGTTTTCAATGGTACACCCTGTATATAGTTTTCGCTCAGTAACTCCTTAACGGATAATGATAAAAATATGCGGTTTTTTTTTAATAGACTATAAATATTATTTTACGTCGACGCTGTGTTTTGAAATTTTAAAAAAGTGTAAAATTATTAGTTTTTAAATGAAGTGATTAAAGAATGTCTGTCTACCTTTATATTTAAATTGCTACTAATTCTACTATACAAGTAAAAATCTGTCAGAATTAAAACTGTTTTCTTTTTCAGCGCCTGTGATATTAAAACAACAAGCTCGTATAGAGAGGTTGAGAATAGAACTGAAAACTGAAAAAGCCAAATTGGTGATTATGAAGCAAGAAATTGCTGATTTAGAGAAAAATAGACTAAAAAGGGAACGCACGATTGACGCTGAAGTGGAGAAGCAACTTTTGATGGAAATCAAACATCTCAGGTGTCAATGCGAACAACTAGCTCTAGCGGATAAGGGTGGTAAGTTTAATTTAGTATTTTTTACGTAAAAATTTAATACGGATATAATATATTTCTAATATTAGTCAATAATTTGTTTTTATTATGGTTTATGTAGATGAAAATGAATGACCTACTTGAGTTGCATATACAGAGTGAGTCAAGTTTGAATAGTCAAACTTCAGAAACAGATTTCTTGCGAAACTTCAAGCAAAAGAATGTAAATACAATATACCTTTTATCTTGCTCTCAGTGAGCGGCTCTTCAATAAAGGTATAAGGTGATTAATTCAGGGGAAAAAAATCAAATTACAAACTGTTTGCGGTAGCTAGTTGATTATAATTGTTTCTCTCAGCTTGATCACCCTGTATCTCTGTTGGAGTGTGAGGTAAAAGGTATGATGTACTTATATTGTTTGCTTATAATTTCGTAAGGAATCCACCCCCGAAATGTAACTATGTATTTAAATTTCACTTACTACTTAATATTTTTAAAATATTTTAAGAATGAGCACTTAATAGTTTTAAAAAATTCTCCATTTATCAGACCTTTTCTTGAAAGACAACTTCAACGACTATTACTATGTCTTGGGTATCTGTTTCTAAAACTATACTTTACTAAAACAACGTCTTTACAAAAATAAATTACTTGTATGCCATATTTTCATATATTTTTTTAGATTTTGGAATAAACAATATTTAATGACAACATTTTCTTTTTGTTTTACAAAGAAGTTATAAATTCTAAAAGAACTGCAATTAATAGATGAACAAAAAAAAACTAGTCATGGGTTGATTCAAAGATAATCAGTATATAAACATAAATTGAACATACAAACATGTATTAGTTTATATTGCTGTTGCAGCAATAAATAATGAAACCACTGAAGTTCCATCAGACTTTTTTTTACTTGAAACTAATCATTTTTAATATGCTTTGTAATTTCGCTTGACAACCCTTTGTCTTTTTTTAATTTATTATATAGCAATGTTACATTATTTTGTTTACCTCCATACTTTGAATGTTTTATGTTTTCTCTGAGAATCGTTCTTACTTAGATTTCAATGTTTTTCTAGGTTTTTTTTGAAAATATCTTATTAAAAATCTTTACTTAATTTAATAAAAATTATTGTAAAAAAAACAGAAAGTGCGGCTATTTATTGTGCAATTTACTCTAAAATAGTAACAAAAATAAAATATGACAAGTTTTTTTCTTCGTATTTGCATTGCTTTAACAAAGCATACAGAGTAATTCCAGAAAAGAAAATCATTATACAAATAAAATTTTCAAATTAATATTTCATTTTCCTTTACATTCACATATTCTGACAAAATATTATTCAAATTATTTATAATGTGTATTATCTATTTCCTGTCAGGATACTGTTTGCTCGCTTAGAGTGAACATAAAAGTATTTATTTTTGTATGCAATAAAGATAAAAAATATATTATAATTATGAGATTAGGAAAATTTATCTCTGTAACTTTACATGTAAATGTCATATCTAAATATAAATTTTTACAAAACATAAAAACACAATTCAAAGAAAAAACCTTTAAATGTTTGCCGTCCGTGGAAAAAATTTAAAAATTAAACTAACTCTTGTTCTTAAGGCAGGTATAGATTTGTGAACTAAGTGGCTCTTGAGCTGCTCTTGTCAGTCAATCAGCTCGCAAGTATGAAACTGAGTTGCTCGAGATGTGGTAAACCTCGTCCAGACTTGCAAGCTGAGTGAATCATGAGCTGCTCATGTTGTAAATGTGGACATAAGCCACTCAAAGTGGTAAACCTCATCTAAACTTGCAAGTTGAGCAGCTCATGATTCGCTCACCTATTTATACCATCAGTAAAAGGTCGTTTTTTATATAAATTATATTCACCTAATCAAATAAATGGATCCTTAAGTATATTAACCAAGGATTGAAAGAGGTACCTAATAAAAATCTTATAATATTCAAGTTGTAAAATAAATAAATATTAAATGTGACAATGCAGTTAAATCTGTTTCTTTTAGACGAAGAATTCTATCAAAACATATACACGGGTCAGCGAGGACCTTTGACCACGGACGTGCCAATAGTACGGACGAGGCAACCCACCAGAAGAAGACTGTACTACCAGGGGCCCCCATTGCTCCCCCATCCGGAAATAGAGGGTCCCAAGTGGAATTGCGGTGTATGTACATTCCTGAACCATCCAGATTTGGATAAATGTGAGCAGTGCGAAATGCCCCGAATAGTACACGGTACGAAACACGAGGCTTTTAACCGTAACCTCAGTTTTGACACCATCCGAATGCTTAACAATAACAACTTTGACTTTAATCAAGCAGCTAGATCTCTAAGCTATAGTGTTCCTAATAATAATAATAATAATGTTAGTAATAATATAAGTAATGCCGGCTTGTCGCTAACTAGACCGCTAGGATTTGTGTTGGACCATGCCGGACATGCTTTAAGTTTGCCCGGACAAGTAGTGACTAGTCATTCTGCACCAAATAGGTTGAATGAATACCTAGCAAACAATAATCAAAATTTAATTAGTAATAAAGTGCTTAATACGCAAACGCAACGATAATTACTCGTTAAAGAAGCCTGTAAATATGTATTGTCTCAATCTCTACTCTGTAGAGATGAAGTTGACAGAACTGTATTTGTGAATTTCTATTACATTCAGAGAACATAAATGGGTTGCTTAGTCGTGATTAAAAATTGCACGAGACTATACAGGGTGTCTGGCATATAAATTCCTTTATTTTGCTGTATGATAAATTGTACCAAACAAAATATAATTGAGTTAACGATTTTGTGTCTCTGACCTAACGGTAATACAATGATTACAGCAAATAGACAGCATAGTTTTTAGTACTGGCACTCATATTCCGGACGCCCTGGATAAACTAAGTCCTGATGTTCAATTTCTTACAACTAGCCACTGAACATCTAAATTTGCAGTTAATATATTATTTATAAATAAATAATAATTAATTATAGGTGATACTTTTATACTAGATAAAAAATTTATTATTTGTAATCTGATTTGTTGTAAGCATTTCTGTTTAGGAAACAAATATGATATAAAACTATAAAAAAAACCTGCAATATGAAAGTGAAATATAGTAATATATACATATACAGCCTTTGTTTATAAGACTGGATTTTATTTGAAACAAAAATATGAATAATTCATCTTTCATCACTTAAGAAATGGTCGATTTTGGAAAATTAAAAAGCAATAATTAATAGTTTTTAAAATGTACTTCCACTGTTACGATATATAAATAAACATATTTTGATAAATTATTTATACAAGTTGAAGCAAATGTGAAATTTTCTCGAGAAAATGTCTGTGATATACAGAATAATAATCTATGCCTTTATTAATTTCGCCTTTTTATGATGGAATTAAACACTGGAATATGTAAGGGAAAACAAGCTAGATTCTATTTATTATTTTCAAGTTAAGAGTCTCATTTGTATTATGCTGCTTACAGCTAACAAATTGCGAATCTGCAAATTAATCTTAGAATCTGGTGGAACTTAAATTATTTACAATGAAAATGAAATTTACATGGATGTGTACTATGTATGTGTTGTTATTGAAAGTTTGTTTTAAATAAATGTTACCAAATTAATCTTATATTTTTTATTTTTGTAGTTTCTGCGTCTCCAGGAGATAATATTCACATTCACGTTACACCGAGAATATCAAGACGTAAGATATCGTTTGCTTAATGTTGTGGTTTTGTGTGTTTCCTTCTACTAAACCAAGATATTTTGAATTACCTTTGTTCTCCAATAATATTGCATGTGATATTTTTATATTTAGACAATCTAAAAGTTGAAAATGGTTCATACACACCAGTATCTCTGTACATATTCTTAAATAATTGGAGTCAAGAATGGTAACAAAAGAAATATATAACACATCATTGAAATTGAACCCCATTATCAATGTGGATTTTCTGGCCAACAGATATTCTGATGTTTATCTATTGAGGTCTTTTTGTCAGTAACAATTCCAGATTTCAGTATTCAAAATGTAAAACACATAATGCCAAGCTAAATTAACCTGAAATCGGATCTTAAATTTAATCAATGTCGTTCCATATTTCTCTCAGCATGTTTTCAATGGTGTCAAGAGAGGCAAATTGTCAAATTAAAAAAACAGAAAATTTTAAAACCTACCCTGTTGAGTATATTTGGTAATTTTAAGAACGTTGCTTTTGCTAATTGAAATGTTTGCTTTGATTAGAAAGTGTTGAAATGAATTAAAAAATAATCAAACTATTTACCATAAAACACATTTTGCACTATTCTGGAATTTGGTTGTTGTCTTTGAGAGTAACGAGTACAAATGACGAAGTCATATTTAAATCATATCCCCACTTCCCATACAGAAATATCATATCTAATTCTTAATTTGAATAAGGCATTTTGACAAAAGCAGGGCAAGATACATGACACAATACTACAGGATGCTTAATGAAAATTGTTTACTTTCACAGCCTCTATTACCACAATTAGGGAACATTTAATTATTTCAGAAACACTATTATTACTGCTATATATTCAGGTTTTATATCAAATTTTGGAGGCAAAGAAACTTATTTTCGCTTGCACTCGCCTGTATACGATGAAAATAGAAATTTCAATAAAAACTTCTCTTACACCCTAGCATAATATAGACAGTTTTTTTATTCAGCATAATAATTAAAGATTATTTCTGGGAACTAAATAAATATGGTTGAAAAACATTGAAATTCCATGAGAATAACGCAAATATCAATAAAATTGATCATAATTAAGTCTTTATTTATTCATTCTACTAACCATTTGATGTCTGTCTACTTGTTGATATTGTTCAGAACTTCTGACGTTTGTAAGCTGTTAGAAATGTCAAGCATTGCGATCGACATTTTCAGATTTCAGGATATGTGCAAAAAGAGAAAATATTTTTTTATTTATACTGTTTTAATAGGGTAGTGAAAGTAATAAATGCTCAATTTGTTAGATTTGAGGACGTCGTTTGCAATGTCCTCTAGAGAGATGGCCTCATAACTGGACATCCTAAATTTTCCGCCAAAAGTGAAACTCTACTTTGATTTATCTGATAGTGAAGCTTATAAAAGCAATGTACTAACTATTAACGGTTTTAGCATGCTGTGTGAAATATTAATCAAAAGGTAGGTATGAATTGATGTTTTAATGTTTTTTTTATTTATTATCATTTTATCTTGGTAGAATAAATAACCCTAATATTTTTTTAAAGTTCTTTACGGCATTAGAGTTTTGTATGATTGAAAAACAATTAACATAAATTTGGCAATCAGTGCAGAAATTTGTCAGGATTTTTGAAACAAGGCATATTTAAGGCAATATGGAGCCATCCTACAAAAAAATGTACCTATGGTTTCTAATTATAGCCCTGCTATTATTTATATTCTATTATGCTCAACAAAGTAATAGCAATCAGTTAGGTCAAAGCATTAGGAATCATTTTCAAAATATTGTGTTAAGATTACTATCAGTTCCTTCAATGCAAAGGAATTCAGCTATTAGTGATTACAAACTGAGTGAAACATGAGCGTCTGTTTTTACCAGGACAAGTATGACTTGCATTATTTATTAAACTAGTTTCTACTCCTACACAAGTCACGTGTATAAGAATGCCAGACATCTCCTGATGTTTTTTAAAATGATCTCATGCATCAATTGCTAATAGTATACATTATATATAATTATACTGGGTGGTGATAAAAGTTCCGCACAATATTCATATAATTTCCTTAGATTTTTTTAAACCATGATTTTGAAAAGAGATTGCTTGACGTATATTTCTAGATTTTACATCTGCTCTGTATGACACCACCACAGATTTATTTAAATTGCACCCACTTATATTTTTAAAGGTGGTCATACACGATCCAGCTTGTCAGAAGACTAGGTCTGTACTCTCGGCTGTGGCATACACATCACTTTTTAATCACTGGGTTTTGTTCAGTTTCAAATTAAGGTAATGTATACATTATCTGGGAATATGATCCTGCTTTAATAAGAGTGACAATTATTGCTCAGAATGTACAAAAAATCAAAAATAAAGTACAGATAGTCTGAATGGGTAAAACCTTCGTTAAAAAATGTACAAGTCTATTCCTACCAATATAGGTATTGTAAGCAGTTAACTTCAAAGATTTGAAAGAATCACGTTTTATATCGGTCATTTTTTACAAAAATAAGTATTTCCATATCAGATGACTACGGAATATATTAACCAGACTGCTTTCCGTCATTCTAACTCTTGGCCTGTACCCATTCCTCTCACATACATGGTTCAGTTTGCATATGAGAAGGCACACTGGCACGTAGAATTTCAAACGCTGGCACTTTTTCTGGAGTTTGGGCTTCCTGCCAATACAACCACTAAAGGCTAGGTTTCACTGGGACATTTTAATAGAGTCAAGTAGTAGAAGCCAGCAAAGTTGACCTGAAATGTCCAAATATGATAAAAAAAGTTGCCATTTCTTCAACTTGGCCACTGAAAAATTTAGTTTGCTTCTAGAGCTGGGTCTTCTAACCAATACAACCACTAATGCTACGATTTGCCAGAAGGCTTGCTAACCGAAGCCTGCCTTGCCACACCCTGTACTGTGTATGGCCACAATAACAGAGATTTTGGCGGTGTTCAAAAGTAAACACAAACAAGAAATTTATTAAAAGAGGACTTGAAAATAAAAACTATTGTAAGAAATTCTCAGATTAGTAATTCAATGGTAAATTTATTTTGTTTCTCTTTCTTGACTTTATCACGTACTTACTTGCGAAAAATTGCAAATTTAAGAAGCTAAAGTGCGAAAAAAAAGGTGTTTTCAACTGATAGAGCGTTGATGATGGTTGGATATGATGACTGATTAAGATCTCACGAGGAAGCCTGTAAAAGATTTACCTCGACAAGGCAGACCTCAAGCCGATGAAAACGTTAACTTAAACGTACTGCTTGAAGTTCAAGAAAATTCTCACACTTTCCAGTCGGCTGGGTACAATAAACAATCATTTGAAGCACAGTCGTAAAATGGTTCGGAACAGAAAAGTGCCACCCTTATAAAGTACATTTAGTGCAAAAGTTAAATGAGATATGATCAGATCATATTACGTTTTATATGAAAATCACAAGTTATTATTGTTTGTTAAAGTAAATGTATGAGCTGGAACTAAAACGTCATATCTTAGGGCCTTATCTCTTTAAAAAATTATATGTTTTGACTTAGTTGTAGCCGTCGCAGTCCTTAATAATAAGGATAATAAAGTTACCCACCCAATATATGGTTTCAATACAACGGAGTCCCTTCTATCTTTGATGATGATGTCCGAACATTTATTGATGGATTTTTTCATTACTTCTCTAATCACGGGTCTATTTTAATAAATCAAATAATTTAGAGGACCTACAGTTACGAATTAGAACTGACATTCCAAATATCATCCAATAAATTAATGAATATGCAACACAGTGTTTACACTTGTGATGGCCTATGTTGCAATGTTAATGGAACTCTATATTAAATACAGTAAACAGAAAACCTTTAATATTGGGTACAGTTATATTTGAAAAATTGTAAGGCATTTATTTTTGTTAAAAAAAAAATGAGGGGTGTAATTTAAACAAATCTGTGATGATATCACAGCTCAGACATAAAACCGGGAAGAAAAAATATTTTTTTTCCATAAGTAATGCCTGTTTAAAAAAATATGCTGAAACATTTCACAATTCTTCAAAAATATATATTTTGCTATGGAAATTATGAATATTGCGCAGAACTTAATCAATCACCATCTGATATAAAATTTGAAATATTTTATGAACATATTTTAATCTAATAGTTTTATTGAAATTACATTTTAACATTGTTCCTTTTTATTTTTCAGGAATAACACACTCTTGGGTATTATAAGTAGAAGGAATATAAATTGATAGAAAATTCTTGAACTGCTGAATTTTATATTTTATTTATAAATTTGTTAAGTCATTATAATTGCTCACACTACTGTGTACAGGCCAAACTTTAATTCTTAAGAAATTGATTGTAAATATATTTTCTTGTAATTTATAAGAGAAAACTGCTTATTTTGATAGAAAATTAGTATTTTATACATATGAAGAAAATCCTACGTTTGTAGAGAGATCGTTATATTTTTTATTAGGTGTTAATTTAGAAAAAATGTTGACAGGTTGATTAGAGAAATTTAATATTAAAACACATATTCCAATTGGCTGATTAAAACATTGCATTAACTGTTTTAAAATATATTTTTTAAATAAAAGTTACAAAATATTCCTCCTTAAGGTTGCTGTACCGTTATGCATTATTCAAGAAAATGTACACAAATAAACCTTGAGTGCTTCTTTAAGGACTTTGTTGCTTTATTTATTAAACGATTTCCCCAAACCCAAATCATCGACCTGGACTCCATTACCAATGCAAAATGTATGCACCAATAATGGCAAACCTTAACATATTTGAAACAGTGGGACATTATAATCCATTTTTGAAAAAAGAAGAAGTCAAACCTTAATGTATAAGTGGTTTTGTATACCATCGCACATTTAACTATCGGTAAGGTCAAATCCATTCACTCACATCAATTTGTAAACTACTCACATATGAAGGTATGGTTACCCATGAGTGCTCAAATACTGCAGAAAAGTTAAATTCTTTATTGCGACATATATAACAATACACATGTAATCAAAAAATACTAATAATAAAATATAAATCGTAATATTCTATGTTCATTTTATCATTCGTTCTTAATATTCACAGTTTATACAGGGTGTTCAACATAAGAACCGACCCAAAACAGGTGCATGTAGAGGGTCACAAACATACATATACAGGGTGTTCTAGAAATTAACGTTAAGCCGAAAACGGGCAATAGGCCAAGTCGTGGCAGTTATTAGAAAAATATAAAAAAAATCATTGTCATGTACTACATTAATATTTGTAGTCACAGGACTTGATAGATCATAACAGGATGTCAGTTTTTCCAATTTATTTTTTGATACTTATAATTTGAAAAGTACATGACAAAGATTTTTCTTTAATTTTTCTAATAACTGTCACGACTTGGCCTATCGCCCGTTTCCGGCTTAACTTTGATTTCTGGGACACCCTGTATACAAAGCTACACACAGGCAGAGTTACAGGCCTTCAGTGGAGCCAAATATTTTGAAAAAAATTAATATCTGAATTACTTTAACTTGAAACAATCAAATTTGGAACATGATTTAAGTTTATTATTGGTCTTCTTTCACTTTGAGTTCAAGTAAATTGAAACACTACAAGATGTTCATTGAGGGTGAGTCACCCTTAAAATTGTACCAAACTTCTTTTTCCATTGATCAAATTTAAAAAGAATGTTATCCTGCTCGGAATTTAACACTTCTTTACTCGTTAAATTTAAAAAAACTAAGGTTTTCAAGAAAATTGCATTATTTAAAACAAGATTTTAATAGCGTTTATTAGAAAAAATTAAAAAGTTTATTTTATTTCTGCTACTGCTTATTGATTTGTTGTTGATAATGGCTTGAAAATTTACATTCAGCCAGTTATAAACACTGCATTCAGCGAACAAGTTGACATGTCACTTGTGCTAGGTATCTGTAAAGGAAAGTGTGGAAGAATATCGTAGGGGGTTTCCAAATCGAGTGATTCCCCATGAGAAACATTTTCTAATGTTGAAAGATGGGCTCGAGAGACAAGAAAGTTTTTCAATAATATCCGAGAATGTCCTGGTATAGTAAGGGTACAAAATGAAGAAAATATTTTACAAACAGTTGAACATGAACTGCAAATACGTACTAAATGTTTATCTTAAGAAACTGAATTATCAACTGTTTACCGAATTCTTAAATGTAATGTACTACATCCACCACATTCAAAAAGTGCAAGAGCTATTGCCTCAAGATTTGAATTGACGAGTGACCTTTTGCGAGTTTTTCTTGCATCAGGATATTCATTTTCACAAGAAAATTCTTTTCACTGATGAGACTTATTTCACTCGTAGAAGAATTACAAATGTTCACAACTTTCATGATGTAAACTCCTATGCAATAACTCCTAAACATTTTCAACACAAGTTTAAGATCAATGTTTGGGTTGTCGATCGAGTGAAAGAAGTATTTAATAAAGAAATTTTTTAAAGGTAAATTAGATCTATTTTTAGTTTTCAAATAGAATATCTTGTCAACGACAATGAAAAATTTGAAATTTGGTAATCCCATGTAATGTTAAATATGTGCTTTAAAAATAATTAATAAAAAAACCTATTACATCATATCTCAAATTTGGGATACAGAATAGGTATACTTAAATATATTTTTTTGGTAGCCTTGGTATGTAATTTGACAAGCGTTTTAAACATAGTCAATAGAAACATTTTCTCTGTATTTAATTCACTGAATTTATTTCGAGTCAAGAAACTTCCACTGTATAATAAAAAAATTAGACAATAGGCTCTGTATAAGGACTTTATAGTATCCAAGTAAAAGCAAGTTATGGTGAGTTTATAAGTCTTAACCCTAACTTAGCCTTAATCTTTACCCTAAGAAGGTCTTAAGACCTGACCTTGAAAGTTCTCCATTTCCTTCTACATGCCTCCTACGGTGTCGGTAATTGGTGGAGACTTGTGGAGCCAAAGTAAAGGTTAAGTTATGACTAATATTTATAAACAGTATCAAAATCTAATGATTAAGATTAAGACTAAGGTTACGGTTAAGACTAAGTTAAGGTTAAGATTTTTTTATAAATTCACCATTACTCAACAGGCTTACAAGGAGGAATAAAAACTGTATAATTAACTTCTCAATTTTCAACATATATTTATTTTTAATAAGAATTTATTATCCATTACAATAGTATATCATTATGATTGTTTTGATAACGTTATTAGCTCAAAGTACATGACTACATCTTACAATTTTTTTTAATCTCATGTGGAACTTATGACGACATATTTTCAAGTAAAGGACAAATTCAGAGCATTGTTAAGCATATTGTATATTTCGATAGTTCACTGTACCACAAAAACACAATATTTATAAAATCATTAATAACTCTAAAAAATATAAATGACAAACATTTTACACTGCAGTTCCTCTTTCCAGATTCTGCTTGATCTCTGCAGTATGTTCACCATAAAATCTGTCCATTTTCTTATTAAATTTGGCATTCCTTTCATTAATATAATCGATATCGGCATCATCGTTATGTATACGTCTTCTGGAATATTTACTTCGTTTTGCGATCTGTTCTTCCACACTCTTTACAAGATTGTCAACTGCTTCAGGCCTATCCTTATGGAGGCCATGTACAATTGTGTTTGGACCAGCATAAAATGCGTCTCCATATTTGGCCTTTTGTTCTTCATAAACCTCCATATCTTTGGGAGCCAATCCCTTAATTAACCTAAAAGACAACAAATATTACATTTTTGTTTGAATTTCACATAATGTAACCAGTAACATCAATAATCATATGAAGTTATGGACGAGCTTGTAAAAAATATTCCATAAGTACCTGTTGTATTGCCGAACGGCTGCAGCTTCAAAGTCTGAGAAACCCTGATCTGGATTTTTCTTCTTTCTAAACTTCTCCAATCTTTCAGCTTCGACAGCTGAAACATTTAGCAGTTTTATTCTATCATAATCTTCGCCCTTTTTAGAAGCATCTTCTCTTTCTTTCTGGTCATTTAATATCCATTCGGCTTTACGCTTTCGGTTCTCCCAATTTGACGGCAACTTATTCCTAGCATCTTCCGCTATTACTTCTTGATGATTATGACTACGTGCTTCGTTTCTCAATCTGTGAAGATCTCTTAATTTCTTCAAACGCTCTGCTTGTTTCTGAGCAAAGGTATTACTTTCACCAGAATTTTCTTCACTATTTGCACTTGCATCCATTTTATTAGCTGGTTGTATTTGGCCTTATTGTATGAAATCCTTCTCAATTGATAAAAAAATAGCAGGATGTACAAAACTCCACAAATATTTTTAATAACTTGAAATATAGGTTATTTGATATTTTTTGATCTGTCAAATAACAAGTGAGAAATTAGGTAAGAGAACGAAACAACGAAGGCAACGAAACGAAGGATCGTTAGCACAGAACATTCACAGAGCACAATACGCAGATGTGGAAAGCTCCGCTGTTTCGCTGTGTTTCATTGGTCCGTGACCCGTGTTCTGGATGTCATTAGCATTACTGTGATTATCCACAAAAATATTCGTATTTCATGCTCATGGTTTTCTATGCTGTGATTTTATTAAGTAATATACCTTATAGATTAAATTACTACAAAATAGTGTTGTAGGCAATTAAAATTAGTAATTACATTAAAATGAATAAGTGAAAAATCCTTTGACACATTTTTTGTGGTATACTTCACTCTTGTCATTTATATTTTTTGAGGTTATGTTCATACTAAACATGCCAAACTATAAGTTACTTTAAAATTACTTACAGTGCTTATTAAAGCATGACTAAAGGAAATATAGAAGTTATAATTGAGGATTTGAAAGACCATCCTCGGTGTGCACATGGACCAACAATTCTGTTTTCTAGAGAGGTGAAAGGAACGAGAAGAAATTTTTTTGCTTGTTCGGCATGCAGAGAACGAAAGCATTGCAGCTTCTTCCTTTGGGAAGACGAAAGAAGCAAACTAACTGCTTCTAAAGAGAAACTTTGGGAGCAGGAGAAGATTAAATATTTAAAAAATATTAATCACAGAAAAATGTTTGTTACTTTAAACAAAGTGATTGGCTTAGCTGCAGCTAATAGATTATACTGCCACAGTTGTTCAGAGTTTGTGTTAGACACAAGTGAACCGAAACACATTAGTCATAATTTACTGCAAGGACTGACGGATCAACAGTTAAATCATCCTTCTGAAATCTTATTACCTGCAGAAAACTCTAAGAAAGAAGCTCAGTACTTATTTTCTAAATCGTCAGTGGAAACTATTGTAAATATTTTCACTCAACTAGGCTACAAGTACGATAATTTTAATTTAGTAAATCCAGTACCAGTATTAATGCAACTGATTTTTTAGAAATGTAATTTGCATAGGAACACCAAGAATTCACGAGTATATAAGAAGTAGTTGCGAAAATATGAGCAGCATATTATTAGACATTGATAGTAGATTCCACAGTTTTTTTGGACCTTTAGAATATATTTGGTACAATTCTTTCAATCACCACTTCTTCTTTACCGAAGCTGAAAATATTTTTAAGGATTTTCTGAAATGTAGTAAGTAGGTATATTATTTTCTATTATCTTAAGGTGGGTACATGAACTTTTCAATTTTAGAGGAAAAAATACAGTCTTAATCACAGACCCACCGTTTGGAGGCAGAGTGGAGCCCCTTGCATTCACTTTAACGACAATCAACAAAGAATATAAACATATTAATAAAACGGAAAATGATCTTCAGATGTTCTGGGTTTTTCCGTACTTCATGGAACCGCAAATTCTGAACAGTCTACCGGAGTTCAAAATGCTGGATTATAAAGTGCTGTACGATAATCATTCTTCATTTCAAAAGGGGCCAAAAGAAAGGAAGCAGGGATCGCCTGTAAGGATTTTTACTAATGTTGATCCGAGGTATGCAAAAAAAAAATGTTATGATTTCTTCGTTAACTAGTACCTTATTTCTAGAATGATAAAATTACCCGAGAATGAATATAAATTTTGTTCGTTGTGTAGAAAGTGGGTTGCACTGGAAAATAGACACTGCAATTTGTGCAATAATTGTACATCGAAAGATGGACGGACATACGTTCACTGCAAAATTTGTAAAAGATGTGTTAAACCTACTTGGAAGCATTGCAAGAAATGTGCAAGGTGTACGCAAGTGGAACATAGATGCGTTATCTTAAAATTTTCGAAGGTAAATGGTAACCTTAATGGTTTCTACATTATAATATCATTTCGATGATCAAGGATATTTAGAATACTTAACATATATTTATTTTAGAGCTGCTTTCATTGCAAAGAAGAAGGTCATAAGAAAAATGAATGTCCACATATAAATACTTCATCGAGCAAGAAAAGAAAAAAGAAAATTATCAACGATACGAAGAAGAAGAAAATTATTACAGAATAATTTATAATGTTACAAATATTGCATATTTTTTATAAGAAATAATAAATTACTGCAATTTGAATACCATCACGGGTTTAAATGTTATATTTTTCTTTTAGCAGTCAAAATATTGTTTATTTATTTATATCTTTATAGGTAATGTAATTTTTGGGGCCTTACATTAATTTCATAGTCATTAGAATTAGAATTCTATATCAGTTAATAAAAAAACGACTTTAGTTTTTAAGGCAAACCAACTTATATGAACCTTTTATAGTTCAGATATCATATAACTCGAGAGTGCAACACTTGTGTAGTAAGATATGAACTAAGTAGTACATTTGTAGGTTATTGGACTATACGTCTTGAGTACCTGGAGTCGAGCCTAGAGCATATCTCGACCACAAATGAAAACCAAAATTTGAAATTTTAGAAAGTTATAGTCCTACCACAATAGACCACAGGGTCGCCGTGGAGGGCCAGCTTTTGGCCCACTCACGTAGAACCTACCGCATTAATTTCATTCAAATGCCTACAATTACACAATAGGTTGATTGGTTTATGATGTGTTAATCAAATATATGATCATTCCAAAACCTACATATCTTAAGAAAATAAAAGCGTTTAGGGTTAAGATTTCTTTTGCATTTTTGATAAATTGATGTACAACACCTATAAATAAGTAGATTTAGAATATGTAACTCACCTTTTTGCAAATATCTGCGACATTGAACTGAACAAGAAAATAGTCTGTAAAAAAGGCACTTCACTTAAAACACAGCAAATTTAAACACATTTATTCACCGGTTCAACACGACGGAGTAATACGAGCATATTATATACCTACGAACTACACAATTTTTATTACTGACAAAGTTTTCATATTTTTTTTATCGGATGGGCAGTTTACTGATTATTTTGTGTGAATGCAATATATTTTCACATAACTATAAGAAGCGACACAAAAAACTGTTGCTGTTTTTCCAAGTTGGCAAAACAATAGAGCAACGCGCCACTGGCAAACAGTTTAGTAACGCTGTTCAGATGGCGCTGTAGAAGGTTAATACGAGTTTTATTGTTAAAACATGCAGTTTTTTGTGAATTTGTCGGTGAAAATTAAGATAAAAAGTGTGGCGAGTCGTTTAGCATAGTAAAAAGTAAGTAGTGGAATATGTTTGTTACATACAAGCATACAACCTTTTTAATTCTTGTGTGCTTAAGTCGGTTTTGAAATTTAAAAGTAGTGACGTAGGTACGCTATTGCAGTTTACTTATTTAATAATTTAAATTTAGAGCAAATTAATGTTTTATGTGATTTTTTAACAATATCGTGTTGTGTGTGTGTTTGTGTTGTGCATGAACTTTTGACTTTCATATCCCTCATCCATTTTCGGTTCTAGCAAAATTATGGTAAGTCACCTTGTACCTACCTACCTATATACCTAGCTATACTTTTTACTTTTAGCTGTATACTGTACAGGGTGTCCGGAAATAAATGCAACATAGAGCAAAGAGTAGATCTGTGACGACAAAATAATGCGATGTTGCCAAACTTACTTTAGTCAAAAGTTAATGGTTAACAGATACAGGGTGTCCAAAGTTAATATTTTATTTTCGATATTTGTAAACAACTTTTTAAAAGATAGACATTTACATACATTTTTGAAGATCGGCGGCTTTTGGGGGTGAGGCGAGATATTCAAATTTATTTCTAATATTGACGTCAATAGTAGAGGGCTTTACTTATGGCACATAATGTGCTTGCTTACTTTTTTAAAATGACAACTTTTTTGTGGCTTAGTGTATCTATCTGTCTATTGAAACAGTCGCTTCTCCTACCTCTTTTTATCTGAAAATGGTATACCTTGTTGAAGTCGATATGAGTGACCGTTTTTGAAATAATCGTATTTGAAATATTCAGTGCACTAAGTAGTAAAACTGTTTTGGTTTCAGATCGCAGGAGCATTTTCCACTGAAAATACAGCAAAATATTACTTGAAGAAGTTATTCAGAATGGTAAATTATTACGACGTGCAAAATTACAAGAAGATCGGCAATGTTTGATGAAATTGAAGTTTAATATCGACGCACAAAGATTTTATCAACGCAGGCCAATCTTATAATTTTGCACGTCGTTATAATTTAGCGTTCTGTATAACTTTTTCAAGTAACATTTTGCTGTCTTTTCAGCGGAAAAGGCTCATTGCCTGAAACCAAAACAGGTTATTCTAACTCGGTGCACCGGAATATTTGAAATAGGATTATTTTAAAAACGATTACTCCTAAAACGACTTTAATAAAAATATATACATATTTTTCTGATAAAAAAGGTAGAAGAATATACTGCTTCAATAGTCAGATGCTAAATCACAAAAAAGTTCTGTCATTTAAAAAAGCATAATGTGTCATAAGTGGCGCCCTTTACTTGTGACGTCAAAATTAGAAACAAATTTGAATTTCTCACTCCCAAAAACCACCGATCTCCAAAATGTAGGTATGCAAATATTTACATTTTTTAAAAAGTTATTTACAATTATCGAAAATAAAATTTAAACATTGACCATCAACTTTTGACTAAGATAAGTTTCGCAACATAATCAACACATTATTTTGTCTTCAGGAATATACTCTTGCTCTATGTTGCACATGTGTCGGGACACCCTGTATAGAAACACTGTTCTAGGGTTGTCACCTTTTGGTATGCTGAAGTAAGGACATTCTTACCTTTTCATATTTTCAAGTAAGGATATTTTTCGCTTTGTCGAATCAACGCAACGCATTTTAATGCAGGTTTTGTCTCTTTCTGTCCCGATAATTCTTATTTTAATACTAATTACAGAATCATTTCCGCCAAGTCACGTATATCTAGTAAAAGTAAGGCAGGGGAAGGCCACAGAGGCTGAAGTAAGGGCTGTCCTTCCGAAGTAAGAACAGGTGGCAACCCTAATACTCTTCTGTTGATAAGATTTTAAGTACTACACTTGCATAGTGAAGGTGCTATTGTTACTTTTGTACCTAATATTTATAGCTACATAGTATACGTAACGTGACCATTTATTTTTTTCCGCAGAGCGAGAGACGCCCGAGGGGACGCTCTTAAATTATTATTGTTTTAAAAATAAAACACACGTTTTATAGGACCTATAGATATATTTTTGTTACATTTTCTACTGTTGCTAGGTCAATTTTTGTGATTTTTTTTATATACAGGGTGATTTATTAAGAATGGGCAATCTCTGAACTGGAGATACTACACACCAAAATATGGCGATTGAGCCAAATATGCCTTATCCGAATGTTGCTGGTTTAAAAAATACAGGGTGTTCAATGCTAGAATTTTATTTTGAAATATCTCAATAACTTTGAAACCTGTCGGAGTATTAAAAAAAAATTGGCACAATTATGTTTTTTGGCACGGCAAATAAGAGTTTTTAACTAATTTTGACGTCACTAGTAGAGGATTTAGTGTATCCACAGATGGATACACTAAACAGCAAAAAAGTTCTGCCATTTAAAAGAAACATGCTGTGCCATAAGTGGCGCCCTCTACTAGAGACGTCAAAATTAGTTGAAAATTCTTATTTGCCGTAGCAAAAAACATAATTGTGCCATTTTTTTTAAATACTACGACAGGTTCAAAGTTATTGAGATATTTCAAAATAAAATTCTACGATTGAACACTGTATATTTTAAACCAGCAACATTCGGATAAAGCATATTTGGCTCGATTGCCATATTTTGGTGTGTAGTATCTTCAGTTCAGAGGTTACCCATTCTTAATAAATCACCCTGTATACATTTAGGTCTCGATTTAGGTATTAACAATATTGTGCGAAACTAATTACTCTGCGGACTAAAGCCCCGACCAGCGTTGAATTACACCCACAATATCTACCCAGTATTCTTTATTATTAACTTTTGTAACATTTTTTACTGTATTAGAAAGGTATTTTACATTAATATAAATCAATTCTCCTATAATTCCTATCAACGAAGTCATATGTATGCTCTCTGATACCATCTAGGTATGCTAATGAACAATTCCATAGACAAAGATCTACTCAATAATTACCTATCTAAAATAAAAATTAATCTAGCTAAATTTACTAATCTGGTTTAATGAAAATCTCCTCGAAAATTCAACCACAATAAATGAGATTCTGCATTTTTAGGATTGCTTCTTCAGGTGACCTGCTTTAAATTGAATCAAATATCTAACTAATAGTCTAAGAGCCAGTGGCCGGCAACCTATAAGTAAATGATTATACCTGAAATTTTGCACAGTGTGTCTCTTATACCTATCATCACAGAAAATATAGCTACGCAATATATAGCAATATATAGCGTTAGCTATATATTCTGTGCTATCATTCATGAAGTGATGACTCGCTAAGCCCGGCGAGGCCGACCCAACTGTTACTCAGGTGCGAGAGGTATGAAAATTTAACCAACTTCGTTATTAAATTAATAAAGCTGCCGTTTGAAAATTTTAAAATTTCAGATCTGACAAATTAGGCATTTATTTTTTTATTATTTATTATATTTAGCAGCTTTTATATTAAAATAATATAAGTAAAAAATAACCTCTATTTCTGGCACAGGTTCTGAGATTTGGTGGTGTCGATTACAATGCTTGACATTTCTGACAGTTCTTTAACGTCAAAAATCAGATTTAATCAAATACTTTTGAAATTTATAATTTTTGCCAATTCCACAAGTGTCTGCCATGACCTTAGAAGCACGGTAATCGTCTGCCTTTGTTATTTTTATATAATAATAATTGTATATTTTAAAATTTTTAAACGGCAGCTTTGTTAATTTAATAACGAAGTTGATTACATTTTCATACTTCTCGCACCTGAGTAACTCTTGAGTCGGCCTCGCCGGGCTTAGCGAGTCCCCACATCATGAGTGATATGTATAAGAGACTCACTGTGCAAAATTTCAGGTATAATCATTTACTTATAGGTTGCCGGCCACTGGCTCTTAGACTATAAAAATTATGATACCAATAAATTAATATTAAGTAATTTGAAATTAAATATAGACAGTTTTTAGTGGCTGATCTAGCAAATTTAGGGTATCTATTTTTCCCTAAATGGTTTTCAGTTTTATTGCCATTCAAGGAGATAGGTATTCTCGAAGGTTTTCTAAGACCTTAGTAAGATCTTACTACTATTACGAAATGTTAAAAAACATTGGAAATATTATTATTTACCCGTTTAAGTTTATTACTTACCATATGAACCTTTGTTAAAAGTAATTCTGTTTCTTGCTCTTACATAATCAAAGAATAATGCTTTCATATACTCGTATTAATGAAAATGAATTTTATTGAACGATATTGCTGCTACGCTTTTCTCTTGCCAAAGCGGGACATTTTTACGTATTTTGGAGACAGCGGGACACAGCTTAAAAGCGGGACACGTATGGTCACGTTATGCATACGTGATACAACATGCTTTTTACAAATTCTGCTCCAATTAATTGTGGATTGATACAAATTGTGATTAAAATAAAATACTTATTTACTTAAGTAATCCTTATTTATTATTTGTCAGTTTAAAGAAATTAATAAGTTACCAGTGGAGCAATCGCATACCTATCGATAATTTTTTTTATTGTTTGGTATTCCTTTGGATCGGTTTTCACTTCTAGCGTCCTGTTAATATTCAAATAAGTGATATTAGTGGAGGTCACTTTAGGCCATGTAATGTCTCCATGCAGAAGAGCGTTGCCTCCGTCAGATGTGGGATTTCTACAAATAATGATAAAGATACTTAGGTATATTTTAAATGAGGGGGAAACCACTGGGATCAAAATTGTGACAAGATTTCCAAGGATTTCACGGAATACCGAAAGTTTCAAAGAATTTCCAAGTATTTCTCATTTTTAATAAAGATTAGGTACCTCAAAAAATACTATATTTATGCAAGGTGTCTATAAAAGATTGGGAAAAAACTGCATATTCCAGAGGCCAAAATATTATCGCTTAAGTAAATCAATTTACCTTAGTCTAAAGATTTATAGTTTCTGAGATAGAGGGTTTTGAACTTTTTTTTAGTTTTTTCTCAATAACTATTATAGATTGCAGTAAATACATAAAACTTGATAGTGGTCAGTTTACTGACACGAGAAATTAAAATACAGTCTCGAATTTGCTGTCAATTGTGGAGGGCGCCACCTATAGTACATTACATGCACTTAAATCGTCATATTTTTTGTGTATGGTTGCACATAACACTTAAAAGTAAAAAAAACATTAAAAACAAACTAGCAAAAGTGTTATGTGTATTGCTGTATTGATTTTTTAATCAATAATTAAAGATATTTTGAACCACCGTTCTTTGGATAGAATTTTAAGGTTTTATTTCATAAACATAAACCCATTTTCTTCTTTCAGACTTTATTCAATAAAGTACTAACAAATTTTGGACTAAGGTAAATTGGGTTAGATCTTCATATCTTGGCTCTATAGGCACATGTGGCAGGCATATTTTTCAGATATTGTAAGAGACACTCTGAACTGGATGTACAGGCACAAAAGAGTTATGACATTTTAAATTCATGTTAAGTACTGGCGCCACGCCTTCTACAATTGACAGCAAATCCGTGGACATATTTCAATTTCTCGTGCCAGAAAATCCTTCTGTACCAAGTTCGATGTATTTACTACAATTTATATGAAGTTCTTGAGGAAAAACTAAAATAAAATTGTAATTTCAACACCCTGTATTTTGGAAACTATAAAACTTTGTACTAGAGTAACTTAATTTAAATAACAGATCATCATATTTTGGTCCATGAAATATGTGGTAGTATGTTTTTCCAACCTTTTACAGACACCCTATATATGAGAGTTAACGAAAAAATTTCAAAAACATCCCGATGTATTAACTAAACAAAAAAGAATCTATCTAAGATTGCTCAGAATTGTGACAATCTTAGTCAAAAAATTGTTTTTTTCTCCGATTCTAGTCACACCCTGTCCAAATAAAAAAACCGTAGGTAAGTAAAAAAAAATTATTCGATGCCAGCGGAGAAGAAGCGAAGGCTTGCGCTTTACGTCATTGGCTGAAACTCTCAGATTGATATAAAACGTGAAATTAACAGCTTCTTAGAAATAGCGATTTCTTTGTTCTAAGTTTTGCACAATAGTTAAATTGTTTCATAAGGTGCGAAGCGTTAACCCTTGTGTTAACCCTCTCCTTCCCCCGTCCCCCAGGTACAGGGTGTCCAGTTTTAATGTTTACTCACTTTTAGATAAAATCGTGGATAGAGGAGATAGATTCAAGATTTAACGTCGAAGTGTAAAGTCAATAAAATTAAACAAAAAACATTCAACTTTGAAGACATCAATCTTCCAGTACTTCCAAACAACAATAACAATGCGAGCTGCGACCTGCGGTATTCGCGAAATAGAGACGGAAATAAGTATAACGTCGATAATGACGCAAGGTGACAGGATTGTCTGACTCTTGTCAGTCTACGGGCAAATTTGCCTCCAGGTAATGGATTTCATACGATTTTTCGGGGTTTCACACGACTTTGCAGGATTTTGCAAGGATTTCTCAAGATCTGTGACAAGATTTCCATGAGTGGTTACCCCCTCGATTTTAATGTGTGTAAAGAGTGAGTTTAAGTACTTATCGATGACTTACAAATATTTGGCAAAATTCGTCCACAACTTCAGAATCCGGTGTTGCGTTACTCTGTCAGAAAGAGACAAAACTTTATCCGATTTTTCATTGCTCCATATATAGTTTAAATCTTCTCTGTGCCCAACCCAATCTGCTCCTAAAAACGCATAACTGATTAAGTACATGTTAGTCTTATTTTTTGTGCTGCTGAGAGAATTATGGTTGAGTAATTTCCAAGCTAGTTGCCACGTAGATAGTCGGTTTCTGAAGAAATTAAAGCTGACGTGACGTGGCAATCAGCTCAGTCATTGTATTATACAGGGTGAACCTTAAATAAGTACAAATATTTTAACCAGCAGTATAGTTCACTGTGTAGAACACATAATTAATAGTTGTTTTACAAAAAAATCAGAAATAAAAAAGTGAAATTTTAAATAAATTTTGTAGTTTTTCTGTAGAAAACTTGTTGAGGACCGCTGACTTACAGTGTTGCCAGTATTGCACAAATGTCTTTGCTTGAACAAACCTTTAAATTTAATATATTGTGTGAAAATCATAGTTTTTCGTTATTATTCATAAAATAACTTAAGGAAATTGTGTCTTGTGTCTCTTTCTAACAGTGTACAATGGCATTTAACTTGTGAAATGTGGATTACTGATTAAATAGTTAATTTTTTAACAAACGGGTAAGTTTGTGTGCACGTTTGTTAAAAAATTAACTATTTAATCAGTAATCCACATTTCACAAGTTAAATGCCATTGTACACTGTTAGAAAGAGTGCGAGTGAGAGTATAATTTTTGAAGATTGGACATAGTAATATCACGTAATATCACCTACTTAAATACTTTATGGTAGTATTGAACATGCCGAAATTTATTTTTAATCGTTTATAGTAAGGCCAGTTAAGAAGTTAAAATGTATTTTAATATTGCTGCGTATCATACTACATACCCAACTTTACTGTACTTATGCTTCAAACAAGTATTTTTAAAATAGAATTAACCGTATTACTTTACTATTACGTTAAGGGAAACGTAATATTTATATTAGAGAAGATATGGCAACCTCGCAACAAATTATATGGTTCATTAGCTTGGTTAAACAGCGGTTCTCAAAATGTGGGTATTTTTAAAAAAAATTAATATCTCCGTAAATATTAGAAATTCATAAAAATGGCTTTCACTAGTCTGATCTATATGACGAACTACACCAGCAGTTAAAATATTTGTACTTATTTAAGGTTCACCCTGTTATATAAGTATTTTTTTTGTACCTCGTAGACTAAAAGTTCTATTTCATTACTTCATTTTACGGACTGAAGTGTCACTTTTAACCCCAGGGGTTTAAAAATAAAATTGATCCCCCGAAATATTTCATCCCTCAAATATCACTTCAATGAAACAATAAGAAGACTATGGTTTCATAAACAACTGTATTCATTAAAATCAACAATTAACATCTACATAATTATATCTATTTTTGATTAACATTTACACGGCTATACAGGATGTCTGAGAAAATGTGGGAAGTCTCTCGGATGCAGGCAGAACATGATAAAATAAGATGACAAATTCGTATAAAAAAATTTCCTACAAGCCCTCCCTACGGAGATATGTGTCCCTGATGGACACCGCTGGAGATCGGTTTTTCTTGAATAACTTTTAAAGTACTTAATATAATTTTATAGAAATTGAATGTGATGGCCACTAGTAAGGACCTCTTAAAATAGTCTTCTTGAAAGATATTTAGGTTTTTAAATTTACCAGGGGCGAGGATAAGCTTTACAACTTAATGCCTAAATTTTTAACACCCTGTATAATAATGACTTTAAAATAATAAATTTGGGTAGCTTCAACCCTAATATACTAAAAAAGGTACCCTCGTTTATTGTCAATAAAATAAACAGTTTACGAGAAAAAGAATAATAAACGAATTTATGTTTTATTTTTAATAAAAAGAATGATTTGTATTTTTTTTCTCGACAACAAAGTGCGATACGAAAGTCAACGACAGATGTTTAATCCGAAATAATAAAAAAAATAGAAAAACGCAGTGGTGTCCCAGGAGAATTATTGAAAAAGTTTATAAGAGGGTTCAAGTTGCGAACAAATGTCGAACTCATCATCTTATCTTTTCATGTTTTATCTGCACCCGCGAGATTTTCCGCATATTCCTGAACACCCTGTATATAGGTATTTATATAAGTACAGCTAAAATTAATAAATTTTCCATGCACCTTCTTGAGAATTAAAAATATTACTAAGTGATGTAGAAGAGCGATTGGTGTATTGCTTATATTATTTTATTTTCTTCATCCAATTTTTTTTTTGGGTTCATTTATACTTACCTAACTTATGAAACTTTCATTGAAATAAGATGGGGGATCCAAAAATTTAATAAATCATTTCATTTAAAATAAGGAAAGCTTTTCGAAATTTTTTGTTGAAAAGGCCATATTCGATTATGCAGTATAGGTCAAATTTTCAGAAAACAATAATCCTTATAACCACGAAAATTTCTAACAGCCCCTCACTGTGAATCAGCCTGTATTTGTCAAATGTTTACTTTTAAACGAAAAATTATTACATTCATTTTTTTTATTTATGTGATTCAGTTATAAGATCGGTTATAAGTAAGGATATTGTATAACACTTAAGGGGTTATTCTTGAAATAGTGTTTTCTACAAATACAAATAATTTTACACATTTAAGAACTAAATAATATAGAATTTAGCAAATAACACGAATTTTTTCTCATGCCACCTGCAAATATTTAAAGATACCAAAGTAAAACGAATATGCAGGGTGTTCTAAAAGTTCTCCGGGAATCTCCGGTAGTTGAATCCACGGATTAAAATAATACCAGTATGCAATGAAATTTTTTTCCGAATTGGCAATTGTTTGCAAGTGACAGCTTGTCAAAGTACAATCCTTTCTTTTTAAATAACTTATTTAATTCAAGTTCGATTATTCTCTCATTTGGCACACCCACTAAGTAGATCAAGCTCTTTTTTTACTGTTTAAGAAAGGTATTTTAAGCTAATACGAGCCCTAACAACTATATGTTGGAACAAGCATTTATTTTTTGAATCATGTGACAATCTATCAAAATGAGTTGACAGATTTTCTTGTAATTTTATGTATGCGTTAACAACATATTCCTTGCCATTTTAAGCCATTATTAACCGCAAGCTACCTTTCCTTTTTTTGTTATAATTTATTTAGTTATAAAATGTTTGAATTTGGTGGCAACTAAATGTTGGAACAAATAAATTTTATAATAATTGAAATACAGTTATTAAGATGTAACATCGCCATTAGCCTTAACAACCGCTTGAATTCTAGCAGGCATTGTATCAACAATGTCTTCACACATATTTATGAAAAATGCTCCCAAATTTCTTGCAATTTGGCGCGCAACTGGGGAATTGTCCGTTGGGGATTGTTTCGCAGGTGTTGCTTCATTTTATTCCACAGTGTATCTATTGGATTAAGATCCGGACTGCTGGATGGATGTGATAACATCTTTATATTGTTATCCCCAAACAATTTTTTTTGTAGATTTTGCCGTATGGCATGATGCACTGTCCTGTTGAAATACAAAATCTTCGTTTAAATATAATTTTGGGATACTTGGTAGCAATGCGGTATGAAGAATTTCTTGATATTTCTCCGCATTGACAGTGCCTTCTATAAATTTCAAGGTGCCTAAACCCTTTGCCGACATGCATCCTCACACCATAATACCTTTTGGAAACTTCACTGTCCTTTTAAGACAATCCTTATGAAAAGCTTCAGTCTTATCTCGGATTACACGTTTGCAATAATTTTCTACACATACATCAAATTTTAAATTCGTCGCTAAAGATAACTTTATGCCAGTCACTTTTCGTCCACGACAGTTTAGACTTTGCCCAAATGTATCGATTTTTCTTTTGAATTGCGGTCAGTAACGGTTTTTCCTTGGCCTATAAATTTCAGTCATTTATAACTAAACGTACTGCACAAAAAATATATTAAACATACCTTATAAAAACTCAAACCACATTTGCGGATATATTTTGGGCAACATTCTCTTGAAACATTGAATCCAGTTTCATTATTCCACCATGCAGTAATCTATATCAAAGTTCCTTTCTTCCTGACTTGCATACTTTAACCAAATGCCTTAAATTTCTTTGAGAAACTACTTTCGGCCTACCAGAACTTTTGCCGCTAACTTCAATATTTGCAGTTTCTCTGTATTTTTTTGTAATGTAAAAAATAGTTGTCTCTACTAGGGTTAATTCACTTGTGATACCATCCATAGTCTAGCTTCTAAAATATTGCTGGATAATTATTTCGCGTATTTTTCTATCGATAGACTTTCCTCGTCCCATTATTACAAGTAAAATTGCGAAATATGAATAACTAACGTGACACAACAAACTGCTGGTAAAACGTCAATACAACAATATGGTTTGTCTAAAGACTACTTGTTTTTATTTTAACGCGTACTTAATAAAAGTATGAAACAGTGTGTATGTGTTCCAACATTTAGTTGTCAGCAAATTCGAACATTTTATAACTTAATAAATTATAATAAAAAAAGGAAAGATAGAGTGCGGTTAATACTGCCTTAAAATGGTAAGGAATATGTTGTTAACGCATACATAAAATTACAAGAAAATCTGTCAACGCATTTTGATAGATTGACACGTGATTCAAAAAATAAATGCTTGTTCCAACATATAGTTGTTAGGGCTCGTATGTATCAAATCTCCTACAATTCCTATCAATGAAGTCATATGTATGTTCTCTGATACCAAACATCTAGGTATGTTCATTAGCATACCTAAATGTTGGGGCAGGTTGGGGCTTTTGTCCACTGAGTAGTTAGTTTCACACAATATTGTTAATACCTGAAAATATATGAGAAAAAGAAAAAAAAAAAAAATAGATCAAGCTCTATTGGACCGGTCAAAGAAAAATTTTATTTTGGGCCGCTAAAGGGCAATTAACCTAAAATTCAGAATTAGTTTTATTCACAACGGTTTTTTCTTACTAGATATACCTAACAGAAATTTAAATATTATTGAAAAGAGGAACAATATAAGAAAAAATTACGTAGATACTCTTTATTGAAGGCGATAAAAAATGTAACGTTTAGCAGCAAATTGCTATTAAAGTTTTATTAGGTAAACATGAAATTTTTAATAATTTATTCTATAGTTAATCAAGTTGCCATGCTTCAAATAAATGTCATTAGCAATTTGGGTGTTACAAATTGTATCAAAATTGTTTAAAGCAGGTATAAGTTCGATTTTTCACCACAATATATTTTTTTCGGCTTTGTAATACCATCTCTTGTAAAACAAGCTTTGTCAGTAAAAAAAATATTCTTAATAAATACATTATTCTCATCATATTTTTCGACAATGCCATTATAGAGCCGTAAATGAAACAACGGATCTTCATAATAAAGAGCTTGAACCTCGGCTTGAACCTTTTGCACATGAAATGGATGAAAAGATGCTCGTGGATAACTCCAAACGTCCGGATAACGCGTCCAAACTATATAAAGAATGAGCAATACCCTCATGAGCAATTCTTCTTATACTTATAGCCGAATTCGTGGTTCTTGGTCTTCCTATGCCATAATTATCATTTTTAACAGAACCTTGCTGCCCCAGGCGTCTATGAATGTTAACGAATGTTTGTGCATATGGCAATCTTCTATTAGGATATGCGTCTATGTAATTTCAACGAACTTGTTCTGCATTGCCATTTGCTTGCTCATAACAAAAATGCATGTCGCGGTATTCAATACCTATTTGAGCATTGCTGAGTCATTTCTCAAATTATCATGGTGAAAAATCAAACTTATACCTGCTCTAAACAATTTTCGTTACAATTTGTAACAGCAAAATTGCTAATGATATTTATTTGAAGCATGGCAACTTGATTAATTACAGAAAGAATTATTAAAATTTGGTGTCCAATAAAACTTTAATAGCGATTTCCTGCTAAACGGTTACATTTATCGGCTTGAATAAAGAGCACATAATTTGTTCTAATATTGTTTCTCTTTTCAGTAATGTTTAAATTTCTGTGATGTCTAGCAAGAAAAAAAAGTTATGAATAAAACTAATTCTGAGTTTCAGGTAAAGTGCCCTTAAACAAATTGAACTTTGGCAAGCTGTAATTTGCAAACCATTGACAATTGGAAAACAAAATCAAGACATGATGCTATTATTTTAATCCATAGAATCACCACCCGGAGTTTCCTGACGGACTTTCAGAACACCCTGTATAACGATAGAAAGCGGCCAACCAACACATTTTTAGGTACAGAAATACATCAAAATGCGTTTTTTTTTAAATTCAACTTGATATAAATATTGTTATAACAAACATATAGTTCTGCATATAATATTGTGTACTTTTGTGTTTACCTATGTATTGTAAGTATGTGAAAATAATTGTTAAAATGAGGAGTTAGAATAGCAAAATAATTTGTGTCTTACAAATGCATTTTAAAAGTTATTAATTGAGGAGACTTCAAATCATCAATAATTTTGTTTTTGCTATTACTTTCGCTCTACGTGTTTTATTTTGTGAGATTTCTGTATCTCTTTAAACACACCACAAATTTGATAATTTTACGGCGAGAAATACGGCGACCTTTTATGTTTTTGAATGCCGATTACTAGTTTGCACATGAAAACAGGGCTAACGGTTTACTTACATACCTATCTAAATATTTTCCACGTACTGTAGGATTAGAAAACAACGTGGCTGCAGTTGCTTACCTTCTAGTGTTAAATTCAAACCCCCTAGCATGCCCTTATGCGAAAATTGATATAAATAAACGTCTGTGAACTTGGACTGAAGCTCAGCGTGTCGTATGATCGGCGTTGTGTATCCTTCGTCACTCATAAACTATTTAAAAAAAAAAAACTAATTAATCAACTACGTATAAAAGCGTGTTACAAAACTCGTACCCTTACAAGAGCGGTGAGATTCTTTTGAAACACATCATTAGTGTAAATTTGCCTGAGAGCTCTCCCAGCTATATATTTATCTCCATCTGTCATATTAAATTTGTTTTTTATGAAAAGTGAAAAGTTTCCATCCAATCGTGTGCCCAGGGCTGTTAGACTTTCACCTAAAATGATGAAAATTAAAAAAATATATACAATAATTTATACTTTTTAAATAAATTGTAGTGATTCCAATAAGAATTTAATATAACATATTTATACGAGATAGTAAGTATATTATACCAAAATATCATAAAAGAATCATAAAGTATACAGAATACCTAGGTATCAGATGATAAAAATACATATAATATTTTAAATGGATAAGACGTACAAGTTTGAGGGCTACTAAGGATGTAATTTATTATTTTGAAACTGAAATCGTAAACTTTTGTCTAAAAGTATATTTTAATGCTTTATTACACGACTAAGAAGCTTCTTCCTTTACTGGCATTAAGGTTCTCTAAGTCAAAAGTAAGCTAAGGTTACATATAACTCCCTATGTAACTTGTTTATGGAAAATAGATCCGTTATTTCCTTTCCAGTTTTTAAGTGAGTCAGCATTACGTCTTAAAATCTTTTATTAATGTACAAGGTGCTTCCAGTATTATCTTTGGGATTTAACAGAAAAGACTAATAACGTCATCAATTATATATTTTTTAGAAACACCCACATTTTTTTCCTGTTAGAATCTATTTTTTAATAAACTTTTATTAGAGAAATTTTTCTGTATTACTTCCCGTTTAAAAGTTATAAGCAATATCGTCCTACAGTGTCTCAAAAGAAATACCACCATGGAAAATAATTTAATGTTTGTTGTTTAAACATACAACAACGAAACTTAAAATGAGGCAAACGTCCTCATACTACATACATATTACAATATATTCTTTATATGACCTCTCATTTCAAGACACATATCCAATCTTCGCCTGATTTCTTTGTGAGCTGGTTTATTAACATTTCCCCGTTTAACTCATTACAAGCGTTTGTGATGTTGTAATGATTAATATCTCGCGACGGTGTTTTGTAAACCTTATTTTTTAAAAATCCCCCGTGATCTGGTGACTCTTTAGGCCACTGAATTAATCCATAAGGTCCATTAATCCCAATTCATTTTTCTGGGAAAGTGTTATCTAAATATTGCTGCACAATCCTGGCCTTGTGGGGTGGAGCTCCGTCATGCTGAAACCATTGGTTTCTCCTTCTACAAGGGCACATTCTCCAGAAGTCCTTCTTGTAGGAAATTGAGGTAATTCATGCTGTTCAATGTATGTTCATAAAAATAAGGCCCAATTAAATGCTTACTGATGATACTTTTACTCCAAAATGGCTTTTGTTTTGGACTGGATTCACAATGTGGGGATTTTCAATGGACCAGTAATGTTCGCTGCGCCTGTTTGGCAAACCATTACTGACAAACCAACTTTCGTCCGTCCAAAGAAAGTGCCGAAAAAGGTTCTGATCAACAAGTTTCTACATTTACTACAATGTAAGCTATACAATTAAGTCTGTTTTCAATGTGACGCTCGTACAAATACTCCAAATTGTGGATTTTGTAGTCATTGGCCTTTAAAATTCATTAACGTTTTATTTATCCAAATTCAATTCCCGGCTAGCCTGCCGTATAAAGTTTCGTGAATTTTGTTCGAAATACTGTAACAGTATCTATAGCTGTATTAACATTGTCTCTTACCCTTCGGTCAATTATTTCATTCTTCCGAACAGAAAATGCATCTTCAGTTCGTCTCAAGGTCGCCTCCAATCTTGTAAAGGTTCTATGGTCAGGAATAAGGCGCCCTGGATACCTTTATCGATATAACTCTACAGCTCGTCTTGAAATCTTTTGTGACTAGACCTAAATTAGTAAGATATCAACATTTTCTGAATGAGAAAATATTTTGTAAGCACAACAGTTATACGTTTGACATTAGTATTGAATAACGACAAGTATTTATTGACATTTGTGCACTTTAACAACGAACATTCAATTATTTCCCAACGAATACTTGATCCTTCCACCGCTAATGTGATTTTTAGGTGGTATTTCTTTTGAGACTCTTTAGCACGATTGCTTATAACTTTTAAAAGGGAAGTAATACATACAAAATTCTCTAATTAAAGTTTATTAGAAAAAACGGAACTTTCCAACAGGAAAAAAATGGTTATGTTTCTGGAAAAAATATATTTGAAGACGTCATTAGTAGTTTATGTCAAATCCTGAAGATAATACTTTCGATTGAAAATGGAGCTTACCTCATCCCCAATAAACCGTGTCTAAAATTTTAATTAACTTTTTTGTATCCTCACAGAAGGTCTATACTATCAAGTTTGAGACACCCTGTACAACCGGCATTGCCAACAAAAATGTATAAGTCTTTGGTGTTACAACGGCACATTTTTTAATAAAAGTGCCTATCTATATTTTCATGCCTTAATCTCCTCTACTGCCCCAAATATTTGTAAACTTTTTCGAAACACCTTGTATATCATTTGAAAATAATTATGTACAGGGTGTTTTACTTCTCACATTCACACACCTCTAAAATTGTAGTGGGTAGTGCGATGATTACTTTTCTGTAACGAAAGACCCTTCAGGTGCAGCTGCACAACCTACCACGACGTCTAGTTTAGCACTCCACGGCCTTCTGTGCTTTTTTCCGGGCTATTTTTGGGATATTTATATTAGCGAGTTTTATATAAAAAATCTGGTAACGTTACCTTGTTCAGCGCCATCTAAAACCTAAATATACTAAGTTTCCTCAAATT
Source organism: Monochamus saltuarius (assembly GCA_025584915.1). Lineage (NCBI taxonomy): Eukaryota > Metazoa > Arthropoda > Insecta > Coleoptera > Cerambycidae > Monochamus > Monochamus saltuarius. The sequence goes on along the minus strand of CM046727.1, from coordinate 14,717,040 downwards.
ATGTTGAAAAGTAATTCTGATACAGCGCTAGCGCTTTCAATATTACGAGAATTGGAAATATATTTTTAGTATGAACGTCCAGAAGGCATCGGAATTGAAAGAAAAATAAAAAAATTGATGTAAAATGTAAATGGAAAGTTCTAAGAACCTTTTTTTCAGTATTATTGAAATATACTTATTGAAATTTAGTTGCTTGTATTAAGTATTATCTAATTATACAGGGTGTCTCCGTTTTCTCGTTCTTAACTTTGGGAAATGATAGAGCGTGAAGAAATAATAGGAATCTTTTCCCTATAGCGCTCCGTTTTCGTGATACATGGCGTTCAACTATTTAAAAAAAATGTGTATGTTCTTTATTATCTACTAAAAATTTTGTTTTTTGTTTTGTTGAAACTTGGTATACAGTAATCATAATAAAAGGTTAATATTTTCAAAATGCATGGATACAATTGGATAGCTGTCCTGCACATTACGGACGTCAAGTTCGTAATTCGTTATATGTGATCTACGGGGTGATCATTTTTTTCATTGTGATGATCCTAGTCAGGACATTAGAACAAAGTTATTAAATATGTATTGTCATCAGTCCTTGACCCCTGTGCAAATTTTCAAGCTGACCAGACTTCTTGAAATTGGTGAAAATTGCGCTGAAAGATTCCGTTACATACATACATACATACATACATACATACATACATACATACATACATACATACATACATACATACATACATACATACATACATACATACATACATACATACATACATACAAGTGAAGCTAATATAAGCGTGTTAAAAAGATACAGGGTGTCAAAGTTGGAATTTAAAAAGTGATTTTTGAAAATTGACATAAGCACATCAAAAAAAAAGATCGATTTGTTTACTTACCATCTTCCATAAACGTAATTTCTTCTTCAGAGTTAAAGCCTAGCATGATCGGAACCCTTTTGAAATCTCCAATTTGAAGATCATCGTGCATGGGACCAGTTATTAACACATCTGTGAAATTTACGTTCTCAATTATAGGCAGCCATACCAGTTGTTTGTCTCCTAGTCCAATTTCCATACCCGAAGGTATCTAAAAATACAGTGTATGACGTTTATAACGTCTTAAAATTGTTATAATTTTAAGACAGTTTCGTGAAAATATACGCAATAAAGAGACCTTACAAACTAAGTTCGATATTTACATATTTTCATGTAAATGTAAAAAAGGGACAAAATGTGCGTCCATGAATCTAATGTACTTACATCAACGATTGCGTTATTGATATCTGTGGCGGATGCGTTTTGTAATAATTCCAATAAGGCTTTCGAGTTCGCCGATGTAAAACTAGGGTCCAGACTTCTTCCCATTTCGAAAGCGAAGTATCTTGCGTTTGCTTGATAGCCGAAAGCGCTCAGCACGGTTCCACTTTGCATGATAGCTGCTCTGAATAATTCTGTAAATTTAGGCTTGTAATTACATAGTTTTTTATATTATACCATTGTCTAAAGATATTCGGATAAGTCGGTCAACTCCTTTGATGTGGTCGAATATGCCGCCGGTTTTTCTAACAAGTCGCTACCAATCAGTACCTCGAGTTTTAGCGATTATCGTATAACTCTGCAAAGTACCTACCCTAAATCGGTAAGATTTTCTCAGCATTCGAATCCGGAATGTTTTAATGTCATTTGAAAGAAATTTTGTTGTGAGATATTACTTAAATCATCTCAAATCATTCAATTCATCACATTAAACACCAACAACAATTATCTCGACTTTTTTTTAATGAACTTTCAAAAATCGGTATAAGAGACCAACATCCAAAAAAATCAGCAATTTCATAACAAATTCTCACATATTGTTCTGAAACGGACCTATGCTTTTCTTTCGGCGATATTCATTCTAAGATTTGAACATTTTTCTAATCTAAGGTCCATTGAAAATCCATCTTTGTAATCAATCTAATAAACCTAAAAATTGTTCTTCTGGGTCCAATGCTTTGATAAATTGCTTAATTAGCTCTAGTTTTATTTGTAGGGGAGGTACTAATACTTTTTCTGGATCAATAGAAGGCTATTGTATACTGTTTTCTGATCCTGGGACGTAGTTTGTTCTAACTGACCAATGGTTTGCCCTACCGTCTCATAAACAAACAAAACATTGGTACTTTGTACAATACTTTGGAGAATAATCTGGACATGCCAATAATCCAGCATGTTTTCTTTCCTAATAGGATGAGCAAAAACATTAGAACATTACAGAAGGAAGGATTGCCCAGTTAGAACAGACATGTTCTCAGGATTAGAGAAGCATTCTCTTATTGCTCTACAGAAGGTACAAGTACATTCTCTACACCTATAAACCTGGTGATTATGAAGCAATTCGGCAAAGCATTGCATATAGAAAATGATTGGTATAGATACTTGTGAAACAATTTTCAGACGTAACAAACCGTAAGTCATTGTCCTGCACATTAGCAACAAAATCCATGAATAGCCATTATCATTGTTCAATTTATTGGAACCACCTAATAGAATACTTAAACCGAATATTGCGTATTAAACTGACGTACGGCAAGCCTGTAATCGATATTAGATAAGTAGGTAAGGAGAAGTGCGTGGAGAAGAGAAACTTTAAGTATAATTGAGAGCGAACCGACTTTTAGAATACCTTTTGAGGATGATTATACCTTTTGGTTCTTTACTGAGCAAATGGTAGCCTACAGAAACTCCTCCAGTATTTTCCCCAAATATAGTTACAAGAGACGCATTTCCACCAAATAGTTCTATATTATCGTTGACCCATTGTAAAGCAAGATTCTGATCTTTTAAACCAAGATTTGCTGGTATTACTTCGTCTGCTGCGGTTAAAAATCCTGTAGAATATTAGATTAAAAAGTAACTGTAACTCAACAACGGACACAAATTTTACTTACCAAATGGCCCTAGACGGTAATTGAAAGTGACAACAACAACACCATAATCAATGATGTATCGAGGATCGTAACTTTGGAAAGTACCATCCCCATAGTAAAAGTCACCCCCATGTATCCATATCATAACTGGAAGGGTAGTGGAGTTGCTTCCTGGTTTCTGGAAAATGAAATAATTTTTTTCAGAGCTAGTTCAACCTTCTAGTTTGATAGTATTTACCACTGTCGTGTAGACGTTTATATATAAACAGTCTTCACTTTCTTCAACATTTGCGACGATGTTATTTGTGTTACCTTGGAAGCAAACAAGTGTGTTGCTGGTTGCATTTAAAATTCCATCCCAGCTTTTTGGAGCTTGTGGTTCCTAAAATTGATTATACGAGATATATTGAGTTAGGAACTTTTTTTAAACCTCGATAAGTTACCTTGAATCTGAGGGCTCCTGTAGGTGGTAAGGCGTAGGGTATTTGTTGGAAAGCATAGTAAGGTTTGTTTCGTTGGCTCTTTAACAAATGCCCTCGAACTTTTCCATCTGGAAGTTCAACAACTGGATCATCTGATTCCTAAAATTATACTGCATACAGAGGACTATTTGAAATAGCGTGGCAAATGAGTAATTTGTAGTTTAAGGGCGCCCTCACCATGTATGAGAGTAATCTATAGGGCAGTAAGGTTTTAAACCCTTGATAGATACTGCTATCTAGTAATAGCTAAACTATTTATGGTTAAAAAATACGGATAACTGTATATTACGTGATCTTACTACAGTTAAATATGGCGATAATCAGAACAATGTGCATATCGACATAGATAATTTTAAGTTTACCTTTCTCTTCTACAAAAAAGTTAACACTTTTTTTGACTGCAGCAAAATACTCATAAAGGATGAGCTTAGGAAAGGTTTGTGTTCATTTTTCTTACTTTGGCTTTTAAATGTGAAAATTTAATTGTTTATGTAAAAATGTTATAAAAAGAGCCACTTTTAATAAATATTTTAAGTATAAAATCGATATATTTTGGAAATATAAATACTAACACTACCTAAGTTGAACTTTCTGGTATTCAATAATGTATAATTCTCTTTGGTAACTTTAACAGGGTTTAAAATTACTACGACATTCCACTATTTTGGGCCACAATATGGCCACCTTAACAGTATATCTTGAAGTATTTTCAGTTTCTTTAAATACTGCTTCTTATGTAGATACTTTTTTGTTTTATAAATCCATATATAAATGATAATGAATATATTCATTAATTTTTCTTATTAAGTTACTACCCCATGTCTGTGTTACTTTTATTTCATGCTGTCCGTTAAATAACTACTTTCCGGTGTCATTTGCGGCCGGGAAATGGAATATTACTGTATCTGATACGGTAATGTTTGTTGAATATAGCAACACTATATAATGATAAAAATAATAACAATAATAAACGTATTTTATTGGTTAAACCAAATGGCCATCGACCGAAGTTTTACAATTTACAGTTATGAGTTAGAAATTACAAATAACAGTTTTTTTCACTAGATTTTTAGCCACTTTGCTCTTGCAAGATTTCCCAAGTGGTAGATGTAGAGTATTTTCTAAGAGGACGATCCGTAATATTTCTTGTTTTGCAAATATGTATAATATCTGCAATCTTCTACTAACTGATGGGTTCTATGTTGGTAGTATTGAACAAGAACTCATTTGGAGGGTTGTGGAGAGGGTTTCTGGGGTGGCGTATTTTTGTGATGGATCTTATTGTAAAAGTTTTCGCTACTTTTAGATTTTGAATTGCCTTCTTTCGGGCATTTAAATAAAAGAGGATGGCTATATTCTAGGATTGGAATGCAGATGGTTTTGTAGATATGTGAAGCTGTTTTCTTGGATATTCCTCTGGTTTGTTAGGCTACGAAAGTGTTTCCCTCTGGCAATGCACTTTTTTTTAATAGAATTTGTGTGCTCGTTGAGGTTGAGTTTTTGATCTAATATAAATAACTCCGATGTACTTGATTGAAGACTTGCTGCGGATAATATGATTGTCTAGTTGGATGGTAGGAGAATTTGGATTAATCTTGTAATTGAAAATGATAAACTGAGGTCTCGACTGAGGTTTAGAAGGATTGATGTTAATGCGCCATTTATTATTTTGCTTAATTTTATTGAAACTGGAATTATATTAATACTAGTATTGAATGTACAATCGTTTGCAATAATAATGACACTATTTAAAATTAATTTTGCGATTTCTTTTGAACTGCTGACATATTTATAATGAAATCTACTTTCAACTTTTTAACGTTAGTTCTTAGTTGTTTCACTCAGCAATAGAGATTTAATGAAATTTATACTCAAAACATTCAGAAGTTCAAAAATTGTTTTGAGGGAGTATCATTATTATTGCAAAAACACGTACCCCTATTTGTAATATGATTTTTTCTGGATTAATTGTCACGTCTCTTCCGAAATTTCCGTAATACAAATCAAAGCAAAAATTACATTATTTTATTTGACAGTGACAGGCAAAAGATTACAAACAAATACATATCTTTTTTATTTTAATAATAATTGTAACTTATTTTTCATTTAGACACATACGATACATGCCCGTTAGATCTTATTACAGTACTTATTTATATAAAACAACTCGTACTGTAATGAGTCACCTACCGGACTTATAACGTGAAGTTCTATTTTGTCATTGGCTTCATAAAGTTCATGTAGTTAAATGTGTATGTAAGTACCATTAATCTTCATTTTTAATGATTTATAAATAATAGCGATATTCTTACAAAACATAATATAACATTTTAAGTATCCTGAGTCATAATCATGATTGATTAACTAGAAAAAATTGGACAAAGGATATTATCTCAGTGGTTAATAATACTAACATAAGTTAGTTGTATTTATGGTATCTCACTTGAAAGTACAGGAAATTTGGATAAATCTATGAAATATAATGTTTTGCTATATAAAATTTTTATGTGCAAGATTTTTGAGATACAGGGGTTGAAAATTATTTTTTTCGGGGTTTTGTGGCATTACTTCTACGCCAATGACAATTTTGTATTAATTTTCATTTTTTTAGGTTCTTTTTTCTAGATAATAATTTCAAATTGTTATCTTACCTGCTTTGTTTTTCTTTTACGGCGAGATGCAATATTAAATTCTCAAATAATGTAAGCATAGTAGTTGAAAAAACTTAGAAATTTATAATTTAAACTTTAGGTTTTTGAAGATGAACATTATGTACAATCAATTTCAATAGTAATGGTACTCTCTCAAAACAGTTTCTGAACTACAGGAAGTTTTGATTAGGAATTTTATTAAGTTTCTATTATTATTGCAATAGATTGTACATCATCTTAATTCAAAACTATAAACAAAAAATTGAACAATTTATTTATGACACTACATTACTACATTAAAAATATATATTTTTCTAATAAAAGTTTTTAAAGCTTATACTATATGGCAATTTTTGTATTTTGTATATTTGAATTATCTTTGATAATTTTAATATAAAATCTATTACTTACTTTGCTGTAAGCAACATTTAAATTGATAAAAAACAACACAGTAGCACAAATTATAACTTTAGGTATCATTGTTTAACAGTGACGATGTATCATATAAAAAGCGAATTAGCTGGCATAATATTGATTAAAACTGATTTATTTTTGGATATACATACGAAGTTATATCGTTTCCATATTAGATAAATACAGGATTATCATAATAAATTTGTGATAAGCTTCAAGAGTTAGCTACCTCATACTCTGATTAGGGAATTAAACAAATATTTGTTCTGTAATTTTAGAAAATATATGTCTAATTTTGGGTATTAACTAATTATACGTAGATATTTATAATGAAGTTGCGAATAAAGTTATTGTAATATGTTTTGGTATTCGTAGATTTTTTCATTTGCATTGTGAATTCAAGGTGCAAGTTAACTCATACAGTTAAAGTGCTAACATTTCGATTAAATATTTGAAAAAACCACATTCAATAATTATTTTCTTACTTCTAAATGAAAATACTTCTATATGTACTGTACTGTACTGGAAAATTAGGCTGTGTCAAAGAATATTTCTCAATAATTTTATCGTCAAGGCAATACAATACAATTTATATAGTGACATATAATACACTAATGTATGATACAAATTAATACATTAAAAAATATATTACAAAATGTTTTTCTTAAATATTTAACCATTTATTTTTTTACATATATAACTAGTAGGTATACAAAGGACTACGGGCATATTTGTGGACAATTGTATTATAGTTCAGATATTGCCTAGGGTTTGTTTTCACCTCCAGAGTTCTGTTAATATTCAAGTAGCTGATCTTGTCTGGAGTTACTTTTGGCCAAGAAATACCATTAAATAGAGGATCAGCTTCAGGAGTTGGATTTCTAAAAGCATATTAAATGTTTCATTAACAAGGAAAGCCTTGATCGAATAAATAACAGATGCAATATTGACAAGAATATGAAATTTTTATAAATTTTAAGAGTAAAGTTTTTTTAAATTTATTAATTAATTATTGTATAAGATTTTGCTAATGCCGAAATCAACGCGGTGTCGGTCTGCTTCAACGCTCGAACGTTTGGATTAATTTGTTTGCGATTTTCTGACTTTATTATGGTTTCCAAATACATGGTAAAAATCAATGATGTTATGACTCAGGACACCCTGTATATCATATACAGGGTGTCCTGAAATTAATGGGACACATAACAAGATTAGATTCCTTACATCAAAATAATGTGATTAAGCCAAATTTACCTTAGTCCATTTGTGGCTAATAAAAAAGTTACAGGGTGTTAAAGTTCAAGTTTTGAATTCGAAATTCTTAAAATTCTTTACTTTTATCACAGTGTACAATGAGTGCAATTGTAGTGCAACGCAAGCGTGATATGGGAAATTTGAAACCGAATCATGAAAGAGATTAAGGTCCAGGGCGTTCACGGCGTATTACAGCTGTGTGGCGTATTATACACGAGACTCGATTGTATCCCTACAGCGTGTCCAAGCATTAATACCAAGTGATTGGGCGAGGAGGACCGGTACTATGGCCGCTACTATTTCATTACTTTAAATCCTTTGGAATTTTTTTTGTGGAGATATTTACGCACGTATGATAGCTGCTGCCAATAACTTACGAGTTCAAAACGGAGAAGAACCAGAAACATTTGTGTTAGTTTGTAGAAACTGGGTAAGACGGGCCCAAGATTTTGTTGTTGCAACATCCGGTATGTCAAACTATTTTATTAATTAAAACTATAAATTAATTATATTAATAATTAATAACAATAGCGACAAAAGTAGTTGAATTTGATGTATAAAATAGATGTCATAAAATGTATTTATTTCGTTCCTTGGGAATTTCTTTAATTTTTTTGTCCGTTCGCCGATTATATGCTTTGCCTTATCAGGTTTTACATTGGACCAGTTTCGAGTTCCGTGTGGACGTGTATTTTTTAAAAAAATTTAAACTGCCCTATTTGATTTTTTTTTTACAAAATTGCTTTTGTAAGAGTTCCCTGTACATTAAAAATTTTTGTTTTAGATAAGTTCTAAATCACCCTGTATAAAGATTGTCACTGATTTTTTTCAAAACGATGAAATTGTCGACCTTCAACAATACCTCTTTTGCGTCTTTTAATATGGTCTTTTAGGAAAACCTATTATTTTAGCAACTATGCTAACTCCTAATTTGTCCCTACAAAAAATCTATTTATTTTTGAGATTATTGATGTAGTTAATCTGATGGCGTGTATTGTGTTTCTATAATAAGCCTACTTGGAGTAATTAACAAAATGTGATTTTGGCATCCTTATCACTTTGTACCTTTCATTACTAAGCTTTTTCGAATTTATGTTCGCAGGCATGCATTTTTTGCATAATATGACATCTTCTATTATACTTCAACACTATCTTTTTAAAACATCCTCTACATAATATATTTCACATTTTAATATCGCGATCTGTTAAGATTATACGAGTATTTTAAAAATATGAATGGCATTGTGATTATGATAAAATCGGGATTAAAGAATTAAAATATTTTTTTATCGATAAGACTAGGAGATTTATACTATATTACTCACTGATATTTGACGAAATTCGACCACAGTTTCAGAAGTCGGCGCTGAGTCAGCCTGTCTCCAACAGGGAATAAGCTGCCATCATCTAATCTGTCGATGTGCCAGAGATATTTCAAATCTTCTGCATGTCCAACCGCATCCACTCCTATTAGCATTTAAGAAACACAAAATTAAAATTGTTACCTATATTAACATAATTCTTAAAAACGTATAGGACTCGTAGTTAGTATATTCTTTAAATGTATGCACATCCAATAATTGTTGAAGAAATTGGTGGATTAACTGAGTTTGCTAAATATGTTACAAATTAAATTTAAGACTAGCAAATTTTAGAACAATAATGCATATTATTAGTTCTATTCCTTCACACTTCCTTAAATCCAAGTGGGTGGTGGAACCAAGCGGGACTGTTTTTTTATGAGTAAGGTCGCCATTTGACAGCTATTGGTTTGCGTTTGCCGGAAACGCTTGAAATCGTACACATTTTTATATGGGTCCGTTTTTTAAAAGAAAACTGTGTTAGGGATTTTTTTATCGAAAAAATAACACGATATTGTTATTCTCTAACAGTAAGAAAACACATTTTTCTATTATTATCCAAAATTTTTGGAAACAACTACTCTGCGGGCTAATGCCCCGACCGGTATTAAATTACACCCGGAAAATCTATAGCAAACAACCCATGTCGTTTGTCAGGGGCCCACCAGACATATACCGGTTTTGAGCTAAACTCGAAATCTCTATATGCCAAAAGAGATAAAGATATTTTTCAATAAAAATCGAGAATTTTTTGCTATTTGGATTTTACTTAAATTAAAAATCTAGAGAGAGACACTAGGCACGATGATATACACTGAACATAACAGTGTTATCCCTCTTAACATAACCATTATTTGAAAGTAGTTAACTTTAAATTAGAAATAATATCTAACCAACACCTTACCTTCTATCGTTGTATTTGTGCACCCCATCATCCCTTTGTATGAGAATTGGTACAAATACACATCTGTGTAATTAGACTGTAACTCTGCGTGACGTATTATCGGTGTTGAAAAATCTGCGTCAGTCTTGAACTGCAATAATTAAAAGAAATATATAGGTACAATGGTCGTCAGCTTAAAGTCACCACTTCCACGTTTTGTCCCTTTCTAGCACCGTGTATAATAAATGGCACTAGAAAAGAATGGACCATGGAACTGGTGACTTTAAGCTGACGACCATTGTACTAGTTGTTCCCCATAGTTATTAAGTTAGTTTTTAATAAAAGGACATGTAATTACTTACATTTTGAAGTAATCAGAGAACATTGTACTTATTAATCTGGGCGACTGGAATGTCTCTCACGGAGTTTTAACGGTTGCCACATTTTAATTTCTACAGCAATTTTTAGATTTACAGAAGTCCTAATACCTAACAAGCTCGAAGCCGATATGTCTATAGTAGCACCGTTGGTGACTATTAACACTAACAATGGCATGGTTTGATATAGGTAGGTGTTTCAGGACGTAGGATGTAGGTAACAACCAGCTCAGACCCCAGTAACTAATAAGTATTTACTTAGTCCATACATACGTATATAATAACTAAATATGTAAACTGTTTGTATTGATCTGTTTTTTTAAATCATGACCCGCGCATGCACCATTTTTAACAAAACCTAATAGTTCTTCAAAAACGATTTATTTGGAACAACATATTTTTTAATGTTTATGTTTTAACCTTAATTACAATAATTCTTTAGGAATTAATGTAATAAATATACTATACTAAGTACTGTGTGCAATATTCGCTATATTTTCTATAACTTGATATCTGAGAAGGTCCAAATCAAAACGTAGTTTTCGATCAAACTTCTGGTTCTCAGATAGGTATCGATGATGTTTGACACTGTCAAATGATCACCTGATAATATTGGTTCAAATAAAAGTAATATTTCAGATATAAAAATAGTTTTAAAAAATTATGTTTGAATCAAAACGCAAGTTTCGATTTTTGATAGTTGTTTCATAATACTTTGGTGAGATGATAGTCGCACTAAACTCCAAAAACGTTATACATATATGCTAAATATTTCATCATTCTTGTCTTTAAATTATTAATTGTTAATTTATTTTATACATGTAATCAAATTAATGTTAAAACTGATTCATCCAACAAAATAATTTGTAACTGGTGTTGTTAAAATAACAAAATTGCCTTGCCGTGAGTAACAAATAGTTCTTATAAGTCTTGCTTTGAACAAAATATATTTCTGTTAACAGCATTTGTATCATCTTAATCATTTTATATTTATACGCTTCGCTATCTATATGTCTAATGTATTAAGTCAATAAGATTGACTTACGATTCTAGAATAGAACCATTTTGTTAGTTTGAATAAATAATCCAATCAAAGAGAACCATATACAAGTATAATTGTCTTCGTCAAAGACATAATCATTTAGCTCAGGGGTCGGCAACCTTTTTCGGACGGCGGGCCATTTTCAAAATAAAATTTTTTATGTGGGCCGCACATTCAAATGTAACTTAAATAGTGCTTTTATATCATATACGAGTATAAATATTATTAAAAATAAATAATATTGGTGCTTTGGCGGGCCGCGCAAAAAGTTGCAAAGGGCCGCAGGTTGCCGACGCCTGATTTAGCTGATACATATTTTGTTGTGCATATATTACCAAATAATTTGGTTAATGGAATCAAATTTTCTTGATTAATTAGTTTCCTCCGTGCGTACTTGATTTTTAAATATTTATTCGGGAACAACCAAATGTATTACTCTGAACATTTATAAACTAAGATTATTGAATCATTTGTCGTATCGCAATACGGATTTTCTGAAAATAAATTTCAATAGAATTTTTCGGATGTAGCCAGAAATCTTGTAGGGCAGTTGTCTATCAAACGGTATAAATTATCAAGTTCTACCAAGAATATATTTTTTTACGTAGAAATGACGCCCGGATAAGATTTTGTAGTAAACTCAATCAGAACGTTTCGTCAACAAAAAATTAGAAAGAAATTTATTGGTATTGGTAATATAGCTCCCTCTGTGGTCGAATCTGATTTAATACATACATAATGATTTATTTTCTAAAAAAATGTTTCCCTGCCAAATTTGGTGACAATTGGTTGAGAGGTCCTTGAGTTATCACAATAAAAAAACGAAAAAATAATTTCAATCTTTGGCATTCTGTCTCTTTCCACAGCAATATTTTACTAAAACATATTAGATATCTTCATATTTTATCATAAAGATGTCGCTCCTGCCATAAGGATCATTCTTATGGGTCAAATTTTGCCTGTCGAAGCAGAAAGGCGGTCAATGATAGGGAGATGAGAATACTACACCTATTAAAGTATGGCCTACCTTTACAATAGCGCTGAAATTAGCCTCGAAGGTTTCTGTTGTATACAGCTGTTTGAGTAAACTTCCAGCAGTATATGTGTCTTCCTCTTTCATGTTGTATGCGCCATTTACGATTTTCGACGCATTGGCGTCCATTTTTACAGCCTCTGCTTTAAGGCTTTCACCTAGAATGATACAGTAGGATAACTAATTTTTGAAATATCTTAAGAAATAGGTAAATATTCTAAGCTTAACGCTCATTTTTTAATCTGTACATTAGATGCAACCTTACCGTCTCCAACGAACACCACTTCTTCTTCGGAATTATACCCAATCAAGATCGGCACCTTGTTTATATTGCCTGATTTGATATTGTCGTGCATTGGTCCAGTTATATAAGCCCCTTCAAGTGTTTCATTTTCTACCACCGGTGCCCACACTAAGGAGCCACCTCCAATTCTCGTTTCTTTTTCTTCAGGAACCTACCAATGTTATAAAATGTTGAAATTTGTATTCTGTGTAACCAGTTTGTTACAATAAAAAGGGTTCATACCAAGGTACCTAAATTTAATACTTAAAATCAGCAAATTCTCGAAGTTTGTTAAAGTGGGTCACTCTGTACTGTACTTGCATTTGTTTGAAGAAACTCTCGTTGTAATTGAATCTATATATTTACACACCTTTGTCATAATAGTTACAATTGGGAGAACAATGCAGCTGTTGAGCGATATTTTATTATTATTTTAACATTACAATACATGGACTCTTTAAAATTGTCAATAGTGTAGATAGAATATTTTGGTTACGGAGTAGCTATTTGTGCAATAAGTTAGGAAAATACACTTTTTCTGATGATTGTTTTAATAGTGTTTTGAAAATAGCTCAAATAACTATAGTTATCATAATTTCTTATTGAAAATTGTGAATTTCGAAAATGCGAATCAAGCATCCTGAAGGAATGTTGATATAATATTATTGTGTCAGTGATTTATGAAAAATGCCAGCATCTTCTGTTTACAACGATAATGTGGAAGACGATAAAGAACAATCATCAAATATCATGATTCAATCATTATTCGCCCACAAAATCCAAAGTTAAATATGAAAAAGCGTGTCACTTATTTGAAGATTAAAGTCATCAAATGGGAGTAACTGAGGCAGTTCTACTAGCAACAAAATTCCAGAGTATACCAGGGTTATACAGTGCAGTTTTTACTCACTGATAAAAACAACATTGTCAGTGAAAAAGAATATTGACATAAAGTAATCTTTCATGTTTAACTTTCCTTAGACGTAAATCGGTAGAACATAGATTTAGGAAGTCTGGTGTTTTAAGAAAATCAGAAGTTGAGAAATTGTTAAAAGAAGCAGATGACAAAACCTACTTGAAGATGAAGGTAAAGTGTAATTTTCACACTTCTCTCCACGGAAATTGTTCCTTATTTCAGATAGTGTTGATTATTGGTATCAGAGGAGCTTGTCGTCGGGAAGAACCAATAAACTTGAACATATTAAAGGCATGGAGTAATATACAGCGTGTCTCGCTTAAAAGTGGAACAAGCCTGTAACATGCCTACCGTTCAACCGATTTCAATAAACTTTTTTTGTTGGGAAATATTTGATTTGCAAAAATTCCTACGAATTCTTGATCAGGACCCCAGAAAATCTTGTATTTACAAAATAATGCAATTAAAAAAACATTTTAATGTTCCATCGGCCTTTCGTTTGTTTTCCTTATTTATAAATTATACTGTAGACATAAAATAAATTAGTTTTTACTAACTGCCTCGTGTAGTTCAGTATATCAAAACTGACTAATAGTTAAGTATCTACCTTATCATTGCTTCCAAACATTTTTTTTTATATCAAAACTGACTAATAGTTAAGTATCTACCTTATCATTGCTTCCAAACATTTTTTTTTAACAGTTTAATGTATGCACAATTTATTTATAAGTTGATCGCTACTAAATTACACAATTTCAGTGGTTTTTAACATCAACTGAGAAAAGTTGATAATAATATTGACAGGACAATGAGGCTTCTTTATGGAAATTTTGGAAATTTTTCGAATAAAAAATCCCTAATATTATTTTCCGAATTTAAGCCACATAAATTGTATAGTAGTTGGCCACGGTTTAGAATTAAAGAGAACACCAGGTATGTCTAAGATAGACTTTTTGAAGATATATCCAACAAAAAAACGTTTATTGAAGTCGGTTAAGCGGTAAGCATGTTACAGGCTTGTTCCACTTTTAAACGAGACACCCTGTATATTTATAGATGAAATGTTTCGAAAATATTCCTCTCTTCGTTCTCCACCAATAATTGAGCATTCAAGATTCTTCCTAGGATATAAAAATGGAAAACGTACTAGACAATGCGTTGGTATAAATTCTAAAGAGGGTTTCCCTACAAAATTTTAGAATTTTTCGAATTGCCGAATGTTGGGAATTACACCGGCCACTGTTTCCGGAGAACGTCTGCTACTGATGCAGGAGCAGACATCACCACTCTTAAAGGGCATGATGAATGGAAAACAACAAACGTGGCAGAAGAATATAATAGAGAATTCCGTTCAACAAAAAATTTGAAGTAGCCTAAAAAATATTGGGTCAAACAGAAATCAATATAAATACAAACTCGGCCTATACTTCATCAAATACATGGGCAGGGATTTTCGTAACCAGTTGTAAAAAATTACAGTTAACATTTATAATAATGATAGGAAATTATTTAAAATGACAAAAAAAAATAATTCAAGAATTACGATCTAATTTTTGCGTGCGGGAAAATTTGTCGCATTAATTATAAAAAATTTAACTTTTTCTAACTCAAATTATATACCAAATTTACAACTTCTTAAAACATTATTAAAGATAAATTGTTATATTTATGTATCCAATGATTATATTGAACAGCATATTAAAAATATAATACAGTTTAAATTAAAAATGTTGCATTTTATCGACTTTTGATAGACGCTTTCATATTTTTAATAAAAAAAGGTAAAAATGTTGTTATTGTAATATATATATATATATATATATGTACGTCACTGGCGACATTTGACAAATATTTATTATTATTAGAAATACTTATAACGTTATTTTAAACAGAAGGCAAAAATAAATTAAAATAATCTTTAGTACAGTATGTTACTAAAGAGGCATTTCTCTTAAAAAAGGTTTTTTCCAGCTGACAAAATACTACCAGAAAACTGGCTCACCCTGTATAATTACTGACAGCAGAAGTATTACGTATAATCAACTTGTCTTTAGTATACCTACTTCAAGAGTGATTGCATTGATGTCTTCGGCTGAAGCTGCCTGCAACACTTCTAAAAGGGCTGTTGAATTTCTATCTTCGGACTTGAAGTTCTCGTCCAAAATTTTGCCTACTTCGAAAGCATAGTAATTGGCATATAATTGATAGCTGAACGAACAGATAGCAGTGCCACTTTGTAAAATGGCTCCAGCAAATAGGCCTAAACGAAATAGATACAATACATATATGTAATCATTTATTACTTGTGTGCAAGTATATAAGATGTTTCTTAAATAAGTAACAACAATTTACATTATGCAACCTGTCATCTAAATCATCATATTTTTTAAGGGAAATGAAAGATACAGAAAACTTTAAAACCAGATCTGTGGTATGGAGTGTACATGACCATATCTAAAAACTGAACTTTTATGAATCTTCAAGTAATTCGTTCTTTTTTGGAATATAGAGAAACTTACTCTGCACTATAGAAAAAAGTGGAGCAATGTATAATGTACGATAGTTATGATTTATTTATGGAATAAATTTTTGAGCTCTCGTCGACAAATCAGAGGAGAGGTAATGGTGCAACGACATGAATTTTACTTATATTCAACTTACTGACTCTAGGTGATGTCTCTTTATCTTTTAATTTGTAGTTTTATCCGGTACAGTACTACTCTACATTATTCTAAAATACAAAGAAATTATTATTACCTTCGGATTTATTACTAATCAAGTGGAAACCCACAGAAGCTCCTCCAGCGCTCTCTCCAACGATAGTTATTTTTGTAGGATCGCCACCAAATAGTGCAATGTTTGTTTTAGTCCATTGCAGTGCAAAATGCTGGTCCTTTAGACCAAGATTTCCTGGGATTACACCATCTTCTGTTGTCAGGAAACCTAAAAATAATTCACGATAAATGTTGTTAAATTTATCTCTTACAGTGTATTCATTAAATTGTCATCAAAACATAACAAAACATAGCATGTAGTTTAATTACGTAATATCGTTACGTAGCTTATCTGACATTACCATTAAAACAGTCATACATGGAATGCATGTCTGCTTTAATATTAAAATAAAAGGGCATAGACAGAAATTGAAACCAGTAACCACTGAATGTCACCTACAGAGTATATGTATGAGAAAATATCTGTCGACTACAATAAGAAAAAATTTATAAACTTCATGTTTCTTAAGAGTTTTCTGCGTAACTCAGGCCATGATATTCCCTATTTTTTTTAACACCCGGTATTGCAAAAGCATAGCAAACTTTCTCAGTGAGATCGGCAGGATGTCTTTTCTAAAAAGAAATATTTAACTATTTATTATTTACCAAAAGCACCCAGTCGATAGTTAATAGTAACTATAACAATGTCGTAGTCTATAAGGTACTGTGGTCCATAAACTTGGAAAGTTCCATCTCCAAAGTAGAATCCTCCTCCGTGGATCCAAAATAACACTGGAATAGATGAATTGGTACCAGGTTTCTAAAAATAATTTAAAATTTTCTCTTATTAATTACCTAACTAATCAGACTTTGTTAAATTATTAATATACATAGTTTTCAAATATTAACTGTTAGTATAACTTTTAGTCTTGAAAAAGATATAGTTATATAAAACTTTGTATTTTTTTTAGAACTGTCTCCTCTTTTATGACTTACTTAATTTTATCAAATAAACAAAATTCTACTTACTACTGTCGTATAGACGTTAAGATACAGGCAGTCTTCACCTTCGGTTACATCTGGTGCAATCTCACTGTCCCCGCCATTCAGGTAGCATGAATGTGTGTTGTGGGTGGTATTTTTTACTCCACTCCAGTCTGCCGGTTCCGTTGGTTCCTAATTAAGCCATGCATAAGGTTGTTTAGTTTAGTAGTTGTTAGATTTTATGTAAGATGTTTATGTAAGAAAATTCATAAATCTGTTTTAGTATTTGCTCCTCCAAATGTAGATATTGATATAAGAATGACAAGTAGCAGCCTACCATTATTTACATATTTACAGCCTCGGTTTTGAGGATAAGGACAAAAGTCAAACCTCAAAACCGAGGTTGTGTGACAAGAAGCTGCAGATAGGGACAAATTGCTGCTTGTCATTATTCTGTGTTCATGTATTTTGCCCTTCCTTCTTTTCCTTTTTTTAAGCTACACTGCGTACACTTAAATCAGATCCCTTTGTTTCTGATATTGATAAATATAGAAAGATATACGATATTTTAACAAAAAGCTTCTAGATAGTTTGAGTTTACTACAAGCATCATCGTAGCATCTTGTCGTAGACAGCATGTGTTGAACATAATCTGGTAATAACCAGTTTATTGTTGTTAACGCCAAGTCATTTTAGAGATATAGTTGTTTTTGTAAAAGTATTTTTGTGTCTGGTGATTTTGTGATAAGTTTCTTTGAAGAACAACATGTTAGCATTAAGATCTGAGTGAAATTGGGAAAATTGTACACAAAAAAAAATTTAAATGATGCTTAGAATTACAAAATTTTGAGTCACGGTCGAGGTACCATGAATGATTTAAAAGCTTTAAGGAATCGCAGATGGCAAACGTTCTAGAGAATCATCAGCATCGATCGATGAGTGTCATGTTGCGCGATTAAATTAATTTGTGTGGCAGAAAATAAAAAAACTTGGGAATTAGTGTTGTAGCAAAGTGTGTTCTACAGCTCGTGATGGAGGACAAAAACAACATTGGACCGAAGTGGTTAAGATCTTGTTGAGAGTGGAAATATTAAGAATTCATTCCTTAAGAGCGTCAAAATAGACTACAGAACGGTTACGGTTATGCTATGGTGACTAAGGCCCAGTTACAACAATGGAAGAGTAAATAGTTTGTGACCCAAGATATCACCTCATAGCATGTCAGGGTTATGTTGCCTGTTCTTTGATTACAAGACACAATAATGAATTCGGCAATAACAAACAATTAATCGTTTTTATTTGTTTTGGGAGTACTTCATGACAGTGTTCGAAGAGGTAGACTTGGCGTTATACGATAACAATGCTCTCACTCATCGGTACTTGTTATTTGCAACTTTTGTACAAGAAATAATAAAAAGGTTGTTCTACAAGACTGTGCTGAGTTTTTTTATTCCCAGGCTTACGTTCTTCCTTAAGGAAAGAATATTTTTAGTACAACTGAGGAGGCAAAACAAATATCGCTGAAGAAACTACAGGGAATCGGGAAATGTTTTCTGCATTTTCCAGCACTGAAAACACCGTTGATTGTTTCAAAGGGATAAGGTTGAATAAGGTGTAATGTTTATAGAACTTTTTGATTAGACCTGGTATTTTAAACTGAAACGCTACTGAACTTTGTCAAAATGTAATTGTAAAATTTAAGTTAATTTTGTATGTTAAGTAAATTTGTCAAACAAGTCTTTTAGAGTTTGCTCAATAATTCTTACATTTGTATGCTAATTTTTCCGTTACGCCATTGACAACTGACTCACCTTAAATCGCAATTTTCCAACTGGGGGCGCTGCATATGGAATTTCTTGGTAAGCATAGTAAAGCTTATTCTCTAGGGGTGATTGTAAAATGTGCCCCTGAATTTGTCCGTGTGGTAGCTGTACCACTGGTGCTTCATTGTCCTATGGATGTAAATGAATAAAATTAGTAGTTAGAAGTTTATTCATTATTAAAAAAATAAGCAGCAAAATGAATTGTTTGGGGTAAATAAAAATGATGACTGCCATTTTATCAATTTTCATTGTAGGTTGACGATAATTTAAATCAGATAAGACTAGGTTTCTTTAAATTAGATTTGGATTTGTTTGCATTTTTATCATCAGTGTTTGTCACCAAGACGTAAGGAATAATACTTAGATAATAAAAAATATATCTGACTTAAGAGTTGCACCATCACTATTATATTCTGGTAAGGGGGTATCGGATCGAGTAATTTATTTATAATTGTTTGATAACCTGTGCACACAATCTCAGTTTCAAAAACTTGTAAACGATTTATCTATAATGTTGAAGATGCAGATAAAAAATTGATCATATTGTAATGATGCAACATTTTTAGACATGAGTATTGTCAGACACAGATAGCGAGAGATAATTTTACAAACAAATGTATAAAAAAAAGGCAAATGCCTCTTAGAGTACATGAAAATATATTTCCACGGCCCTACAAATAAATAGTACAATATTTGTTATACTTAAATTTCAAAACATAATATATGCTTAAAAACAAGAAAATTGCAAACTCTACAGTCTATAATAATTATCATATAATTTAATCACTGCATGAAATTAAATAATTGCTTTCAAGTATTCACGTGAAAATATAGAAACCTGCGAAATTTTTATTAATAGGAACACTTTAAAAATATCTGATGTTTACAAAACTAAAGTCATGATTTTTATAAACTTATCTTTGAACGAAATTAATTTTTTTATGCCCTTTTCATTTCTTTCAAGATATGAGTGTCAAACTTAAAGTTGAAAAAAAAATGGTTAATAACTGCTCTATTTCAGTTTTTCTTTTTGAATTTGGGTTGAAATACTGATTTTTTATATCAACTGATTCAATAACTTTTCCATTTTTATAAAAATATTTTTTAATTTGTGATAGTATTTTTTTCACACCAAGTAGAATAATTTTGAAACACTTTATTTCTGAGAGACACTTCATTTCTGAGATACAGGGCGCTGAATATTATTTTTCTTTTACTTATATATTTTTCAACGAAAAATTTGTCATATTGCGGCGAAAATCGCATATTAATTATAGTGCTGGAGATAGAAGGGTGTCTATGAACTTTTTATAAAAAAGTACCTATAGCCAAATTGAAATTTTGCAAATGTTTTCAGAAAATATAAAAGGGTATCCAATTTTACTCAGAAAAGGCCCTCTTGAAGAAAACCGAAAATAATGTCAAATCATAATTTTTAAACATTGTATAACTAAATTAAATAGTTCAAAAATTCAGTCATAATTGTTTTTAATTAATTGAATGGAAATAAATACAAAATTAAATAACGAAAATCATATTATATCAAAGTAAATGTTCTATGATCTATCTAGCGTTCCATTTAATTAATTAAAAATTATTTTGACTGATTTAAGCCGATAATAATTAGTTATCTTGTAATATTATATTTTTATTCAAATTTATTTATTTTACTCAATTATTTTTGTTGAACAAGATGAAAAGGTACAAGAAATTGCAAACAATAATATACTAAAAAATAATAATAATAAAGTGTAACCTTTATACTACAGAAAAAGGTGTAGATACTTACATCAGCACAAGAAATTTTTAAATTAATTAAAATCAGAAGTATAGCACATATTTTAATTTTGAATATCATTTTAATACTATCTTCGAGGTATATAGCAAAGTATTATGCCGAGGTGCTTCACTAAAAATATAGTGACTAGAACATTTTAAAATCAATTATTTATAAGTGTTTTATATCAATAAGATATTAGATAAATAAAAAATAAATATGGGTATTTCACTACTGTTGCTTCTAAATCGATGTCAAGATCATGGTTGCTTTAGAAACGTCTATTAGTATCCATTTTTTTTTCAAGTTAATACACAATTTTGTTATTAACAGGTATTTGTTTTTGCAGAAAATAAAACATAGGTATAGTAGTTTTAAGGTTGTTTGCTGTGATCTAGGTAGCTAGTCACACCAGTCACTATTGCACAACTGCTATGTCGGTACTTCCTTATACTTCAGCCAGGAATCATTGACCTGCCTTATTGTTCTCGGGATAGGCTCTGTGGCGATCCGCTTCGTTATTGCAAACCTTGGGCTCACCCATATATTAATTAGAATTTATATTATTGGTTCTAAGAGTACTATGATCGAAACCGTTACGAAGATAACAGTAGACCTCTAAGATGTTCCTTAGTAGCCTCTGAAATTAGTCAGTATTCAATACTGTTCAACGTTTCGGCACTCTTCACCTTCGGCATCCTCAGTAATTACTCCGTAATGACTTTAAACAACAAATACAGGTCAGTGATTCCCAACCAAAGCTAACGTTTGACTGTATATTCACGACGATAGATTTCTACATTAAAGTGAATATTTAAAATAAAAATACGTACTATTGATTTAATTACAATTTATTTTCGGAACCATAGTAATCAATTAATAATTAATCAACGGTGGTATAGCGTACATATCTATAATTTTTTCCCATTGAAGGTAATCCTTTGGATTCTTCTGCATCTCGAGAGTGTTGTTAATATTCAAATATACCAAATTGTTTGGAGTCACCTTTTCCCATGTAACATTGCCTAGGAAAGGGTCCTCTTCTGGAGTTGGATTTCTAAAGCAGACCATTACTCAAATAAATCTTATAGTTCTGGTCGTAAATACTTACAGATATTTTACGAAATTCGACCACAATGTTAATAACTGGTGACGTACTACCACGTCTGCTGGATCATCAGGACCTTCATCTGGCACAATTCGTGTATCCCATAAGTATGCTAGTTCTTCCGTATGACCAACACCTCGCACACCTAGAATAGTTGTAATAGATGTTCTTTCAGAATGAAGTAATAGAAGAAATGAGAAAACAAGTAAAAAATAGGACAGAAACAATTGAATATTTTTAATAGTATGTCACAGTACAAGTGAAGAAACTAAGAATTGCACACACACATACACATAAGTGAGCGAATTTGTTTCTTCACGAGTGCTGTATAGCGTTTTGTTTAATCCTGCCATTGAAATGTTAAAAACATTTTAAAATTTGCCACCCTGGTTTATACAGATAGTGTAAATCAGCGTAGACAGCAGGTTGCATTGCTATGGATTGTGTAAATGTAAACATTTGCAGTTGTACCTAACCTAACGCGTAGTATACACTTTTAATAAAGTCAGTGACGATATTATTGAGTCAACAGACATTCTAAATGTTTATATGTTGCCGCAGAAATCTAAAGGACGATATTTAAAACAAACGGAAGTCAGTATGCGATCACAGGTGTTGACGGAAGTGGTTATGGTAGCATATTTGTGACATATTTTAATGGATTGATAATGGATTGTCGATAATTTGAAAACTAAAAATTATAAGTCTCGTTCTTCTATTGTGTCTGGTGCTGAAGGAAAGGGTTCTAATAGTTTAGAGACCTATGGAAAATATGCAGCGGTGCTCCCTTTACATCGTAGTGAGGGAAGATTATTTTTGTGTCTCGTTCAGGGACATCTATAGTGTAACCAGTAGATATAAACACACTGCCCAAATATACCCATATTAGTGGCTGACTATCTGAGGCTGAAGGCCACATTTTTGACTAATGCTTCCGCAGATATTTTGACGCTTAAACAATATGGAGGTTTGCGTTTGTCGTCTGTCGTAGAAAGTGTAGAAGTTATGTGGGGTTATGGAAGGATCGGTGGCAAGAAAAATAATTCATGGTGGAGAAGACACAATTACAAAAATGTGCTTACAAGTGGAGGCAATAGAAGGTTTTGTGAAGCCGATCAAGTGTCAGTTTGTGGCATAAGTCACACTGTTTTTAATACTTGTGAATTTAATTTTTTTGTAAATAAATAAATGTTATGAATTTTATTGTAGTTTGACAATTGGCAATTTGACAGTAGACTGGGCTATTAGTTATCTATAGTATAAGTGGGATATAGGCATTATTATAATAAAAAATGCCGTTATCCCACGTGTACTATATAAAATTTTAGTAGAACTGCAGAAAATTTTATCTGCAACTACCTAAATTGATAAAAAAATCACATCCAGTTTGTAAGTTTTGATTAAAAATCAAGAAGCAAATGTATTGTTATGGTAATCTGTTAAACTTCCTGTCAGACTTGAGCTGTCAAACTTGAGTTTTCGTTTTTACATTTTATTGTGAAAATAGTAGTGGTATTGATTGAAGTAATGAGTGATTCAGAAATAGAAAACTGGCCTATTGAAATCGAAAAGGCTGCTGCAACTGCAGTACCTTCACTTTTACCAGATAAATCGAGAACCAAGTGTCATCTAAAAATATAAAATATGAAGCAAGAGGAAAGGTATTATTAGCATTATTTGAAGAATTATCTAAGAAGTAAATGTCATCTAGTCTTTGGGCGTTCTATTCTGTGCTGCGGTCTACAATCAGAATGAGGCGAAATCTTACGAATTGCCAAAGTTGTGCTGTTAATATTTATAAAAAATAAGCTAAATTATTTATTAATTGTCTAATTGATGAACCTGTTGGTTCTTAATAAAAATAACCATTAAGCAGTGATCTCTTTTTTTAATATTTCACTAGTGAGGTAATATGTCACATTATCCCACTAGTGGCGTAATGACCTTTATTATTCAACTGAAACAGTACCAAATAAATGCTGTAATGAGGCTCTTATAAAGTATTGAGTAAAAAAAACAAAGGGTTTTGAGTTTTGTATCTAAATAAGAAACTGCATGTTTCAAGAGCAGAATTACAAAAACTAATTTATCGCACCTGCAGCTTCTGCATCTATGATACCACCCATTCTTCCTTTGTATGAAAACTGGTACAAATAAACATCAGTGTAGTTGGACTGCAATTTCGCATGTCTGGTCATGGGTGTTGTATACGATTCGTCACCATAAAACTAAAATTAGGAGTTTTTTTGACTACTACGTTACATTATTTGTGAAATAAGAAGTTCTGATACTTTCAAAATCTACTAATTAATCACCTAATAGGGGTGGGTGTTTGCCTACCTTCACTGTTGCTCCAAGTTCTTCTTCAAACAGTCCTTCAGTGTAAATTTGCCTTAGCTTTCTGCCAGCAGTTACTTTGTCTTCATTAGTCATATTGAATTTATTTCTAATGAGATTGGATAGATCAAAGTCAAAATATGTTGCAAGCTGGTCAATAAGTACAGTATCTGAAACACATTTGCAACGGAAAATTACTTTACTAGTTGGCTGTGATCATATAGTAGTGTGTATTGTTGATATATTTTGTAGAATAATTAACTTCAAAATTCATGGACATATAATAAATAAACAATTCGAAATAGAGAATGAAGACAGAGGTAACAAATTTAATATTGCCTCTTCGCTTACTATTATTCAAAAAATATACGTATTCTTCAGAATTCCAGCCAAGGAGTGTAGAGACTTGGTTTATGTTTCCATTTTTAATGTCTTCATGAAACGGTCCCGTTAGGAAAGCTCCTTCTAGAGCAGAGTCTTCAATTACTGGCAGCCATATTAAACCACCCCCTACTATCAATCCAGCCTCCTTTCCGATGTCAGGCTATAAGCAAATTATTATTTTATTTGAAAATACTACACGTTAATCATCTTGTACCATTCGTCTAACTTACAGTGACTGTGTTAATATTTATGTCTGATGCTGGAAGGCTTTGCAACAATTTTAATAAATTTGTGGAATCACCTGAAGTGAAATTTGGATCTAAAGCCTTCCCTAACTCAAAGGCATAAAACCTAGCGTAGTCTTGGCGCGTCCAAGCAGATAATGAAGTGCCACTTTCTAATATGGCTCCTCTGAATAATCCTGGAAAATATTTTAATATATTGGTTCGACTGATGGACAAAATATGTATATATTTACCTTTATTGCTTTGGCTAAGTATATGTAAGCCTACTGATGATCCTCCAGCGCTCTCTCCTGATATCGTTACTTTTTCAGGGTCTCCACCAAACAGGTTGATATTTTTCTTAACCCACTGTAAGGCAAAGTGTTGATCTTTCAGTCCTATATTTCCAGGTATAATACCGTCTTCTGTCGTTAGAAATCCTGAAAAAATATATGCAAATATTGCAAACATTGTCTGATTTACATATTTGAAGGGAAATAATTATCCAAATTGAGGAGATGGTTTTGTGGGTCATTTTAGGCTCAAAAGTCTAATTACTGGCTTCAAAGAAAGAAGGCGTTAATGTGTTTGGAACATATTTTGGAAGTTGTTTGACGTAAATTGACAAAATTTTGGAAAATTATGTAAACTAATTAAAGGAAATTAATTCAGTGTATTTGAATGTAAATCTATAAACCAGGAGCGAAGAAAAACTACGTCCTTGAGTTTTCAGAAAAATTAATCTATGTATCTCTATCAGGAAGAGGTGGAAGAATGGCAGTTTGAGTCATTGTGAGAGATTGATACTGGTCGACATTTGACTACCCTCTTAATTAATAAGGTTTTCCAGGTTTTTCTCATTCCTGCACTGAATGGTGGTTAGGAACTACCAGCGTAAGTCGTTCCTGAGCACAAATGTGGTCTGCTTAATAATAATATGCCGCCCCCTCTCCCGCACAAGTCTTCGATTTATTATTATATTATTATTATTATTTAAGAAGGAATTATTATTACTATCACGTACAACTGATACAAGTACTTCTTTATTTGCTCGTCGAATGAAATTATGCTGATGGAAAATATGGGTTGTCAAATTTTCATAGCCCACAATTGACTTTTCTAATTCACAATGTTATAGCATATGTCCTAATCCTGTTCGTCTTGAAATCGGTTTCCCGTTGTTTAGCAAGAGCAAGACAAGTTTTAGAATAAATTTTGTATAATATGAGAGTTATGTTTTTAAATTGGCCAAAGGGATAAATTATTAAACAACTAAATGTTAGAGAGTTAGAAAATTAGAAGTGAGTTTCTACTAATTATCATCTTACGAATGGCCTTGCACTCTTGGTCAATTTAATACCATTTTTAATCTATGTAAATTGTACACCAGTTTGGTACATCTAAATTAAAGCGTTACAGGGATATATAGATAGATATATAGATTTACACACGTCAGAAAATAAGTTTACAGTCATATTATAAAATCATCAAGAAAAAATTTTTAAAATATATATCTAACATACAGTACATAGTAGAAACATACACAGATAAGTGTTGACATGTAATAAATAACACAATGGTTTAAGAATTAACAAAATAAATGTGTGAATAAAAGCAGATAGTTGTAATTTTTGAAACGCATATGTAAAAGACAAAACTAAACAAACAGCACATAGATACAGATTAAAATAATGTCATAAAATAAAATAATGCATCCAAAATGTGCAAAGTTTGAATCACGATTTATTATATTTTGAAGTCACTGTCTAAAAATTCATGGATACTATAGAATGCGTTGCTTAACAGACATTTTTTAATTTTTCTTTCAAACAATGGACGGTCGAGGTATCGTATTGGCGGGGGTAATGCATTAAAAAACTTGATACCAAGATACGAGGTGCCATTTCGTGTTTTCCTTAGGCGGTGAAAGTTTATATTTAAATTATATTTTCCTCTGGTATTGTGACTGTGAATTTCGCTTCGGGTAGTGTACATATTTTCGTGATCTTTAACCTACAAAAGGCACCGAAGTATATAAGTACATGGTACGGTTAATATACCAAGTGTCTTAAATTGTCTACAGTCATCTCTGAATTTTAAGCCTGACATTACGCGAATGGCTTTCCTCTGCGTTGAGAAAACGGAATCGGATGAAGGTGTGTGGCCCCAAACCAGAATGGCATAAGATAATCTGGAGTGAATTAGACTATGATAGGCAGTAATCAATGTCTGCTGAGACACTCTACCGTACAAACAGCGGAGCATGTAAATGCCTTTGGACATTTTGTTGCAGAGATAGTGGGCATGCCCGTCCCATTGCAATTTTGGGTCTAGATATACTCGCGTAGGCTGAATATCATTTTTTCTGTTATATTTGTTGCATTTAGGCATAAGTTGTTTGAAGAAAACCAGTTTGATGCATCTTCTTCGATTATCGGTATATCGACCATCAAATCGTTTAAAGATTTATTGGCCAGAAATAGATTAGTGTGCAAAAAGGATGGCAAACACATTATTTCTCACCGAGGTTGGAATATCATTTATATACACGAGAAACAACAACTGTTCTAAGACAGAACCTTGAGGTACACCGTAGTTTAAGTTTAAAAATTTTGATTTATTGTTGTTATGCACTACGTATTGTTGTCTATGATATAGATAAGACTGAATAAGAGATGTACTCTCAGGTGTACAGCCATAAAACCGTAATTTATCAATAAGTATATCATGGCTTATGCAGTCGCATGCTTTGGTGAGGTCAAAAAACATCGAACAGACGTACATACCTCATTTATGAATGAAGTTAACTTATCTATGGCAAGTGTAGTTGACAATTTACT
This sequence comes from Monochamus saltuarius, assembly GCA_025584915.1. Classification (NCBI taxonomy): domain Eukaryota; kingdom Metazoa; phylum Arthropoda; class Insecta; order Coleoptera; family Cerambycidae; genus Monochamus; species Monochamus saltuarius. The sequence continues at coordinate 14,689,251 of CM046727.1, read as the reverse complement.
CCTAAATCCGAACTGATTTTGACACAAGAGATTTCTATTTTATTATATCCATTAATTTGTTTCATAATTTAGGGTCTCACTTTAAAGATCTATAACTCTGCTTAAGTGCAACTTTGTAAGCATGTTTGGTTAAATTCTGCAACGATATTTTAACCTTTGGACGATGATATAAATACCTAAAGGTCCCAGTCGGTAATTCATCGCTACAATAACGATGTTGTGGTCGATAAAGAACTGTGGTTTGTAAATCTCCTTCGCACCAGCACCACTTGTAAATGAACCTCCGTATATCCAAACCAAAACTGGTACAGGAGTTTCAGAAGAATCCCCAGGTGTCTAAAATAAATTATATTTCTAATAAATCATACTAATCTATTGTCAAAGAAACTAATTGTATTGTTTCTGAGGTCAAATCAAAGTTCCCTTTAGAAATAACTTTCCAGGATTTACTCCTTAATTGGGATTTATTTTTTTTTAGGTATTATTTACCAGCTTATATTTTTAATAATCCGGTTGTATTTTAAAAGATCATTTATGGAGTAACATGCTTCAAACACTTAAGAAATTAAAAAATGTAATTTTACCACAGGAGTATAAACATTAAGATACAAACAGTCTTCAGTTTGTGTCAAACCATAACGTTCATAGAAATCTATGTTTTGGTAGCACATTTTTTCATTTTTCGTGGCGTTTAATATTCCTTCCCATTTTGCTGGTGCTACAGGTGGCTGAAAGTTGATTTAAATATTACTAAAATTAGAAATATATGTATGTATATGTCTTCACCTGAAATCTTAATTCTCCAACAGGTGGAGCTGCATAGGGTATTTCTTGGAATGCATAATAAGCATTATCGTTTGGAGATAATAAAACTTGACCTCTAATTTGGCCTTCTGGTAAAGTTACAATTGTCGGATCGTCTATCTATTTATAAAAAAATCTCGCATTGCGTCATAAGAAATTCATTAGTAATATTGAAATTAAAGTAAATATTTTCAGCTCCTCTATTTAATAATTTTGTATATTAGATAAGATTAAGGTTACTATCGTAAAAAGATATTTACTTTAATAGTTATTATTAATAATGTCTTTAAGAGTATAATTGATTTCCTTTGTTATATTATCTGGATAGTATAAAATCTCTTATTATGTAAAATTAGTTGCAGCAATTTAGAGAATCGAAAGGGTGGCAAATAAATAAATGGATACTTTTATACTAAAAGATTAAATAAAGAAATGGCTACTTACATCTGCTGAACAAAAATTAATTAAACTTATAATAATTAACAGCAATTTTATGCAATCCATTATTTTGAACTGGAAGGCAACAAATAAAAATGTTAACAATAATATTGACGAATTCGATATGATTTTGATATTTGGCGATAACTACTCGAGTGTTTAATTTAGATATAAAATTTTGATCGGATAAAAATCATGCACATTAGTCATAAGATAGCATGTTACATCTTCACTACAAGTGGTTATAGCAAATTTAGAATCTGTACCTTCACAAATGGGTGACTTATCAAAATATAGTGCATAATGTAGATAAATTTGGAACATAGTAGCAGCATTAGCATTAGTTTTATAAGCTATAAATCTAGTAGTAATAGGGCGAAAACAGCCTGGCAAATAGGCCAGAAGTGAGGGCCCCTTCTGCCTACCTAATTGCTATCCCATCACTTTTCCACTATCTGCTTTCAGTCTTCCTCGAACCTAGCCGACACCCTTATCAGCGCCAGGATCTTAGTTCATGATAGCCCACTTATCTTTTCCCTTTTCAACTTCGCGGCGCCAAAGATATTATGTCTTAGCCTCCCAAAAGTCTCGCAGTGCCTTAGAAAGTGAGACGAAGTTCTCTATATTCCAGGCATAGAGGATCTTTACCCATATCAAACTGAGATGCGTTCTCAGTCTGACCTATAAAGACCCCTCCCATTTGATTCAGAGATCTTCTAACTTCTGAACTGAACTAAGGTTCAGCAGTCACACCTTTCTAGATTTGTCCAAAAAGTTATAAACCTGTCTACATTCTCTGTTTCTTCTACAATTTAGTTCTAGTTGGTCAGCATTCTCGTTATCGGAGTTAGAACATCTTCGTACTTAATATAAACAAATTACGTCTTTTTGAAATGTAAGAATCATTACTACCAATTATTGAAAAGATAGAATAAGCAGTATTGAGAAAGTAAGATAATAATTTCGGTTTCAGTAATAAAAACCACAGAACCTATAAACACAATTTATTGCAGTTAAAATTACAAAATTAGTAATTAATCAGTGGCGGAATAGCATATATATTGATAATTCTCTCCCATTTGATGTACTCTTTTGGATTTGTCTGCATCTCGAGGGTACTGTTGATATTCAAATACACCAAATTGTTCGGTGTTACTTTTTCCCATGTTATGTTACCCAGGAAACTGTCCTTTTCTGGAGTCGGATTTCTGAAGCAGAAGTATAAATAATTATTTCATATTCCTATAGTCATAAATACTCACAAATATTTGACAAAATTCGACCACAAAGTTAATAAACGGTGACGCATCACAACATCTTCTGCATCGTCAGGAGATCCATCATCGGTAATCCGCGTGTCCCATAAGTATCCTAAGTCTTCACCATGACCAACGCCTTGTACACCTGGAATTTTAAGAGTGCTAATATAATTTCGTATCCTTCCATTAAGTAAATAATAATGTAGGTGAAAAATGTATAGCTAGGAATGAAAGATGCTTTTGAAATGTCAATTTTTTATGAATTGATACTACCAAGCCTTCAATCTCATTTCATCAGAAATGGTCAACAACTTTACAGCTATAGAACAAGAGTTAAATATTTGTTTATAAATGGTCGCCGAATTAGAAAAACTTAATCGTACTGTAAAAAAATTTTAAGTGAAAAAGTTTTCAAGAGAAGCTGAACAAGTTGATGTCTGATTGACATATTTGTCACATGCTTTGAATTACTCTGAAGTTGTTTTTACCTCACCCAAGAATTATTTTGGTCGCTTGGTAGGGTTCTGAAGTTGTGGTCGAAAATCGTTATTTTTTATTTTAATTTAACACTCCATAACTAAAAGAGCATGCGAGAAAAAATAAATAAGATTTGTGGTCATATTTTTATCGGATCTACAACCCTTGAAATTTGTTGTACGCTTCATAGAGCCTCATTTCCGAAAATACGTTTTTAGTCTATTATTATATCTTTATAAATTAATATAACAAGCTATTCGAATCTATTAATACGCAGTGTTAAAATTTTTAGTTTGTACAAAGTCTAATAAGAATAAAGCAATACTTAATAGACAACCCTTGTATAAGCACTAATTAGGAAAACTTGGCGTACAACATTCGTAATTCGCCTATCGACAGCTGCTGCAAAAACCTAAAGTTATGACTTTCATAATTAAAGGAAAACTTGCCTGCAACTTCTACGTCCTTCAAACCTCCCATTTTGCCCTTGTACGAAAATTGGTACAAGAAAACATCGGTATAGTTGGACTGTAACTTTGCGTGTCTAATGACAGGAGTTGTATATGATTCATCACTGAAAAACTGTATAAAAAATTTTTAGTTACCAAAATTGTGACACCTAGTAGAAAGTTTGAGATTTAATAAGTGGTTTCGTTTACTTAAATACATTTAATATATACTTACTCAGTAGTAGCTGTAATTTGATATTTAGTTAACATAATACAAGGTAGTTCTACAATATGCAGCTAAATTGAAAACTGGAAAGTTGCTACGGTGAAATATGGAGTTTCCTGTGAACTGGAACTCGAAAACTCTAGTGAGAAATTTACAATGAGAAAATTACACTTTTTTAATTAACTTCAAAATGAGCAAATAAAATTTATGAAATACAAATTTTTATAGAAAAGTTTTATTTAGCAGTTTTCTAGGAAACTGCATATTATCGAGACCAGACAAAAAGATAACCTTCTTTAAGGCAGTTGTGGAGTTGAGGTGCTCTTTTGGAATAATACAAGATGCACTGAAAGAAAAATACAGTTTTGCTATAATATTAAGACATGTATAGAAATGCATTTGAATTTCATATCTTATTTTGCAATTATTTGCTACATCATCTTCCATAGTGCTCTAGTTCAAAATTATAGTTTCTATATATACTGTTCAATTTGACTACATATTTTAGAATGTTTCTCTATTAGAATAAGTCTTGCCTTCACTACTGCTCCAAGGTCATCCTCGAAGGATCCCTCAGTATAAATTTGCTTCAGTCTAGTGCCTGCAGTCAGTTTATTCTCTTTAGTCATATTGAACTTGTTCCCAATAAGATTGGATGAGTCACTTTCCAAATATTTTGCCCATCTTCCAGGAATCGTGGGGTCTAAAACCAAAAAGAGAATTTATAATTTTCGTTCTTGCGGGAATATATCTTTATGATTGTTACCAAACGTCATAAACAAAATTTCCTCCTCAGAATTGAAACCAATAAGTATTGGGACCTGGTTTATGTTTCCAGTTCTAACATCTTCTTGCAATAGACCCGTTAGCAATGATCCCTCTAGACTAGCATCTTCGATTACTGGCAACCATATTGAACCTTCGCCTTCAACCAATCCAGCTGTTTTTCCAATTTCAGGCTGTGGAAATAATTTCAGTTAAATAGTCGATAATGAATTGATGTACATAATTGCGAAATAAAATATTTACATGTGAGTATATTTATATGCAACTTACAGTGATTGCTTTGTCGTTTATATCCCTAGCAGAAATGTTCTGCAACAGTGCCAACAGGTCATGAGAGTCTTCTGAAATAAAATTTGAATCCAAACTTCGTCCTAATTCAAAAGCGTAAAATCGAGCGTAATTTTGGTGTGATTTGTAATTGATTCCAGTACCGCTTTGCAGTATGGCTCCTCTAAAAAGCCCTTGAAAATATAATTCATTATGTAGGCTTCAACAGTTTGGTATAATATTGCTTTACCTTTGTTTCTTTCACTGATTATTTGGAATCCAACAGATGATCCTCCAGCGCTTTCTCCTGAAATTGTTATCTTTTCTGGATCTCCACCAAACAGGTTGATATTTTTCTTTACCCATTGAAAGGCAAAATGTTGATCTTTTAATCCAAGATTTCCAGGTATGACTCCGTCTTCGGTAGTAAGAAATCCTTGAAATTTTTTTTTTAATAAACATGTTTTTGGGTTTTCTCCTATTTCACAACGTATTAATGTATCTCTTCAAGTTTGTACATGTTCCGTACAAAAAACTGAATTAATTGTATGAACAGAAATGTGAAAGCAGGCGTTGTTTTGATGCGATAGTTATTTGGAGTCACCTTTTGGTATACCGATCGTATAACTAGCTTCAGCGAGCTTTCAGCAAAAAATGGCGTTTGCATTAGTAAGTATAAAAAATTTACAGCTTTCTTTAAACAAAAAGAAAGAAATCATATTCTATAAAAGTTCAAAACTGTTTCACAAGAAGAAATACTTAAATTTTTATTGAACGCACCGGATGAAATCTACCTGATGATATAAATGTAGTAACTATGTGTTGTGTTTGGCATTGCTGGGGTTCTACGTAAAGAAGAACTTTTGAATTTAAGTAAATGACATAGAGCACAAAGAAACAATTATTATGGTTGTTCATGTAACTAAAATAGACCAACAGACCTCGAGTATTTATGATCACTTCAGAGTTTGAAGGAAAAGTAAAATCTGTAGAATTATTTAACAAATATTTAGCGCTGCGTCATAAACAGACGCCCCTCGACCGATTTTTCCCAACTCATAGAAATGGTAAATGCACAGTTCAGACAGTTGAAAATGTACCAAGCGAAACTGTCAACTATCTGCATTTACCAGAACCATCACTTTATACGGGACATTGTTTTCGTCGCACGTCCGCCACTCTCTTTGTCAACTCAGGCGGCAGTAAAAAAAATTTAAAAATGGAATCCTATGTTGAGGGATCTTAACAAAACGAAAATCGCAAAGACGATTTTAGGTGAAGGTCAATGTGAGAACATAATTATTACCAATGATAATTCTACTAAAGATTTACAGATTGTTAACATAGATACTAATCCTCCAACATTTTCAATTGAAACTCCTTTGACTTTAGGAATTAATTTTTATAATGCATCAGAGTGTACGTTCAGGTTCAATACCTATATAATAAAAAATAAATAGATTTGTTTTGTCTCCAAATGGATATATATATACAGGGTGTCCGGAAAGGACGTGTACAACGGAAGACCACAGACTCCTGGGTTCAAAATAAGCCGATTTAGCCCAATTTACTTCCAAAATTGCTTCGTTTCACCGCTAAGGAGCGCCAAAGTTCGCGAAAATTTTTGTTTATTCCGAATATCTCGAAAACGACTTGATCGATGTTAACCATTTTGGGCTACGCAGTTATATGTCTAACTGACACTTTTTGACATTATTTAAAATCTTTTGCAGTTATTAGAAATATAAGAAAAATCATGTATCATGCAAATATAAGCACATATTTTTAACCCCTGTACAATTACTCTCAGTTTTTCTATTAGTAGTTGACTTTATTTAGAAACTTTTTTACACATTCATAATTTTGAACAGATGAGTAGTTTAGGCAGAAAACTATTTTTCGTATGACAACAATATCAGCATTCGTTTTGCAACAAATATCGAAGTACCAGAAGTAGGCTCTGATATTTTAAGTATCAATTTCAATACATATTCCGAACAAGTAGATATGCTTTTGGTTTATGGAGTTTGTCAAGATAACGGCCGCAAAAGTGTTAGGGTCTACATACATGGACAGATTCCCTCATCGACGAGTGTCAAATCATCAAACTTTTGCCAACATCGAAAGGCGACTTCGCGAATTTGGTTCTTCCACCAAATGAATACTGTTCAAGGGCGTCAACGTACCACGAAAACTATAAAGGTGGAGGAACAAATCCTAGATAAGATAGAAGAGAACCCAAAAATTAGTGCAAGACGCATTGGACAAGAAATAGGGATACCAAAAACCATAGTTCATGATGTTTTGAAGGAGCAGTTACTACATCCGTACCACATTCAATCGGTTCATGACCGGTTCATTAACCCATTGACCCTGAAAATCGTTTAGTATTTTGTAATTTTATACAATATCAAAGAGCCCATGATATCAATTTCAGCAAAAACATTTTATTTACAGATGAAGCATATTTTGCTAGGTCAGGAATTATTAATAACCATAACAAACACGTTTATACTGATGAAAATCCACACTGTACTGAAAATAAGACATTTTCAATATGAATTCAGAGTAAACGTGTGGACGGGAATTATAGACAACTTTATTATTGGCCCGGTTGTGTTTCCACATCGATTAAATGGGGTCAACTATTTAAATTTTTTACCTAACTTATTGGACGTTTTACCGTTACTAATTAGTCGTAACATATGGCTTATGCTCGATGGTGGACCCCATTTACAATACCCGTTAGTCAGTATGTACATAATCTGTATCCTAGCTGGCGGTTTGTAAGAGAAAACTATGCTCCTATAAAATGGCCACCTCGAGCACCAGACTTACCTCCTTGCGATTATTTTTTGTAAAGTATATGCCTACGCAGTTAATAATAAAGAGAATTTTTTAGGTGAATCCAAGACGCAGTTAACATTTTACGAGGTAATCCATGGATACAACTTCGTAAAACCGTAAAACGGATTACTTATTACGTACGAGAAAAGGTGGTCACTGAGCATTTATTGTAAAGAGATCATAACTTTATTATTTGCTATGTTAATCTTATTATCTCGTATTTATTAAATAGAATATAAATGAGTTTTGTAATTTTCGTTATTTGTTGCAGAACGAATGCTGATATTGTTGACATACAAAAAATATTTTTTCTGCCTAAACTACTCATATATTCAAAATTCTTAAAGTATAAAAAAAGTTTCTAAATAAAGGCAGCTACTAATAGAAAAAAACTGAGAATAATTATACAGGGGTTAAATAATATGTGCTTATATTTGCATGATACATGATTTTTCTTATATTTCTAATGACTGCAAAAGATTTTAAATAATGTCAAAAAGTGTCGGTTAGACTTATAACTGCGTAGCCCAAAAATGGTTAACATCGATCAAGTCGTTTTAGAGATATTCGGAATAAACAAAAAATTTTAGCGAACTTTGGCGCTCCCTAGCGGCGAAACGAAGCAATTTTGGAAATAAGTAAACTGGGCTAAATCGGCTTATTTTGAACCCAGGAGTCTGTGGTCTTCCGTTGTACACGTCTTTTCCGGACACCCTGTATATATGAATTCTTCCTGCTTCTTACTTTCTTGTTCAGCAATAGTTCGATGGAACATCTGCAGAGCTGGACATTTGACAACCGTAATGGAAGTGGTATAAATTTGGTTAAAATCGTGTTCAAAAGTTTTTTTGCAACGGACATCTGCTAGTTTCTAAATAAGTGACGAAATGTTTTACAAAACCAGAGAACTATGTTGAAAATACACACAATTTTTGTAATCTAAATATAAAAACAATTTTGATCTACACTGAAGCAGAATAATAGTTTTTTTCATGTCAATTGTGCTTTATGATGTTTTACTTATTTTATTTTCTTCAGCATTTACCTTTGGCGAACGAGTACCTATTTTTTAATAGTGCATTATAGTTCTTTCCAAGGTAGACTATTTAAATAGCAATTTTCACTGAAATGTTAATGAAAATTGAAATTCAAATTTTTAGTACAAAATCCTGTGGACGAAGGTGAATTATGTTGCTTTGAAACCGAAAAATCATCGGAAATGTGTCATCAATTCATTAATATGATTACCTAGGGCTCCCAATCTATAATTTATGGTCACGACTAGAATATTATGCTCAATAAAATATTCAGGGTGGTATATTTGACTAGCACCAGCTCCACTTAGAAATCCGCCTCCATGTATCCATATTAACACTGGTAAGAGACTTTGTAAAGGGTTTGTAGGTGCCTAAAAGAACACATGTATAGAAAATGAAATTCGAAACGAATAGAATATTCTTTGGTCATCTGTTTTCATTATTATTGAAAAGATCGTAGTATCAACTAATTAATCTTACTAGAGGAGTATAAACGTTAAGATATAAACAATCTTCCGTCTGCGTTAAATTAGGATACTCAAAACCTCCGCCTTGGTAACAGATTTTTTCATTTTTTGTGGTATTTAACACTCCTTTCCATTTTACTGGCTCAACAGGTGGCTAAAAGTTTATTTGAATGTCATTAAAATATAATAATGAACTTAATCTTTACCTGAAATCTCAATTTTCCCACAGGTGGAGCTGCATAGGGTATTTCTTGGAAAGAATAGTAAACATTGTCATTCGGAGACTGTAAAATTTGACCTCTTATTTGACCTTCCGGTAAAGTCACAAGTGTTGCATCATCTACCTATTTATTAAAAGAATATGTGCGTCAGAAATTAAGATTAACAATAGAGAAAATTATTTGAGAAAAGTTTTAGAATTGTTCAGTGTTCAAATTCTACTTTACAATTTAACAACCTATAGCAGTTGTTATTCTTAGTCAGATGTATCGACATTGATAAAGCCAAAAATAATATTGCATCATATTTTTCACATAAAATATTAATTCATGGCTACAGATAGGTAGACAGATTACAGACATACATTAGAGATAACGTAAACAAAAAGTACGATTATAAATTTAATCATTTTATTTAGGTAATTCAGAAGCTAGCTGAAAATTATGAATACTATTATAGTTATTAATGATACTAGATCGATATGAACACTATAATGTAACGTTAAATCGCTATTCTTTAGCCGAGTGATTTAGATACACAAGTTTTATTAACAAATTTCATATCGAACTTGTATCACTCAAAATTTAATCTACGGTGGTCCAAATAGATTTTATTTGCATTCAAGTTATATTAAAATATCAGAAACGTTTTCATAAATTGAAATTAAAAATTATTAGGTGCTCTCATTCGACGGCAACCACAATTATTGACTGTTTTAAATTTGGACTTTGACAACTTCATTATTGGCGTCCAATTTTGTGTCATACGTTCAGTTTTAGTGAAAAAGAATATTAATATGGGTGATTCTGATTCCGAAAGTGTCCTATCGGATATCGAAGACATTGCGCAAAGCGTTGTCGATTCCCTACTTCCCGAAAAATCAAGACAGACGTACGAGCAAAGTTATGCAAAACTTAAAGATTTGCGTAAAGGGAAAGAAATCAAGAATCGCAGCAATGAACATCCGACATATTTAGAATATCTTTCAAAACATAGCCTGACTTCATTGCTTTAAGTATATTATTCTATGGTTCAGTTATATCCATGAAGAAAAATACGGATATTAGTTTTAACAAAAGACAACAAAACTCAATTTTTGCTGGAAGTCGACGATAGAACTCATTTTATGACAAAAGTTGCGTTGATAGTGGGCTTGCAGGTGTCAAATCTGTACCTACAAAGTCTTAAAGATGAAGGACAGTGCATTCGTATTATTATTCCGTTTATGAAAACAAAGATATCACGAGATTTTTTTATCACAAACGGAAATATTGAAGAAATAAGTATGGTGGAAATGGTATATATACCATTATATAGCGATGAAACCAAGCAACACAGATCATACTCGATTTTTTGTAAGGTACCGAAATGGAAAATGCATTAAGCAGCCAGTTGGCATTAATACTTTTGAGAAAGTGCCATGTAATATATAATTGTTCCTGCGTTTTGCAAATCGTCAGCAATACACAGGACATTGTTTTCGTAGATCATCTGGGTCGTTCTTTGCAGATTCAGGAGTCGAGAAAGTGGCCTGTAATATTTTGGGCAACGTTTCAGGCATTGATGGCCCTTCAACAAGTTCAAGCACTCGAAGAATAAACTTACTTTTTAAAAATACAGCCCACTTATCATCTGCTGGAATTAATTGCACTTAAAATGAATAATAGCTTTCCATTATATTTCATTTTGTACTAATATCGAAACAGAATCTCTTCAAAAATGATGAAAATTAATGTAAATGTACCTATACATTTACTTTTAAAGTAAAAATGAGTCACATTATCAGGTAATATCGAAGCAAAATCTCTTAAAAAATGAAGATTATAAATTTACCAGGTAATGCCGAGATAAAAAAATATAACATATAACTAATTTTTAAAGTGGTAATAATTTAAATGTCTAGATTTTTATCATATGAACAACATGCTGATGATATCCCACCGGAAACTCCCTCCATCGTTATCTGGAAAAGTACTGATCTTAGATATTTTAAAATTTGGCAACATAACAAAGTTTCTGGGGCGAATATAACTAAAATGTCTATAATTCTCCAACGCTTTTGGTTATGCCGGAAGTCGACACCAACTCCGTTATTTTAAATGGAACATCCTGTATATTATTACATTCTTGGATTCTAGAGAAAATTTTAGAGTCGTTTTGTATAACATTTTTTATAGCTAGGCCATATTTATTACATTTTAGGGAAAGTGCGCCACTCATATTTCTAAAATTTGAAGATATATTTAGAATTTCCGATCAATTTGTAACAAAAAAGTATTTCAGTAAAGTGTTCGTAATATTGACAGGTCTTGCGGTAATTAGGGTTGTTAAACATGCTTAATATTATTTAGCAACTTAGAACAATAAACACACTAATTACAACAATAAAAATATAAACCAACTAAATTACACTTTTAACTATTTACTGTCATGAACAGTTACAGTTTCCTAACAATATCTTATGATGTAAGTTGTCAAAACAAAAAAATGTAATTTCCTTATTAGGTTTTAAATAAAAAAATGGTTATGAAATAAACCCCAATTATTTTCAATGATAGAATATGTCGGTGAAGTTAGGCCAAACTTATCGTTAACACTCTGCATTAACATAGTGGATTGTGTTAAAGCTTCAACATACTATTACATACAGATACATAAGTATGTAAAAACTTACACAATCTCTATTAACACAGTGGATTGTGTTAAAGCTTCAACATACCGCTACATACATATGTGTGTAAATACTTACACAATCCCGTGTGGATCTCGAATAACACAGCATTGGTTCTGTTGTGATAAAATGTATAATTTTATTTTTATATTATACATAAAGTTACCTATACAGTTTACATAATATCATTCTTAATGCTAGATCAAAACTTCATCAGTAATTAACGAATGGAGGTATAGCATATTCATCAATTATTTCTTCATATTTGAGGTATTCTCTTGGATTTGTCTGCATCTCCAATGTGTTGTTTATATTCAAATATACCAAATTACTTGGGCTTACTTTCTCCCAAGTCACATTACCCAAAGAACTGTCTTTTTCTGGAGTCGGATTCCTAAAGGAATTGATATGTAAATATAATTGTATATTATTCATGTCATAAATACTCACAAGTATTTGACAAAGTTCGACAATAAGGTTAGAAAGCGATGGCGTATCACCAGATCTTCGGGATCTTCCGATGGATCGCCGGAAAAAAGATGTGCGTCCCATAAATAAGCCAAATCTTCTCCGTGGCCAACGCCTCCGACTCCTGCAAGTGAAGTAAACAGAAATATTAATCATCCATCAGTTATTTATTGCCAACATAAAAAAATTACAAGATATAGTAATGAACAAACAATGCAGGATCCTTTGGAAAGGAACATTATAGTGTTGGCTTGCAGAATTGTAAAAAGTCTTATCTTATCTTGATTGAAAACAATACAAGAGTTTCTTGAATGTCTTGTTCTTACAAAATCATGTCTTGTCTTGCCTTGGAAGAGTCTCGCACTTGTCTCACAATTTTGTAGGACTCTTGCGAGACTCTTGTATACAGATGAAGAACATATAACTTTATTACGAATTTGGTAACAGTGGTGCTTACTCTGGGTCGGCTACGGTCCCGCTTGGTAGACGTTATAATGTATATACACGGCTAGTTTTACATAATAAGTTATAAATAATAGACAAAATATTCAAAACAGAATCGGAGCTCTTTCAGTCAAGTGGCAGTGATTTTATAATTAGTTCTGTTTAGCAAAACTAGATCTAGACTTTATAATTTTATATGCTGGATGTTCTTTAAAAAAAGTATATATTTACAATAGAAATGCAGAATTTTTATTTTTTAGCTAATGTTTACTCAAATATTACCTCTTCTTATATTTGCAAGACTTCTTGCCGTAGCAATATTTCTTGTCTTACCTTGTCTTGCGAGACGAAAACAAGTTCAAGAAAAAGCAAAACAAGTTGTCAACACTAGACATTTTCAGTAGTCACAAAAAACATGCAAAAACTTGCTTTGCTAAATATTTAGTAATTATAAATGTTTCAAAAACCAGTGAAACAATTTGAAATTATCACATGGATTTATGTAAATATTGTCTAAAATGTAAAGGCTTTTCTTAAATTTTATTTGCTGCAGTGGCGGAAGTACAGGGTATTGATGGTATATTTTTTATAAATAAAGTTGTATGCCACTGCTTTATTGGAACAGTCATGATATTTTCCTTTTTCAACAAATTAATACGCCTTTTTCTGAAAAAATCTGGTTTTAGAGTAAAACTTAGTTGTAGTACAAATACTTTTTTTAATAATTCGGTTATTTAATCGATTAAAGGCATCAATCACTATTTCATTTGAGTAAATGCTCAAAATTGCCTCCATTAAATTTACACTAGTACAGGCCGAACATCTTTTCAGTAACGAAAACGTAATTTGTTCGAACTTTATTGTTGCGTGAATCTGATGAAAAGCATTATTTATTCTTTATTGTAACTGTTCAAAAGCATTAATTTGTTCCGTTTAATTCCGGTGGGTTGAGGTCAGCAGAATTATGAGACTATGCGCCATATTGCTGAAATATTTCTAAATTTCTAATACTTGTAATGGAAGATTAACAGTGCATCCTAGAAATATTTAAATGCTTTTGCTGATTTTTGTTTTATGTCAAGTGTTACATATTTTACGTGTTTGTTAACGGCAGCAGATACCTTAGCTCTGTTTGTAGTATTTTAATTGTCCAAGAAGGCGCAATTGTTTTCCAATTTGAGCCACTCTGTATATTTTACGGTTTCCTAAATACCAATCAGTGGTGAGCCAAGAAAAACGGACCACCCTGTATAATACGTGATTATAATTTTGCATAACTAAAGCTATAAACATGTGTGAAACATAATACCAAAATCTACATAAATTTTATGTCTACACATATTTGTTATCATTAAAACATGTCACAGCAAACCTACCTGCAATTTCTACGTCCTTAATGCCTCCCATTTTACCCTTGTATGAGAACTGGTACAGATAAACATCGGTATAGTTCGATTGCAACTTGGCATGTCTGATAGCGGGAGTTGTAAATTGTTCATCACTGAAAAACTAAACGAAAACTTAAATAGATGATGTTAAAATTAGAGCGATATTTATGTTATACAGAAATTATATAAAGTTAGCAAGTCTATTTTAACGTACTGTCAGCAAACATGTAGAGAATTTGTATTTATTAGTACCTATTCTGTTACACTAAAATGTGTAAATTCATGTACTACAATGATAGTCGCATTAACATTTTTTTTTCTTTAAGACAGCTTTCATAATTCATTATTATATTTTAAATTTGGATCATTTTTAGAGCTCAAATGAGCAAAACAGTAGTAGGTTTGTTCCTGCAGCAGTTGGAAATGATTTGAAACTATCAGAAATATTCGACCAGTTAAGTTGAGATCGAATCGTTTACAACTGCTGCAGGAACAAACCTAATACTACTACTAGTAGGTACTACTCTTGTCCGATTTATGCTATTGTCCTGCATCAAATTTTAAAAGCGCGTGCGTAAGTGATATGAAACAGACAGATCACTGCAAATAATTATTACTTTTACCTTCACTACTGCTCCTGGATCCTCTTCAAATGTTCCATCGGTGTAAACCTGTCTCATTTTAGTACCAGCAGTTAGTTTATTTTCTCTAGTCATATTGAACTTGTTCCTAATGAGATTGGATAAGTCGTTGTCGAAATATTTCGCACGTGCCTCAGGAACCCAAGGAGCTAAAAATATTTAACATTAGGTATCCGAAATTATTCTACTCGTATATACCAAAGAAGGTGAAGAAATGAAAGTTGTAGTAACTTGCTACCTTTCTAGTCATTATTTCGCAATATTTCGAAATCCGTAAAAAATAACAACTATCATGCATAATATATGTTTGACAAGCTAAGTCGACAGTCTTTCCAAATATATAGTGTTCCATAAAAAATACAAGTTACAGCTACATCTGGGAAATACAATTTCAAATGTTTTTGTGGTAATCGTTGAAAAAGATATTTAAAAATTTCTACAGCTTTCATTCTTACATCGATATCGTATCTCAAATAATAACGGAGAAAAGTGAGGAGGGGGTTAACTCTCACGCGAATATCATGTATGTGCTTACAAAGGAACCCACGAGGGAACACATTTTAGAAGATATTTCGGACATGATGGTTTTAGATTGGTGAATTAAGGAATTATGTAATATAACCGAATCCAAATCCAAACATACGGCTCAAACATAGCTGTCGTATGATGAGGTATGGTTAGTGAGGGTTGGTTTTGTAAATTAAGATAATTTACTGTTACAACTTCTCTCAATTTTGAACCAATATAAATGTGAAGAACCAGGTATGTGGTCGTAATTTTCAGATTATGAATTGATTTACAAAGGTTTTTATGTTTTTGCAATCTATTACAAGTTATTTTATTTAAACTTGAAAAAAAAACACTATATTACAGTAATAAATTAAATGCTAAACTTTCACATAAACATTTTTTTTTTTCATCTTATTAGCAAAATATATGTAAATTTTTATGTAGTGACAACGAAAGAAATAATGTGACCATCGATATTAATGCATATGTTTGCTTTTAAATGTTCACAAGTTTTCATTGTGATTTATAATGTAGTTACTAATATTAGAAAAACTAATTCCAAACAAATATAGGAATATTAGATATTAGAAAATGCGTCATTTGTGATATTCAACTCCTGATAACATTTGTCTGTAAAGTGATGATAAAGCAGAATATTGTATATTTGTGTTTAGTAATCTTACCATTTAGCATAAAAGATATTGCTTCTTCAGAATTGAACCCGATGAGTGTTGAAACTTGGTTTATGTTTCCATTTTTAATGTCTTCATGAAACAGTCCCGTTAGTAACGTTCCTTCTAGATTAGCGTCTTCGATTACAGGCAGCCATATTAAACCATCGCGTTCCACCACCTCGGCCTCTTTTCCATCGTCCACCTGCGAAATGTAGTTTTCAACATCTTTACATATCTCTTATTCGTTGGACTTACAGTAATTGTGTTATCGCTTATATCCGAAGCTGGAACACTTTGCAACAATTTCAGTAATTCCGTCGAATCATCTGAAGTGAAATTTGAATCTAAACTTCGACCCAATTCGAAAGCGTAGAATCGGGCATATTCTTGATGTGCCCATTGACCAAGTGCCGTACCACTTTGTAGTATTGCCCCTCTGAATAGACCTTTGTTTCTTTGGCTGATTAGCTGGAAGCCAACAGATGCTCCACCTGCGCTCCCACCTGAAATGGTTATTTTTTCGGGGTCTCCACCAAACAGGTCGATGTTTTCCTTGACCCACTGAATGGCCAAATGTTGATCTTTTAATCCTAGATTTCCTGGTATGACTCTGTCTTCGGTTGTAAGAAATCCTGAAAAGTATGATTAAAAAGAAACTAAGATTTTATATTATTCTTATTATCGAAAGTCAAATGGCGAAACATAACACTGATTCAAATTTGTCTGTTTCATAAGCTTAAAATATCTTATTTTTTCTGTATTATTATTAGATATTTTATTTAACACATACGAATGACAGGTAGCGTTAGTCATTACCCTACATATTATTGATATTATTAATCCGATTTTCAATGATTCGGCTGTCATATGTTCATGATAATCTGCAGATGTTGAAATGTTGTAATAAACTACTTCCAAAATGCTGTAGAATCGACTCCTGGATGTGTAACTTATTTTCGTTAACAGTTTGCTGCGTCGATGTACTCTTGGCCGATTGTGACTTCAGCCAAGGCATATAAGGATAAGGACCAATAGAAGAGAAGTATTTTCTATTGGTGATGTGTTTGCTAACGAGTTAACCCAGTATATATGTTTTACACATCCTGTCAGTGATATGGGGTAGACTTTCACCTATTACTCAATTTGAAAGAAAATAAATGTAAAACATAAAACATGTGGAAAACATTGTAGAACTTACTTTTGGGTAAAGACTGATTGACACCGTCCATGTGTACTTGGATCAATACTTGGGCAAAGTGTACTTATACACGACTTTGTCCAAGTTAGTTTCTACGGCATTTTTTAACTTGGACATCAGTGATACTACTGACAGCAGATACATATAGAAAAATGGCTGAGTTGTTAGAAGGTGTGCAAATAGTCGCTGCTAGAAGACCTTCAGATTGTCAATATATTACTAGCAGTGAGATCAAGTACCCATATTCATATTATGTGCCATGGTTTCTAGAGCTGAATTTCTAACATTCTTATCCTTAAATTGCCTAACCTGCCGTACCACCACTGCATGAATCTTATATTTTCTCTATTTAAATCAACTGTTGATTTAGTAGGTTGGCCGCCGTCCTACTCAACATGGATGTGATCTGTTCATTCAAGTATACTTGAATTGACTGGTGATACGGACCTCAAGTACCTAACGTAAAAGTGGCGTGCGCAGAATATCCAACTGTACTTGATCCAAGTATACATAGATCGTGTCAACCCGTCTTTAAATCAATTATTATGGGCTTTGATGAAGTATTAATTTTGATCATGGAATAGATTGTTGTAGAACAAAATCATTCAATCTTTTAGGTCTGTTATAATCTTTACATCCGATGTTAGGTGTTATGGTAATGTGTATAAATACTACCTACTACCATTATATTCTTTCTCTGATATAATGTTGTTACTCTAAAATTAAATTACCAAATCGTTATGTTATTAATTACCCAAAGCTCCTACTCTGTAATTTATCGTGGCCACAACAATATTGTAATCGATAAAAAGTCCAGGTTTATACATTTGAATAGCAGCAGTTCCATTCTGAAATGCACCTCCAGGTATCCATATCAACACTGGTAGGGGAGCCTGGGAAGAATCACCAGGTGTCTAAAATAAAATATTAATGGAACGTGAGTTTTGAGTCAAGTAAATACAGTTGTGGCAGTTTCAGAAATGACACTGCAATGGTAATGCCTGTTCATGTCATTATTAAGAAGCGTATAGTATCAGTAGTTTTAAATCTTCTTACCAAAGGAGTGTAAATGTTCAAGTATAAACAGTCTTCTGTCTGGGTTAAACCAAGTGCCTCATACTTGCCTCCACTTTGGTAACAAAGTTTTTCATTTTTTGTGGTGTTTAATATCCCATCCCATTTTACCGGTGGTACAGGTGGCTGTAAGTTAATTTAAACATTATCGAAATAAAAAAATGTGTTTATCTGCTCCCGCTATGGTAAGTAAGGCTACTGTCACATTGTTTTTAAACAGGTTAATAGATTTTACCGGAACAGTGATAGTTGTTGTTGATAGCGGGAAGTAAGTGAGGTCTCTGTTTTAAAAATGTGATTTTGAGTCATAAATATGTTGAATTAGAAATTTAATTAATTATTATTAACTAATATTTTTATTAACAGTATAATAGAGATGTTCACAAAAAATTATATTATGTTGAAACGTCATAAAATGGTTAAAAATAACCTTACAATTACATCTGACATTTTTTGTAAAACTTTAAAAATTCGAAAGAAATATAAATATTCGTCAAAACGCGCGAAATGCTCTGTGACGTCACACAACCGAACAAGCTGGCGCGCAAGAATTTGTGGTTAGTTTAGGTTTGTGTACCGTTTTGTCCTTTGCGTTCTTCTCTATTTTGTAGTTTTTAAAATTTTTTATTAAGATAAGCAAGACATACTAACATAATATACCAAATGTGGACGTCACTATGGTGTCAGAATGTTTAGCTATGTGCAGCAAAGGCTTAAATCAGACATTTTTTGACTGTTTCATTACATTCTCCTGAATCTCAGTATTGTGTGACTGATCTAATAACCTGATGCGATGTACTATGGAAAGCTGCAAATCAAGCTTTATTGTGAAGAATAGTGGTAGCTACTTTTCGTTAACTTAAAATAATCTTCTACAATCGTAGTCTCTTCACGTCTTTTCAGTCTCTTGACAGCTAATACATAAACTTCTATTATTAAGTCAGTAATGTTCATTTGAGTGAATTTTCCTGTATATATTTTAGAATTTTCTAGATTAAAAAAAGTGAGTTGCCTTGACAGGCATCATATTATTCTTACAGACTGGTTGGTTATAGCATTGGTTATTCAAGCTGTTAGTATATATAAACTCAATGGTTATGGCATCTAGATCGTGATACATTTTTTGACATTTTTAGATGAGAGTCATCACCTAGACGAGAAGTAATAATTATAAACGTACTTAGCATATATTTTTTAAAATCTGTAATAGTAACAACAATGATGTTTTTGAAATTTTTCTAATTGACGTTCTCCAAAGTAAGTTTGCATATCTCATCGAGTATGCCTCTTCAATGCCTAAGACCGCCACTACCTTCATGAACAAATATGTCTCATCGCATACCTCCACGACGCAATTGTTGACTCTTCACACACACGCTCGATTTTTAGGTTTATAACCGTCATCTTTTTTCAGAAATGCACTTAGATTGGGATATTTTTATATATTCGTGTTTTGCTGTATTAAAATAGTCGACTTGTAATTATTGAGTCCTCACAGCATAAACTCTCCGGTCTCTTGAATGTTTCTGATTTCCTAATAAAACAGGCATCTTTCTTGAAATTTCTGCACTTCCATAGGGCCCTTTCTACGAAGCCCTAGAAGGGCCATGTCTACAATTTTTTTTTAAGTTTAGACTTTAATCTCTGAATTCATACTTTTAACTCCGAATTCAGACTTATTATGGAAATTATGGGACAGGCGTAGCACTCAGAGCTTTCTAGATAGAGAATTGAGATATAGCGGACATAATATACAGGGAAAATGAAACTTTACGATATTTGTTATCAACTATGAAATTTTACAACCTGTATTAGGTATTTTACTGTTTTTGATTCTAGAGACGATTTAAGTTGCGACTGTACTTGTTTGGGAAATGATTTAGACCACTTAATTTCCTTAGATCTATTTTTATTTCTGTATCTAGATTGTCGTGATGTGATAACACCAATTTCCTGATTAAAGATTGTACCATTGTCGTGAACAGTACTATTTAAGTACTGGTTGTCTAAATAACGTTGCGCCTTTGAATTACACCTGAAATGCCTATAGCAAACAGCCGCAGTTAGTCGTCAGCGGTGCCACTAGTTATGTACTGGTTTCGAACTGGTTAGTTCTTATCAGTATATCACAAATGAAGCCAATAACTCGCAACCTTAGCTGTTCACAGTCTGTCATAATAGTTAACAGAACATGAGTACGCAAGATGTAGTCTGAATACAGTCACAAGCAGAAAGCAATCCACTGTACTGAGAGTATCTGCTATTAAATGCCCCAACCATATTTTTAAAAGCGGAATTATAGGAAATAACTACTCTGTGGACTAATGCCCTGACTATATATAGCAAACAACCACGGTTAGTCGTAAGTGGTGCCATCAGACATATATCAGTTTCGAGCTTGTTAGCTCTCATCCGTATGCCACAGGTGAGGCCAACGACGAGCAACTCTGTCTGTTCATGTTCTGTTATTACCGACGGTAGATAAAAGGCTACTATTGAAGGCCCTATTCGGACATTAAAGTCTGAATTTAGTGTTTAAAATCTGAATTCAGAGTTTAGTCTGAATTCAGGGATAAATCTTTGAATTCAAATTTTAAAGTCTGACTCTAAAGAAAAAATGTAGACATGGCCCTTCCACGGCTTCGTACCTTTCAGCTTTTTAAACAACAAAAATTCGCAAGGATAATTTGAGTAAGTAAAATTACACTTTTATGTTAGCGTCGTTTGAAAACAACTCATTAGTAACGACAGAATCAAAGCAGCCAATGAGGTTTCGAGGAATGTCAAAATAAATTGATTAAGACATTGCAAAAAGTATAACCTAACTTTTATTTCATGGACCGTAAAAGACTGTGGGAGCAGATAAAATATAGATTGTTAAAAATTTCTAATGCCGTTACCTGAAATCTTAATTCACCCAGAGGAGGAGCTGCATAGGGTATTTCTTGAAAAGCGTAATAAGAGTTGTTATTTGGAGTTTGTAAAATTTGACCTCTTATTTGTCCATCTGGTAATTTTACAAGTGTGGGTTCGTCTATCTATTTACAAAAATATATACATATTTAAATTTGATTTTTTGGTTTGTTCACACATTAACAAAGGGAGCCAAAGATCAAGAAGGATTTCAAAAATTAAAATTTATAATTAGCTACCTTTTGAATGACTTAAGTACTGCTGGAACAACTAAACTGAATATGTTGGATTACCAATGGGTATGCTGTTCAAATACAATACCTATATCTAGTAGTTTTGAAAAAATGTAGAACTATTTTTGATAATCATTTAGTATGCACTCAATTTAAAAATAAAATGTATACTTACATCTGCTACAGACAAACCTAGCGTACTTAGGGCCAGTAATAACAACAATAACAAACTTTGGCAACCTGTCATTTTTAACTGATGCCATTTACCATAAACTTCCATTTATACAAATTTCAAATCGATAAAAATTATTTAGTAGTCAGATAAAAAAGATAGTATAATATTTTTAAGTAGTTAAATGACTAAGTAATTTTTTTTAGATTTTTCAGAATCGGTGAAAACAAAAAATTAATTTAAAAGTACTAAGGTGGTATTTTATAGTATTCTTTGGAAGTCCTTTTCGTGTATAAAGGGTGTTTTTTCCTTTATCTGTGGGTCAGTTAACCTTTGCATAAAGTCGAAATGTCTGTTAGCTGATATATCCTTAATTCTAAGGAAATTCTTCTTTTCTTCTATTAAAGGTTTACTAAAAAATGTTAGGCGTGCTAGTTCTTTGCATTCGCCCAGTATATGCAACGCGGTTTTCTCTTCCAAGTTTCACCCTCTCCATGTTGGATTCCTTACTAATCTCATATAGTAGAGATGTTTCTTCAATCGACAGTGTCCTGTTAAAAGCCCTGCGATCTCCCTGAGCCTGATCTTACTCATGCTCAGCATTTCATTTGCTCTTTTCTGCGAAGAAAAATCTAAGATTTCCTTCGCTTGAACCTACCCTGGTTTTAAAACCCAGTACTCAAAATGTTCTTTTTGAACCCACCTTGCCAGAGTCCACTTTACGACACTATAAGGAATGCCAAAGGCTGGCTCTGGTCCTAACAAGTATGTGTCAAATCCCTTTTTTGCATGTCCATCTGCTTTTTCATTTCCTTCAATTCCTTCATGTTTTGGTACACAGCACAACCTAACACTGTTGGTCCTTGCCAGTTCATTTATCAATTGTAAATAATCAAACCAAAGTAAGTAACCAAACAAGTCTTGACTCCCCCTCATTTGAGTCTAAGGCTTTTATTGCAATCTGAGTATCCGTATATAGTTGAGTTTACGAATGTAGCCCTTCCTGACATTCTCACATACACAGGCGTTTTTTGTGAAAATTTCAGCCTGGTTTGTAGAAATGTGGATTGTTCTAAGTGAAACATATTTGTTGTAATTAGATTAAATCTATCAACTGTTTCACTTGTGACTACAAACGTTCTTATATGTATTTTTTTATTTCTGGAACTGTAACAGGAGTGTCTGTCTCTATAATCTACATGGTCAAGTTTCGTATTCATCAATTCGTGCGACGATGCGTATCGTCATTTAATAGGAAAAATCTACAGCGCATTGTTAATAAAAAAAATCATTTATTCTTTTCACAGTTATTGAATAATTCGTAGTATTTTCGTACCGTTCTCTTGATTTTGTAGGCAACAAATTCTGAGTAACATCACTAGCTTACTCTGTCAAATCCAGTAGAATACGTAAGTTACAGAATCATTCAGAATATATTGAGGTTTAATTAATCAAACATTTTGTGAAATGTCAATGTATGTAAATAATCAAAGGTGTTTAGATTACAATAATTTACAAAATCCTGTTGTTATCAGTTAACGATCCTAGACATGATAAATATGACAGATATGATTTGGGTTAATTTATTTCATGTACAAAGCGAAAAATTACTTTTTGTTCAATAAGAATCTATCTCTTGACTGCCCAGCGCTTAAAGCCTTCAGTTTGCGATTCAAAGTTTCAATGTTTTTCTAATTTATTTTCTGCTAATTTCTAATAGTTTATAAGGCGCTTAGGTTAATGTGAAAAGTACTTTATTCATTATCAATTAAAATCTTAAAAATTGTAATTATTTTTTAGCTAATACCTTCCTATAAATTGTAATACATTGTGTAATAATTTGTAATAAGACTAATAAGAGAAGATAAACTTGTATACGGGCAAGAGGAATGATGACTTCACTGAATCATCACTAGTGTAACAAAAGCTAAAACGCGTCACTTTCAGAATAAAATCGATGGCCGATTTCTGAGACATTTCATGTAGTAAATACACACACACTACAGAACCAAGGCGCTTCTCGACTATTAAGAGAAATTTATTAGGGTCAAAAAATAATAGAGTTGTAAAATTAGCTGTCCTTTGTTTTGGGAACAAGTAACTTTAAAAATACAGGGTGTTCCTTAATGATATGCGAATATTTAAGGAGGTGATTCTACATCGAAAATTAATGATTGTTTGCTGTATAAACTATGGTCCAAAAATATTCCGTTACAAAAATACGAGGTGTTAAAGTTTTAGGGAAAAAAAAGGAAAATAATTGTTATCTGTTCCATCTTCCCTACCTCTTGCGAAAAGGGGATTTGCTGAACCAGCAAATGCTAGGATAGATGGTCCAAAGTTTCTTGGATTGGAAATATTCAAAAACCGAAAACATCAACACCCAGTTCACCTGAAAAACGCAGAAATGGAGCAACTCCACAGAATTCCAAAGAACAACTAGAATAACCTTTGAATCATGTATCACCTGTACCTCAAATAATTTAAGAAAAAGCAGAGGCAATTGGGAGTTTCAACGTCATCAGTGTATATTGAAAAAAGAAAAGAGGTAGGCATCTTTAGGTACAAAGCTGAAGAGCACAAAGATTACTCTTATTCAGAATCGGATAATATGGTTTTGAATGATTCATCCGATGAAGTGATGTTTCTTTAGTTTCTTTTAATATTCACGTTATAAAGGTACATGTTTCTGGTTTGAACTTTAAACGGTACCTTCATTGTCATAATAAGCGAATGCTGTTAGAGAAGGCGCAGGAATTTTAAAAATAGAAATAAAATAATTGTCAAATATTTAGAGAAAGAACCATTCGCCCATAGAGTGTTTTCAGGTGTGCTGTGCTTCCTAAAGTCGCGTTCACACTACCATAACCTCGATGCGCAAGTGCGTCTCGAACAGGGTCAAAGTAGGTCGTAATACGCTTGTGATACTTGTTAGTCGAAAATTTGAACATTCTGAAGTTTCTATATTGTGTGTAATGAAACTGTTAGTGAACTGTGTTAGGAAAAAAGTCCACATGGTCGTGTTGAAGTTAACTAGACGAGGTTATGTTATAATTGTTGTGTACGCGCTTAATGTATACTGTTTGTAAGACAATCAAATAATAACCCTCTTAAACTAGAGCGGATATAAATTTACAAAAAGAAGAATATTTTGCTTGCTAGATACAAACTTATTGCACTTAAAACAAATAATATCATTTCATTGTAGGTACTTCATTTTGAACTAATATTCAACCACGTTTGCTATAAAAGTGGTGAAGGTTAAAAGTTGAAAAAGTACATATTAAAACCAGTCAAATTGTCAGGTAATAGCGAGATAAAAAGATATAAGTTCGAATTTTAAAGCGGTAAATGGTTATCAGTAAATACAGGGTGTTTTTAAATGAAGTAGCAAAAATGAGACCACAGATTCCTTAGGTGAAAATAAATCGATTTAACCTAACATACCTATATCCCAAGTCGCATAATAAAAAATATATGGGGTGTCAAATTTAAAAGTTTATTTTCGATATTTGTAAATAGCTTCTTAGGAAATCCAAATATTTATATAAAATTTGTAAATCGGAGGTGTTTGCGGGCGAAAAATTCAAATTTGTTTCTAGTTTTGACGTCACTGGTAGAGGGCGCCACTTGTGGCAGACCATGTTTCTTTTAAATGGCAGAACTTTTTTTCCGCTTAGTGTATCCATCTGACTATCAAAACAATCGATTTGCCTACCTGTTATATTTGAAAAAGGTATACCTTGCTGAAGTCGGTAGGAGTAACCATATTTGAAATATTACTATTTGAAATGCTCAGTGCATCGAGTAAAAACTGTTTTGGTTTAAGGTAAAGTGCTTTTTCTGCTGAAAATACACTAAAATGTTACTTGAAAAAGTTGTTCAGGCATGCAAAATTTCAAGAAGATCGGCGAGGTTTGATGAAATCATTTTTCAACAAAGCACAAAGATTTTATTAAAGCACGCCGATCTTTTTGAAATTTTGCACGTCTCCATAATTTACCGTTGTGAACAACTTTTGCATTTTGCTGTATTTTCAGTAGAAAAGGCACTTTACCTGAAACGATAACAGTTTTCAATCGGTGCACTGAATATTTTATAGGATTATTTCGAAAACTGTTACTCCTAACGACTTCATATAATTTTCGGTTTCAGTACCAGTTTCAGTAACAAAAACAAGAGAAACTATAAACACAATTTATTGTTGTTAAAATTTCAAAATTAGTAATTAATCAGAGGCGGAATAGCATATACATCAATAATTCTCTCCCATTTGATGTACTCCTTTGGATTTGTCTGCATCTCGAGGGTACTGTTGATATTCAAATACACCAAATTGTTCGGTGTTACTTTTTCCCACGTTATGTTACCCAGGAAACTGTCTTTGTCTGGAGTCGGATTTCTGAAGCAAAAGTATTAGTATTTCTTCTGTCTATAGTCATAAATACTCACAAATATTTTACAAAATTCGACCACATAGTTAATAAACGGTGACGTATCACAACATCTTCTGCATCGTCAGGAGATCCATCATCGGTAATCCGCCTATCCCATAAGTAACCTAAGTCTTCACCATGACCCACGCCTTGTACACCTGGAGTTTTAAGAGTGCTAATATAATTTCGTATTCTTCCATTAAGTAAATAAAAATGAAGGTCAAGAATGTATAGTTAGTAATAAAAGATGTTTTTGAAATGTCAATTTTTTATGAATTGATGCTACCAAGCCTTCAATCTCATTTCCTCGGAAATGATCAACAACTTTATAGCTATAAAACAAAAGTTGTTTATAAATGGTCGTCGAATTAGAAAAACTTAATCGGACTGTAAAAAATATTAAAAGTGAAAAAGTTAGAAAGCTTTCAAGAGCAGCTGAACAAGTTGATGTCTGATTAACGTATTTGTCACATGCTTTTAATTACTTTGAAGTTGTCTTCACCTCACCCAAGAATTATTTTGGTCGTTTGAGGGGTTCTGAAGTTGTGGTCGAAAGTCGTTATTTTTTATTTTAATTCAACACTCCATAACTAAAAGAGCATGCAAGAATTATATTTTTGGGCATATTTTTACCGGATCTACATCCCTCGAAATTTGTTGTACACTTCATAGAGCCTTATTTCCGACAATACGTTTTTTGTCTATTAGTATATTTTTAAAAATTAATATAGCAAGCTATTCGAATGTATTAACACGCAATGTTAAATTTTTTATTTTATACAAATTCTATAGTTGACTTCCAGTTGACCTGCTCACAATTTATAGCAGTCAACACAAAGAAATATAGGTGCAGTTGTATATTTTTCATACAAAATTGTGTGCCGCATATCTCCGAGAGCATACCCGATTACACAGCTTCTGCTGCGGTAAGTACGCATGCGCTTCAGCTTTTGATTGGCTGCGGCGAATTGTCGGATCCAACTGTTTCATTTTCAGCGCTATCATGGGCAGGCATATCGTTCGGGTGGGCAAAATTTGTGGTATATCTTTTCGCTAATTTAATTATGAATGTAATTACTTTTATTAGTGATTTCGTGTTTCTTAAGAATGGAGAATAATTCAAGCTCTACAACATATTCTCAAAATCGTCCTAATTTAACAAGTGAGGAATATCGAATGATGACATGTATGAAGAGTTTAGAGCGAGAAGTCAAAATATGAGTGTAAGTGATGTTGAAATATGTATTTCATTAACAAAATTGTACGTTAATAGCATATGTGTGCAAATAAAAAGTGGTAAAGAAGTACAACTGTGAAACGGAGAGTGATGAAAACTCACGGAAGGAACATTGTATTTTTAAAATGAGTTTTTACAAAAAAAATCGATTGCTATATCTTACAAGATGAAACTTAGCCCGTATAAATGAAATCGAAAAGAGTATACTGATAGAAAGGACGAAATAGTGATATGGCGAAGCAACTATTTAAAATAAATATTTAAAATAAGGATCTGGATCAAAGAATATATTAAATTTTGACGAAACATGGACGTATGGAGGTCATACGGAAAGCGGTACGATATGATATAATAAGGGTTAATGTATGACCGTTATAGTGACAGTGCTAGTAACCAATAGCAAATAGTGTGTATGTACTCTAAAGCCTTTTGTCCTTTCGAATGCGAAATTCGCAAATACCGGGTGTTTCCCCTAAGACTTTCAGTGCGAATATCTCAGAAACCATCATAGCCAGTGCGACGAAATTTGGTATAGAGACACTAGATGGGGCGTAGAATCTGATGATAATATCAATTCTTATACAGGGTGTTCTATTGTCCAAGAAATCGATTTAATTTTGATTTCTTGGTTGTCAGCCCTACTAAAACTTATGTTTAAATTGAAATATACTTAATTATGAATACATTCTGATAAATAAACATTCACACATTTCAAATCTTAACATAAAAACGCCTCCAAAAAGTACCAAAATTTCATTGTTTTGTCATGTAAAACGTGCATAGCCTTGAGCCAGACTTACACAGAAGAAACTAACATCGCTAAACGTCAAAACTATGAATTGTCATTGAATTGTCAAATATTAATGGCATAAAGTATTTTATTTTACATAAAAAACGCTAAATAATGTATTTAATGCAATTTACGTATACACAATGGTGTTATATCACAAAATAATTTACAAAAGTGTGTAAGTACTTAAAGAATATCTCTCTTTTCCAACTGCTGTAATTATTGATTACTTATTTAGCAACAAATAAATTCGAGCAAAACGATTCCTAAAACTTTATAATTATAATGTGAACATGTTTGTCGTTGAAAGTCAGATCTAATCTGAACTGAACCCCTACTGAACCTAGGTACCCCAGCCCGACTAAATAAATATTACGAAAGCATAACCTAGAAATGATTGATTCTTGTGCACATATTTCAACACTTTGTGAAGATGTTTAAGAAGAACTCTACATCTGTAAAATAGTAAACAATGAACTACAATTTCTGTATTTCATATGGTACAGAACTAGAATAAAGCAACTGGTTTTGCTAGGAAGAATCACCTGCAAACCTACTATACCCAGTAGGTACCTATCAAATAGTCATTTAAAGCTAGATAATAATTTGTAATTATTGTTTTTATGTTTCAGTTATGTGTGTTTACAGTTTAATATTACACACATTTTCTTGGAAATAATTCTAAATATGGAATGATGGATAATATTATAAAGAAGTCTCTAACTCACTTTGAAGAGTATTCTATAAGACATTAAATTCAGTTGTCGTGGGTTTTAAAATTTCTAAACGAATAAATTTAAGAAACTTAACTAATTTCATAATTCTATGTAGAGTATGAAAACATCTCGTTAGAATATCTTAAAAATGTTGAAAGTTAACTGTTGTTACAATATACACAACATAACGTAATAAGGTAGGTATCGAACAATGAAATGGCAAGATTTGTTTCTAATCGTACATGCTTGACCATCCCTTAGATTGAACGGTGCTCTGCAAATTAGAATACAGAACTGTTTAACATAAAATCGATTAAATGTATGTAAGTACTTAGGTACTTTTAATTTATTGTAGTTTTATTTTATTGTAAATAAATTAAATTTTGTATTTGTCTTTTTTTATTCTACCTGAATTATTAAACACAGATGCTTAAGAAATAATGAATACTTGAAGATGAAGGGTCAAGTTAATCAATTTAGCCACTAATAAAAAAATAAACCACTGTAGGTACGTATTACTTTTGAAAAAAAGCTTTCATTTAGTCTTGAAAATGTAAAATACTTTTCAAAGTGAGTTTTTTATATTATCTATTTTTTTTATAATTATACCTACCTTATAAGAACTGAATATTAACAGTTCTCACTGATATTTATGTTTTAGACATGTTAATTTTGTTATAGAATTATTAAACACAAGGATTATTTGCTGTAGTGTATAATAAATACAAACGAAAAAAAATTAATAAAATTTAAATTCCTCCATACTTGGAGAATTTATATTTTTATTTAATTCACCCGTTAACTTACACATTCCATGAACTTTAATTTTATTAAATAATTAAACCAAGTACAGAAAGTTAGGTATGTTTTTATTTATAGCAAAACGTAAAGTCTAATGTGTTCTAGCAAAATTTTCCTCGTCTCCCATCTCTCTGTCGCATGAATATAAACTAATCTTGGCATCTGGCTTCTTCAGTATCTTATCGAATCTTTTAATCAATGATTAACGTAATTGTGTATGTAAACCTGCTTTCATAACAGCACTTTGTTTTCTAAGTTCCTACCTAGAGGTGAGACGAAACATTTTCGTAGACATTTTTAATTTCTGCATACCACAAGATGAAATGAATATGTTTATATTCATTCTGGTCTCCTACAAATACTGAAATATGTTTCCTCATCTCTGTTCTTGAAAGTAAGCCCCCAATAGCTTCTCCATCTGAAACTAATTAGGTAAAGATAATCCTAGATTTTGCGTAACTGGGCTATTTCTTATAAATTTAACCCCATTGTTCTTTGAAATGAATTAGCTAATATGAAACATAAGTACCAGGAACTACAACTCATATTCAATGTAAAAGACGAAAAATAATATGCAAGATATAATTACCTACTAAGTACACTGATATTTTTCCTTCGTCTTTCGTCTCAGTTCCCATTAATCGTTATACTTAGTACTTACACATCTCGTTCTATCAAGCTTTTACTGTATGAAAGTAATTTTTAGCACACCTAGGTATATGGCTCGAAATTTTACTCACATTTGATGTGGAGTAGTTTTTATAACAGATATATTTTTGTAATACTGGAACTGAAGCTTTCACTCAAGGAATCCATTGCATTTTTATCTGATTGTTTCTAGGCTTTAAAACATTTTTACCACTTTTTGAAGAGGCTTTATTCATTATTTTCATTATTTGGAACTCTAGGTTAAGTTTACACATCGTTCGGACCTCGAGAGAGTCGGGCTCTGCGTCTGCGCTCTGCAGCATATTCACACTTCACAGTAAACAACAGTCCTCTGTCTGTGGTAAAGCAGCGAGTCAAGGGCGTGACGTATTCATAAATTTAGTCTTCTCGTAGGGATTGTTCTTTATCGCTTTTATTATTTCCCAGAATAGTCGTATTATACAATTAAACAAACATGTTTCACATATTTTCAGAGTATTCATGCCGAATAAAGCTCAGCGTACGCGAACAGCTAATAACCTCTAAATTCCATTTTTTTAACAAAACTAGCATTGCAAACACGTACGCAGATTCAATGTACCTCGTGGTGTTACGTATTTACGTACGTATGTACGTACAAAAATAGTCAAACTTGCTTTGACAGTTCCTGTCACTTTACGTTTTGACGTCTATCCATGCGGTTGTTGCGTGTGTGTAAATTGGACTCACGGCTATACACATTTTGCATGACAAAACAATGAAATTTGGGTACTTTTTATAGGCGTTTTTTTATGATAAAATAAAAAATTTTCGGGACTTTTTTTATCAGAATGTGTTCATAATTAAGAATATTCCAATTAAAATTCAAATTTTACCGAAGTTGACTACCAAAAAATCGAACTTAAATCGATTATCTGCAAAACTGAACACCCTGTATAAAAATTAATGGCATCGTCGAATTCTACACGCCATCTAGTGCCAGTATACCAAATTTTGTCGCACTAGCTGCAATAGTAGCTGAGATATTCGCACTGAAAGTCTTAGATTTATTTAATGGTGGAAAAATCTCTAATTGTAACAAATTTTGTCAACTACCTAGAACATTTTCTATCATTTTCAGCATGAAACTGTCATGGTAGATTATCAATAGCTCAAAATAAATTTATTAACACCACATAATAATGAAAGGGGCAATAATATTTGTAGGGTTTGACAGTTTAGCAAATTGCAATTGTCAAAAAATGAGATTTTTCCGATAAATATTTAAAACAGAAGTTGCAAAATTCGTGCAAAAATCCGTGATATTTGCGTCCATGAGGACAAGGCTTAAGTGTGAAATCTGCGGATGCGCATAAGGTAGGTGTAAGTGGGTGGTGGGCAATCGTCGTCCAAAAGCACGGCATTCTAATTTGTAGAGAGGATGACTCAGGTGGCGCATTTAAAGTAAATTGTTGATGTGCTAGGTTCAGCCGACGGCAACTTATTTCTGATAATTTTGAGTGTTTTAACTCTTCTCAAGTGGCACGCTTAGGTAATCATGCCACCTATATCTTTCGTACTCATGTCTGTGTTGTGAATTAGTCACTCGGCACTTGGGTAATAATTGATAATACAAAATAAAAACTTTAAATTTGGAAATAATTCATATTATTTTTTATTATCTAACGCCTCAAAATTGGTAAAAACTGTTATATCACTTGTGGGCCAAATACACTTGCACCACATTTTGTATCGACCCACTTAGGAAGCGCCATCGTGGCGCCGGAACGATTCGGCAATGAACTCCAGCTGGGACAGTGACCAGAAGCCGTCCTTTCCAAGAACTACCACCCAAACTGGGACTCTAGAAACATCCACCGAAACCGTCAGGGTGGCGCCAAGGAGAAAATATATAGTAGTACGACGCAGCGCAGAACACTCCAACAAAGCTTCGCGTCGACAACATCTAGTCTGATATATCCTCTGCTTCTTTGTTTTAAATAAATATATTATTTTACCGTTGTGAGAGCATTTCATTTTGGCTGCACGACACAAGAAACCTCACACTATTTCTACTCTAAATATAATGGATGTTATTGCAATTATTTTTGTAATTTTTGTATATTTTTTATTTCTCATCGCATTCAAATTCAGTACCCGTATGAAATGTTGTTCCTCGCACGCTTCGCCCGTCACACTTGTCTACAAGCTAGCAATTAGTCACTCTCTAGATTTTTAGAAGTCAGCGATAATAAGTAGCAAAGCAATACTTAATAGACAACCCTTGTATAAGCACTAATTAGGAAAACTTGGTGTACAACCTTCGTAACACGCCTATCGACAGCTGCTGCAAAAACCTAAAGTTAAGACTTTCATAATTAAAGGAAAACTTGCCTGCAACTTCTACGTCCTTCAAACCTCCCATTTTGCCCTTGTACGAAAATTGGTACAAGAAAACATCGGTATAGTTGGACTGTAACTTTGCGTGTCTAATGACAGGAGTTGTATATGATTCATCACTGAAAAACTGTACAAAACATTTTTAGTTACCAAAATTGTGACACCTGGTAGAAAGTTTGAAATTTAATAAGTGGTTTCATTTATTTAAATACATTTAATATATACTTAGTAGTTCTTGTAATTTGATATTTAGTTAACATAGTACAAGGTAGTTCTACAA
This sequence comes from Monochamus saltuarius, assembly GCA_025584915.1. Classification (NCBI taxonomy): domain Eukaryota; kingdom Metazoa; phylum Arthropoda; class Insecta; order Coleoptera; family Cerambycidae; genus Monochamus; species Monochamus saltuarius. The sequence goes on along the minus strand of CM046727.1, from coordinate 14,656,302 downwards.
TATGCAGCTAAATTGAAACCTGGAAAGTTACTACGGTGAAATATGTAGTTTCCTGTGATCTGGAACTCGAAAACTGTAGTGAGAAATTTACAATCACAAAGGTAAATTAAAAATTACACTTTTTTAATTAACTTCAAAATGAGCAAATGAAATTTATGAAATACAAAATTTTCATAGAAATGTTTTACTTGGCAGTTTTCTAGAAAACTGCATATTATCGAGAGCAGACCAGGCAGTTGTGAAATTGAGGTGCTCTTTTGGAATAATACAAGATACACGAAAAGAAAAATACAGTTTTGCCATAACATTATGACCTGTGTCACATGCATTTGAATTTCATATCTTATTTTGCAATGATTACTGCTCTTGTTCAAAATTATATTTTCTATATAATGATCAATTTGACTACATATTTTAGAATGTTCCTCTATTAGAGTAAATCTTGCCTTCACTACTGCTCCAAGGTCATCCTCGAAGGATCCCTCAGTATAAATTTGCTTCAGTCTGGTGCCTGCAGTCAGTTTATTCTCTTTAGTCATATTGAACTTGTTCCCAATAAGATTGGATGAGTCACTTTCCAAATATTTTGCCCATCTTCCAGGAATCGTGGGGTCTAAAACCAAAAAGAAAATTTATAATTTCCGTTCTTGCAGGAATATATCTTTATGATTGTTACCAAACGCCATAAAGAAAATTTGCTCCTCAGAATTGAAACCAATAAGTATTGGGACCTGGTTTATGTTTCCAGTTCTAACATCTTCTTGCAATAGACCCGTTAGCAATGATCCCTCTAGACTAGCATCTTCGATTACTGGCAACCATATTGAACCTTCGCCTTCAACCAATCCAGCTGTTTTTCCAATTTCAGGCTGTGGAAATAATTTCAGTTAAATAGTCGATAATAATTTGATGTACATAATTGCGAAATAAAATATTTAATACATGTGACTATATTTATATGCAACTTACAGTGATTGCTTTGTCGTTTATATCCGTAGCAGAAATGTTCTGCAACAGTGCCAACAGGTCATGAGAGTCTTCTGAAATAAAATTTGAATCCAAACTTCGTCCTAATTCAAAAGCGTAAAATCGAGCGTAATTTTGGTGTGATTTGTAATTGATTCCAGTACCGCTTTGCAGTATGGCTCCTCTAAAAAGCCCTTGAAAATATAATTCATTATGTAGGCTTCAGCAGCTTGGTATAATTTTGCTTTACCTTTGTTTCTATCACTGATTATTTGGAATCCCACAGATGATCCTCCAGCGCTTTCTCCTGAAATTGTTATTTTTTCTGGGTCTCCACCAAACAGGTTGATATTTTTCTTTACCCATTGAAAGGCGAAATGTTGATCTTTTAATCCAAGATTTCCAGGTATGACTCCGTCTTCGGTGGTAAGAAATCCTTGAAAAAATTTATTTATAAACATGTTTTTGGTTTTTCTCTTATTTCACAACATATTAATGTATCTCTTCAAGTTTGTATATTTGTTCAGGCGTTCTTTTGATGCGATACTTGTTTGGAGTCACCTTTTGGTATACGGATCGTATAAGCTTCAGCGAGCTTTCAGCAAAATATGACGTTCTCATTAGTAAGCATAAAAAATACGGTTTTTTTTTAACAAAAAGATAGAAATCATGTTCCATAAAAGTTCAAAATTCTTTCACAAGTAGAAATACTTAAATTTTTTCTAAACGCACCTGATGAAATCTACCTGATGATGAAGTTAATTTGCTAACTTTTCAAAAATTATTTGATATAAATGTAGTAACTATGTGTTGTGTTAGGCATTGCTGGGGCTTTACATAAAGAAGAATTTTTGAATTTAAGTAAGTGACATAGAGCATAAAGAACCAATTCCGGTTATTCATGTAACTAAAACAAAGACCAACAGACTTAGTATTTGTGATCACTTCAGAGTTTGAAAGCAAAGTAAAATCTGTAGAATTATTTAACAAATATTTAGCGCTGCGTCATAAATAGACGCCCCTCGACCGATTTTTCGTAACTTATAGAAACGGTAAATGCACAGTTCAGACACTTGCAATCCATACTTTTGAAAGTGTACCAAGCAAAATTGCCAACTATCTGCGTTTACCAGAACCATCACTTTATACGGGACATTGTTTTCGTTGCATGTCCGCCACTCTCTTTGCCAACGTCACAAGGGTTGGAAAAGCACACAATTGCAGAATCCTATGTTGAGAAATCTCTACATAACAAAAATCGCAAAGACAATTTTAGGTGAATGTCAAACTGAGAACATAATTAATACCGATGTTAATTATACATATCTACAGATTGTTAACATAGATAATAATCCTCAAACATTTTCAATTGAAACTCCATTGTCTTCAGGAATTAATTTTTATAATGTGTCAGAGTGTACGTTCAGATTTAATACCTATATAACAACAAACAAATAGATTTGTTTTGTCTCCAAATGGATATAGATGAATTTTTGTATGTGACATAATTACTTCTACCTGCTCCTTACTTTCTGGTTCAGCAATAGTTCGATGGAACATCTGCAGAGCTGGACATTTAACAACCGTAATGGAAGCGGTATAAATTTAGTTAAAATCGTGTTCAAAAGTTTTTTTTTGCAACGGGCATCCGCTAGTTTCTAAATAAATGACAAAATATTTCACAAAACCAGAGAACTATGTCGAAAAGACACACAATTTTTGTAATCTAAATATAAAAAACCATTTTGATCTACACTTAAGTAGAATAATAGTTTTTCTTCATAATGACAATTGTGCTTTATGATGTTTTAGTTTATTTTCTTCAGCATTTACCTTTGGAGAACGAGTACGTATTTGTTAATAGTGCATTATAGTTCAAGGTAGACTATCTAAGTAGCAATTTTCACTGAAATGTTAATGAAAATTGAAATTCAAATTTTTAGTACAAAATCCTGTGGATGAAGGTGAATTATGTTGCTTTCAAATCGAAAAATCATCGGAGATGTGTCATCAATTCATTAATACGATTACCTAGAGCTCCCAATCTATAATTTATGGTCACGACAACAATATTGTGCTCAATAAAATATTCTGGGTGGTATATTTGACTAGCACCAGATCCATTTTGAAATCCGCCTCCATGTACCCATATTAACACTGGAAAGAGACTTTGTAAAGGGTCTGTAGGTGCCTAAAAGAACACATGTAGGTATAGAAAATGAAATTCGAATCGAATAGAATATTCTTCGGTGATCTATTCTCAATATTATTGAAAAGATCGTAGTATCAACTAATTGATCTTACCAGAGGAGTATAAACATTAAGATATAAACAATCTTCTGTCTGCGTTAAGCTAGGATACTCAAAACCTCTGCCTTGGTAACAAATTTTTTCATTTTTTGTTGTGTTTAACACTCCTTTCCATTTTACTGGCTCAACAGGTGGCTAAAAGTTTATTTGAATGTCATTAAAATATAAAACTGAACTTAATATTTACCTGAAATCTCAATTTTCCTACAGGTGGAGCTGCATAGGGTATTTCTTGGAAAGAATAGTAAACATTGTCATTCGGAGACTGTAGAATTTGACCTCTTATTTGACCTTCCGGTAAAGTCACAAGTGTTGCATCATCTACCTATTTATTAAAAGAATATGTGCGTCATAAGTTAAGATTAGCAATGGCAAAAATTATTTGAGGAAAGAGTTTTAGAATTGTTCAGTGTTCAAATTCTATTTTACAAGTCAGATGTATCGATTTTGACAAAGCCAAAGTTAATATTGCATCATATTTTTTACATAAAATATTAATTTATGGATGTTTTAAATTTGGCCTTTGACAACTTCATTATTGACGTCCAATTCTGTATCACACGTTCAGTTTTAGTGAAATAGAATATTAATATGGGAGATGATTCCGAGAGGATATCTAAGACACTGCGCAAAGCTTTGTCGCTTCCCTACTTCCCAAAAAATCAAGACAAACGTACGAACAAAGTTATGCAAAACTTGAAGATTTGCGTAAAGGGAAAGAAATCAAGAATAGCAGCAATGAACATCCGACATATTTCGAATATCTTTCAAAACATAGACTGACTTCATTGCTTTAGGTATATTATTCTATGCTTCGTTCAATTATATCAATGAAGAAAAATACGGATATTAGTTTTAACAGATGACAACATAACTTAATTTTTGCTGGAAGCCAACGATAGTACTCATTTTATGACAAAAGTTGGATTGATAGTGGGCTTGTAGGTGTCAAATCTGTACCCACAAGGTGTTAAAAATGAAGGACAAGGCATCCATATTATTATTCAGTTTACGAAAACAAAGATATCACGAGATTTTTTTATCACAAACACAAACATTGAAGAAATATATATAGTGGAAATGGTTAGAAAATATATAGCGATGAAACCAAGCAACACAGATCATACTCGATTACCGAGTACCGTACAGTACCGAAATGGAAAATGCATTAAACAACAGCCAGTTGGCATTAATAGTTTTGAGAAAGTGCCACAAGTGGTGACTAACTTTGTTTTTGTTTTTTTTTTAAATAACAAGATCGGTACCAATAAATATTTCCTGCATAAAAGTTCTATTTAATGTATTCTTATAGCCCCGTAGTTTTTAAATAAAATTAAATAATTGTGCTTGTACAGGCTCTTATTGAAGATTGCAAAATAATTTGATGTGTCAGAATTAACAGAGATAATAGGGATGCAAGGTGTTGAATTGTCTTACGAAGCACTGTTTTTGAAATTTTCAATTTTAAGATTTAATTATAATTTTAGTGTGTGAAATTTTAAAATATTACTTACATCTGCTACAGACAAACTTATTGCACTTAAAATGAATAATAACTTTCCATTATATTTCATTTTGTACTAATATCGAAACAGAATCTCTTCAAAAATGATGAAAATTATAAATTTGCTTTAAAAGTAAATGTATAAGTTGTTAAAATGCGTCACATTATCACGTTTTTAAAGTGGTAATAATTTAAATGTTTAGATTTTTATTATATGAACAACATGCGGTGTACAGGGTGTCCCACCGAGAACTCTCTCCATCGTTATCTGAAAAAGTACATTTCCGAGATATTTGAAAATTTAGCAAAGTCCCTGGGGCGCATACAACTAAAATATCTATAACTCTCCAACGCTTCTGGTTATACCGGCAGTCGACACCAACTTCGTTATTTTAAATGGAACATTTTGTATATTATTACATTTTTTGGATTCAACGAAAAATTTTTTTTGTATTGTACATTCTTTATAGTTAGGCCATATTTATTGGGTTTTAAGGAAAAAAGTGCGCAACTGATATTGATTTTATCTAACAAAAAAGTATTCCAATAAAGTGTTCGTTATATTGACAGGTCTTCGGATCGGTCAGTAGTCGCACGGTTTAAGGCGTTAGTACTTGAATCGAGGTGACTAGATGGCTGTGGGTTTGACCCCCGCAGCCGGTAGACCGTATATAAGCTATATTCGTGGAGAGATTGGAACTGTCTCTGCGGGTATGGTAGGATGGAAGAATGTTGGCTTGGGTCAATGTGAGAGATTGATACCGGTTGATATTTGACTACCCTCCTAATTAATGAGGTTTTCCAGGTTTTCCTCATTCCTGCACTGTATGGTAGTTAGGGTCTACCAACGTAAGTCGTTCCTGGGCGCAAATGCGGCCTGCTTAATAATAATATGTCGTCCCCTCTCCCGCACAAGTCTTCGACTTCTGGGCTAATCCTCGTGATTAGAATGAGGGGTAGAGATATTATTATTATTATTATTATTATTATTTTTTTTTTGATTTCCAGTCACCCCTTCCGAAGCTCCGACACATTCGGAGATGTTATTATTATTATTATTAATTAGGCTTGTGATACATGCTTAATATTATTTAGCAACTTAGAAGAATACACACTAATTACAACAATAAAAATATAAACCAACTAAATGACATTTTTAACTATTTACTGTCATGAACAGTTACAGTTTTCTAACAATATCTTATGATGTAAGTTGTCGATACAAAAAATTGTAATTCCCTTATTAGGTTTAAAAAAAAAGATAAAATAAACCTCTATTATTTTCATTGATAGAATATGTCGGTGAAGTTTGGCCAAACTTATCGTTAACACTCTGTATTAACATAGTGGATTGTGTTAAAGCTTCAACATACTATTACATACAAATACATACGTGTGTAAAAACTTACACAATCCCGTGTGGATCTCGAATAACACAGCATTGGTTCTTTTGTGATAAAATGTATAATTTTATTTTTATATTATACATAAAGTTACCTATACAGTTTACATAATATTATTCTTAATGCTAGATCAAAACTTCATCAGTAATTAACGAATGGAGGTATAGCATATTCATCAATTATTTCTTCATATTTGAGGTATTCTCTTGGATTTGTCTGCATCTCCAATGTGTTGTTGATATTCAAATATACCAAATTACTTGGGCTTACTTTCTCCCAGGTCACATTACCCAAAGAACTGTCTTTTTCTGGAGTCGGATTCCTAAAGGAATTGATAAGTAAATATAATTCTATATTATTTGTCATAAATACTCACAAGTATTTGACAAAGTTCGACAATAAGGTTAGAAAGCGATGGCGTATCACCAGATCTTCGGGATCTTCGGAAGGATCGTTGAAAAGAAGATGTGCGTCCCATAAATAAGCCAAATCTTCTCCGTGGCCAACGCCTCCGACTCCTGCAAGTGAAGTAAACAGAAATATTAACCATCCAGTTATTTATTGCCAACATAAAAAAATAGAAGATATAGAAATGAACAAACAATGCAGGATCCTTTGGACAGGGACATTATAGTGTTGGCTGAGACAAGCAATCTTGCAATTGTAAAAAGTCTTATCTTGTCTTGTAAAACAATACAAGAGTTTCTTGAATGTATTGTTCTTACAAAACCATGACTTGTCTTGCCTTGGAAGGATCTCGAAAATTTCTTGTCTCACAATTTTGTAGGACTCTTGCGAGACTCTTGTATTACAAATGAAGAACATATAACTTTATTATGAGTTTGGTAACAGTGGTGGTTACTCTGGGTTGGCTACGGTTCCGCTTGGTAGACGTTATAAAGTACAAAAACGGCTAGTTTTACATTATAAGTTATAAATAGTAGACGAAATATTGAAAACAGAATCGGAGCGCTTTCAGTCAAGTGGCAGTGATTTTATAATTAGTTTTGTTTAGCAAAACTAAACCTAGACTTTAATAAACTTGGATTTTAAAAACAATTTTATATGCTGGATGTTCTTTAAATAAAGTATATCCCTACAATAGAAATGCAGAATTTTTTTTTTTTAGTTAATGTTCACTCAAATATTACCTCTTCTTATATTTGCAAAACTTCTTGCCGTAGCAATATTTCTTGTCTTGCGAGACGAAGACAAGATCAAGAAAAAGCAAAACAAGTTGTTAACACTAGACGTTTTCAGTTGTCACAAAAACATGGAAAAACTGAATTTTAGTGATTTTTATTGAAGGATGTTAAATTTGCAAAATTTTTAGTTATTTTAAATGTTTTAAAAACCAGTGAAATAATTTGAAATTATCACATGGATTTATGTTAATATTGTCTAAAATGTAAAGGCTTTTCTTAAATTTTATTTGCTGCAGTGGCGGAAGTACAGGGTATTGGTGGCATATATTTTTTTTTTAAATAAAATAGTATGCTACTGCTTTATTGGAACAGTCATGATATTTTCGAATTCGTTTTTCAACAAATTAATACATCTTTTTCTGAAAAAGTCTGGTTTTTGAGTAAAATTTAGTTGTAGTACAAATACTTTTTTTTAATAAATCGGTTATTTAATCGAATAAAGGCATCAATCACTATTTTATTTGAGTAAATGCTCAAAATTGCCTCCATTAAATTTACACTAGTACAGGTCGAACATCTTTTCAGTAACGAAAACGTAATTTGTTCGAACTTTATTGTTGCGTGAATCTGATGAAAAGCATTATTTATTCTTTATTGTAACTGTTCAAGAGTATTAATTTGTTCCGTTTCAGTCCGGTGGGTTGAGATCAGCAGAATTATGAGACTATGCGCCATCTTGCTGAAATATTTCTAAATTTCTAATACTTGTAAGATTATCAGTGCATCCTAGAAATATTTAAATGCTTTTGTGTGTTACATATTTTACGTGTTTGTTAACGGCAGCTAATACGTTGGCTCTATTTGGACTATTTTAATTGTTTAAGAAAGCGCAATTGTTTTCTAATTTGAGCCACTCTGTATATTTTACGGTTTCCTAAATACCAATCAGTGGTGAGCCAAGAAAAACGGACCACCCTGTATAATACGTGATTATAATTTTGCATAACTAAAGCTATAAACATGTGTGAAACATAATACCAAAATCTACATAAATTTTATGTATACACATATTTGTTATCATTAAAACATGTCACAGCAAACTCACCTGCAATTTCTACGTCCTTAATGCCTCCCATTTTACCCTTGTATGAGAACTGGTACAGATAAACATCGGTATAGTTCGATTGCAATGGCATGTCTGATAGCGGGAGATGTAAATTGTTCATCACTGAAAAACTAAACGAAAACTTAAATAGATGATGTTAAAATTAGAGCGATATTTTATGTTATAAAGAAATTATGTAAAGTTAGCAAGTCTATTTTAACGTACTGTCAACCAACATTAGAGAATTTGTATTTATTTTATACGTGTTCTCTGTTACACATGTAAATTCATGTTCGGCAACAATGATAGCATTAACATTTTTTTCTTTATCTTAGCTTCTTTCATAATTCATTTATTTAATTTTTTGGATCATTTAAAGCTTCGATCCAAAAAAACAAAGTAGTAGTAGTTCTCGCCGATCGCGATAAAGGTCGACAGCTTTCAATGGTGTCTACTGCATGTAGAACGCTTCGTGCCTGTGACATTTTCAGTCCGGCATGGAGTAGCGAACGGCCGATAGATGTAGTTAGTTCTACACCGCGTACTCATGGTCCCTTCTGTCGGGTTAGACAGACGAAAGCAGCTAGGATTATTCGTCGGATACCTCACCTATGGCATACTGATGAGAGCTAATAAGCTCGAAACCGGTATATGGCTGGTGGGCGTCTGACGAATGACTCTAGCTGTTGCTGTAGGTTTTCCAGGTGTAATTCAATGCTGGTCGGGGCATTAGCCCGCAGAGTAGTTGTTTCCTGGAATTCCGTGTTTGCAAAAATCGGTTATTTAATCGAATAAAGGCATCAATCACTATTTTATTTGAGTAAATGCTCAAAATTGCCTCCATTAAATTTACACTAGTACAGGTCGAACATCTTTTCAGTAACGAAAACGTAATTTGTTCGAACTTTATTGTTGCGTGAATCTGATGAAAAGCATTATTTATTCTTTATTGTAACTGTTCAAGAGTATTAATTTGTTCCGTTTCAGTCCGGTGGGTTGAGATCAGCAGAATTATGAGACTATGCGCCATCTTGCTGAAATATTTCTAAATTTCTAATACTTGTAAGATTATCAGTGCATCCTAGAAATATTTAAATGCTTTTGTGTGTTACATATTTTACGTGTTTGTTAACGGCAGCTAATACGTTGGCTCTATTTGGACTATTTTAATTGTCCAAGAAGGCGCAATTGTTTTCCAATTTGAGCCACTCTGTATATTTTACGGTTTTCTAAATACCAATCAGTGGTGAGCCACGAAAAATGGACCACCCTGTATAATAGATGATGATAATTGTGCATAACTAAAGCTATAAACATGTGTGAAACATAATACCAAAATCTACATAAATTTTAAGTTCACACATATTTGTTATCATTAAAACATGTCACAGCAAACCTACCTGCAATTTCTACGTCCTTAATGCCTCCCATTTTACCCTTGTATGAGAACTGGTACAGATAAACATCGGTATAGTTCGATTGCAACTTGGCATGTCTGATAGCGGGAGTTGTAAATTGTTCATCACTGGAAAACTAAACGAAAACTTAAATAGATGATGTTAAAATTAGAGCGATATTTATGTTATAAAGAAATTATATAAAGTTCGCAAGTCTATTTTAACGTACTGTCAGCAAACATGTAGAGAATTTGTATTTATTTGTACCTATTCTGTTACACTAAAATGTGTAAATTCATGTACTACAATGATAGTGGCATTAACATTTTTTTTCTTTAAGACAGCTTTTATAATTCATTATTATATTTTAAATTTGGATCATTTTTAGAGCTCAAATGAGCAAAACAGTAGTAGGTTTGTTCCTGCAGCAGTTGGAAATGATTTGAAACTATCAGAAATATTCGACCAGTTAAGTTGAGATTGAATCGTTTACAACTGCTGCAGGAACAAACCTAATACTACTACTGGTAGGTACTACTCTTGTCTTATTCTATTGTTCTGCATCAAATATTAAAAGCACGTTCGTAAGTGATATGAAACAGACAGATCACTGCAAATAATTATTACTTTTACCTTCACTACTGCTCCTGGATCCTCTTCAAATGTTCCATCGGTGTAAACCTGTCTCATTTTAGTACCAGCAGTTAGTTTATTTTCTCTAGTCATATTGAACTTGTTCCTAATGAGATTGGATAAATCGTTGTCAAAATATTTGGCACGTGCCTCAGGAAGCCAACGATCTAAAAATATTTAACATTAGGTATCCGAAATTATTCTACTCGTATATACCAAAGAAGGTGTAGAAATGAAAGTTGTAGTAACTTGCTACCTTTCTAGTCATTATTTCGCAATATTTCGAAATCCGTAAAAAATAACAACTATCATGTATAATATATGTTTGATAAGCTAAGTTGACAGTCTTTCCAAATATATAGTGTTCCATAAAAAAAAAACAAGTTACAGCTACATCTGGGAAATACAATTTCAAATGTTTTTGTGGTAATCGTTGAAAAAGATATTTAAACATTTCTACAGCTTTCATTCTTACATCGATATCGTATCTCAAATAATAACGGAGAAAAGTGAGGAGGGGGTTAACTTTCACGCGAATATCATGTATGTGTTTACAAAGGAACCCACGAGGGAGCACATTTTAAATGATTTTTCAGACATGATGGTTTTAGATTGGAGAATTAAGGAGTTATGTAATTTAACCGAATTAAATCCAAACATACGACTCAAACATAGCTGTCGTATGATGAGGTATCGTTAGTGATGGTTGGTTTTGTAAATTAAGATAATTTACTGTTACAACTTCTCTCTCAATTTTGAACCAATATAAATGTGAAAAACCAGGTATGTGGTCGTAATTTTCAGATTATGAATTGATTTACAAAGGTTTTTATGTTTTTGCAATCTATTACAAGTTATTTTGTTTAAACTTGAATAAAACACTATATTACAGTAATAAATTAAATGCTAAACTTTCACATAAACATTTTTTTCATCTTATAAGTCAATAAATTTTTAGCAAAATATACGTAAATTTTTATGTAGTGACAACGAAGGGAATAATGTGACCATCGATATTAATGCATATGTTTGCTTTTAAATGTTCACAAGTTTTCATTGTGCAGAAAAAAATGACTTAAGGTGTAGATGTAGATTATGATTTATAATGTAGTTACTAATATTAGAAAAACTAATTCCAAACAAATATAGGAATATTAGATATTAGAAAATGCGTCATTTGTGATATTCAAATCCCGATAACATTTGTCTGTGATGTGATGATAAAGCAGAATTTTGTATATTTGTGTTTAGTATAATCTTACCATTTAGCATAAAAGATATTGCTTCTTCAGAATTGAACCCGATGAGTGTTGAAACTTGGTTTATGTTTCCATTTTTAATGTCTTCATGAAACAGTCCCGTTAGTAACGTTCCTTCTAGATTAGCGTCTTCGATTACAGGCAGCCATATTGAACCATCGCCTTCCACCACCTCGGTCTCTTTTCCATCGTCCACCTGCGAAATGTAGTTTTCAACATCTTTACATATCTTTTATCCGTTGGACTTACAGTAATTGTGTTATCGCTTATATCTGAAGCTGGAACACTTTGCAACAATTTCAGTAATTCCGTCGAATCATCTGAAGTGAAATTTGAATCTAAACTTCGACCCAATTCGAAAGCGTAGAATCGGGCATATTCTTGATGTGCCCATTGACCAAGTGCCGTACCACTTTGTAGTATTGCCCCTCTGAATAGACCTTTGTTTCTTTGGCTGATTAGCTGGAAGCCAACAGATGCTCCACCTGCGCTCTCACCTGAAATGGTTATTTTTTCGGGGTCTCCACCAAACAGGTCGATGTTTTCCTTAACCCACTGAATGGCCAAATGTTGATCTTTTAATCCTAGATTTCCTGGTATGACTCCATCTTCGGTTGTAAGAAATCCTGAAAAGTATGATTAAGTTACCCAAAAGAAACTAAGATTTTATATTATTCTTATTATCGAAAATCAAATGGCGAAGCATAACACTGATTCAAATTTGTCTGTTTCATAAACTTAAAATATCTTATTTTATTTAATACATACGAATGGCAGGTAGCGTTAGTCACTATTGTACACAATCTGAAAGCATTTTATTAGGAATACCAAAATATGTAAGTGGAAATATTAAAAATATGCGCATAAATATACACATAATTTAGTGAAAATATACATAAAATATTGAAAATATTTACAAAATATAATTTTTTTCTTTCACTTAAAAAATAAACAATAAAAACAGCTACAATAGCAACAGTAAACAAATAAAATACAACGTCATCTACACACAAAACACATTCGACGTAATATTTCTGTTTATCTACCTCTCACATAATTTATCAAGATTTTGTTATTACTCATATTATCCAATACTTATAAAAGTTTTACACGCACAACACCAGAATCAGATTTTTTAATGTCCAGGTCAGGGCTGTGATGGAGTGAAACAGTGATGGAGATTTTAAGGTATCGGACGGGTTTTTCCCCCATAACTTTTACGCCACTGGAAATATTGACATTTTAAAATTTTGGAATTTACAGTTTTCCGTTGCGACACTTTTTAGGAACACCCTGTATATTTGTCCATTTTCTAATTTGGGGATTCATCTTATAAATTTTCGGCGCCATTTTAAAATCGCTTTAAATCAAGGGTTGATCAAGTATGTTACCCGCCGTCTTACTCAACATGGATGTGATCTGCTCATTCAAGTGTACTTGAATTGACTGGTGACACGGACCAAGTACCTAACGTCAAAGTGGCGTGCGCCAAACATCCAACTGTACTTGATCCAAGTATACATAGATCGTGTCAACCCGTCTTTAAATCAATTTATTATGGACTTTAATGAAGTATTACTTTTGACCTTGAAACAGGTCTGCTATAACCCTTACATCCGGTGCTATGTGTTAAGGTGTATTAATACCTACATACTACCATTATATTCTTTCTCTGAGTAGAAATATGTTGTTACTCTAAAATTAAATTACCAAATCTTTATGTTAATTATTACCCAAAGCTCCTACTCTGTAATTTATCGTGACCACAACAATATTGTAATCGATAAAAAGTCCAGGTTTATACATTTGAATAGCAGCAGTTCCATTCTGAAATGCTCCTCCGTATATCCATATCAACACTGGTAGGGGAGCCTGGGAAGAATCACCAGGTGTCTAAAATAAAATAATAATGGAACGTGAGTTTTCTAATTGAGTCAAGTAAATACAGTTGTGGCAGTTTCAGAAATGACACAGCAATGGCCTGTTCATGTCATTATTAAGAAGCGTATAGTATCAGTAGTTTTAAATCTTCTTACCAAAGGAGTGTAAATGTTCAAGTATAAACAGTCTTCTGTCTGGGTTAAACCAAGTGCCTCATACTTGCCTCCACTTTGGTAACAAAGTTTTTCATTTTTTGTGGTGTTTAATATCCCATCCCATTTTACCGGTGGTACAGGTGACTGTAAGTTAAATTAAACATTATCGAAATAAAAAAAAAGTGTTTATCTGCTCCCACTATGGTAAGTAAGGCTATTGTCATGTTGTTTTTAAACAGGTTAATAGATTTTATCGGAACAGTGATAGTTGTTGTTGATAACGGGAAGTAAGTGAGCTCTCTGTTTTAAAAAAGTGATTTTGAGTCATAAATATGTTGAATTAGAAATTTAATTAATTATTATTAACTAATATTTTTATTAACAGTATAATAGAGATGTTCACAAAAAATTAAATTATGTTGAAATGTCATAAAATGGTTAAAAATAACCTTACAATTACATCTGACATTTTTTGTAAAAATTTAAAAATCCGAAAGTAATATAAATATTCGTCAAAACGCGCGAAATGCTCTGTGACGTCACACAACGGAACAAGGTGGCGCGCAAGAATTTGTGGTTGGTTTAGGTTTGTGTACCGTTTTGTCCTTTGCGTTCTTCTTTATTTTGTAGTTTTTAAAAATTTTAATTAAGATAAGCAAGACATAATAACATAATATGCCAAATGTGGACGTTACTATGGTGTCAGAATGTTTAGCTATGTGCAGCAAAGGCTTAAATCAGACATTTTTTGACTGTTCCATTACATTTACCTTAATCTCAGTATTGTGTGACTGATCTAATAACCTGATGCGATGTACTATGGAAAGCTGCAAATCAAGCTTTATTGTGAATAATTGTGGTAGCTACTTTTGTTATTAAGTCAGTAATGTTCATTTGAGTGAATTTTCCTGTATATATTTTAGAATTTTCTGAAAACTGAGTTTTCTTGACAGGCATCATATTATTCTTACAGACTGGTTGGTTATAGCATTGGTTATTCAAGCTGTTAGTATATATAAACTCAATGGTTATAGCATCTACCTACTTGATGACGCATATAGTAGCGTGAATTGTTAGTTTTATTCTCTAATCTAATCGTGATACATTTTTTGACATTTTTAGATGAGAGTCATCACCTAGACGAGAAGTAATAATTATAAACGTACTTGGCATATATTTTTTAAAATCTGTAATAGTAACAACAATGATGTTTTTGAAATTTTTCTACTTGACGTTCTCCAAAGTAAGTTTGCATATCTCATCAAGTATGCCTCTTCAATGCCTAAGACCGCCACTACCTTCATGAACAAATATGTCTCATCGCATACCTCCACGACGCAATTGTTGACTCTTCACACACACGCTCGATTTTTAGGTTTATAACCGTCATCTTTTTTCAGAAATGCACTTAGATTGGGATATTTTTATATATTCGTGTTTTGCTATATGAAAATAGTCGACTTGTAATTATTGAGTCCTCACACCATAAACTCTCCGGTCTCTTGAATGTTTCTGATTTCCTAATAAAACAGGCATCATTCTTGAAATTTCTGCACTTCCATTACGAAGCCCTAGAAGGGCCTTTTCTACGAAGCCCTAGAAGGGCCATGCCTACAATTTTTTTTTAAGTTTAGACCTTAAAATCTGAATTCATAGTTTTAACTCCGAATTCAGACTTATTATGGAAATTATGGGACAGGCGTAGCACTCAGAGCTTTCTAGATAGAGAATTGAGATATAGCGGACATAATATACAGGGAAAATGAAACTTTACGATATTTGTCATCAACTATGAAATTTTACAACACCCTGTATTAGGTATTTTACTGTTTTTGATTCTAGAGACGATTTAAGTTGCGACTGTACTTGTTTGGGAAATGATTTAGACCACTTAATTTCCTTAGATCTATTTTTATTTCTGTATCTAGATTGTCGTGATGTGATAACACCAATTTCCTGATTAAAGATTGTACCATTGTCGTGAACAGTACTATTTAAGTACTGGTTGTCTAAATAACGTTGCGCCTTTGATTTACACCTGAAATGTCTATAGCAAACAGCCGCAGTTAGTCGTCAGCGGTGCCACTAGTTATGTACTGGTTTCGAACTGGTTAGTTCTTATCTGTATATCAGAAACGAAGCCAATAACTCGCAACCTTAGCTGTTCACAGTCTGTCATAATAGTTAACAGAACATGAGTACGCAAGATGTAGTCTGAATACAGTCACAAGCAGAAAGCAATCCACTATACTGAGAGTATCTGCTATTAAATGCCCCAACCATATTTTTAAAAGCGGAATTATAGGAAATAACTACTCTGTTTACTAATGCCCTGACTGTATATAGCAAACAACCACGGTTAGTCGTATGTGGTGCCATCAGACATATATCAGTTTAAAGCTTGTTAGCTCTCATCCGTATGCCACAGGTAAGGCCAACGAAGAGCAACCCTGGCTGTTCATGTTCTGTTATTACCGACGGTAGATAAAAGTACGCGAGGCGTAGCATGTAGTGTCTACATTTTGTACTCACTGATTACTCAATGCTGAGCCTCAATAAAGCTAGAAGCAGAAAGCAACCCACTACGCATTGTAGATACTATTGAAGGCCCTCTTCGGACTTTAAAGTCTGAATTCAAAGTTTAAAGTCCGAATCTAAAAAAAAATGTAGAAATGGCTCTTCCACGGCTTCGTACCTTTCAGCTTTTTAGGCAACAAAATTTCGCACGAATAATAATTAGAGCCAGTAAAGTTACACTTTTATGTTAGCGTCGTTTGAAAACAACTCCTTAGTAACGACAGAATCAAAGCAGCCAACGAAGTTTCGAGGAATGTCAAAATAATTAGACATTGCAAAAAGTATAACCTAACTTTTATTTCATGGACCGTAAAGGACAGTGGGAGCAGATAAAATATAGATTGTTAAAAATTTCTAATGCCGTTACCTGAAATCTTAATTCACCCAGAGGAGGAGCTGCATAGGGTATTTCTTGAAAAGCGTAAAAAGAGTTGTTATTTGGAGTTTGTAAAATATGACCTCTTATTTGTCCATCTGGTAATGTTACAAGTGTGGGGTCCTTTATCTATTTACAAAAAAACATATTTAAATTTGCTTTCTTGGTTTGTTCCCACAATAACAAAGAGAGCAAAATTTCAAGAAGGTGTTCAAAAATGAAATTTCAATTTAGCTTCAAAATAGCCACCTACTTAATGATTTAAGTATTTGTGCAACAACCAAATTGAATAAGTTAGGTTAACAACCAATGATATACGCTGTTCAAATACAATACCTATATCTAGTAGTTCTGAAAATAATTAAGACTATTTTTGATAATCATTTAGTGCACTCAATTTAAAAATAAAATATATACTTACATCTGCTACAGACAAACTAATCGTACTTAGGGTCAGTAATAACAAACTTCGGTAACCTGTCATTTTGAACTGATGCATATACCATAAATGTCCATTTATATAAATTGAAAATCGATAAAAATCATTTAGTAGGTATGTAGTTAGATAAAAAAGATGGTATCATATTTTTAAAGTAATTAAATGACTAAGTAATTGATTTAGATGTTTCGAAATCGATGAAAACTAAAAATAAATTTTAAAATACTAGATAGTATTAGAAGTATTTTTCGTGTATAAAGTGTGTACTAAGCTTGTTTTTTCCTTTACCTGTGGGTCAGTTCCCAAAATGGACCGCGTTCAAAATCGAACCCACCATCCCAGAGTCCACTTTACGAGACTATAAGGAATGTCAAAGGCTGGCTCTGGTCCTAACAAGTATGTGTATGTCCATCTGCTTTTTCATTTCCTTCAATTCCTTCATGTTTTGGTAACCTAACACTGTTGGTCCTTGCCAGTTCATTTAGCAATTCTGAATAATCCCAAACAAGTATTGACTCCCCCTCATTTGAGTCTGAGGCTTTTATTGCAATATGAATATCCGTATATAGTTGAGTTTACGAATGTAGTCTTTCCTGACATTTTCAATTACAACTGCGTTTTTTTGTGAAAATTTCAGCTTAGTTTGTGGGAGTGTCGGTTTCATTTGTGACTACAAACGTTCTTATATATATTTTTTGTTTCTGGAACTGTAACAGGACTGTCTCTATAATGTACATGGTCAAGTTTCGTATTCATCCATGCGTATCGTCACTTAATAAGAAAAATCTACAACGCATTGTTAACAAAAAAAAAATGTATTTGTTTACCTTTGTCATCAGTCAACACTTTGGGCAAGTACTTTGTAGAATTTTGTTTAAAAAATATTAAAACTTTTTGGAAATGATCAAACTTAATATTTTGCTTAATTTTAAAAGCGCTTGAAAATTGAGAGCTACTTACATTCCTTCGGATAAATAAGAAAGTCATACATTTTCTGTTGGGTTTTTGCTTTTTTATTCTTTTTACAGTTATTGAATAACTCGTAGTATTTTCGTACCGTTCTCTTGATTTTGTAGGTAACAAATTCTGAGTAACATCACTAGCTTACTCTGTCAAATCCGGTAGAATACGTAAATTACAGAATCATTCAGAATATATTAATTGCAAATTTTGATTTGTGTGAGGTTTAATTATTTTAATCAAAAATTTTGTGAAACGTCAATGTATGTAAATAATCAAAGGTGTTGTTGTTATCAGTTAACGATCCTAGACATGATAAATATGACAGACATGATTTGGGTTAATTTATTTCATATACAAAGCAAAACATTACTTTTTGTCCAATAAGAATCTATCTCTTGACTGTCCAGCCCTTAAAGACTTCAGTTTACGATTCAAAGTTTCAATTTTCTTCTAATTTATTTGCTGATAATTTCTAGTAATTTATAAGGTGCTTAGGTTAATGTGAAAAGTACTTTATTCATTATCAACTAAAATCTTAAAAATTGTAATTATTTTTTAGCTAACACATTCCTATAAATTGTAATACATTGTGTAATAATTTGTAATAAGACTAATAAGAGAAGATAAACTTGTATACGGGCAAGAGGATCGATATTGCGAGGAATGATGACTTCACTGAATCATCACTAGTGTAACAAAAGCTAAAACGCGTCACTTTCAGAATAAAATCGATGGCCGCTTTCTAAGACATTTCATGTAGTAAATACACACAGACTAACAGAACCAAGGCGCTTCTCGACTATTAAGAGAAATTTATTAGGGTCTATAAGTACAAAAAACAATAGAGTTGTAAAATTTGCTGTCATTTGTTTTGGGAACAAGTAACGTTAAAAATACACCCTATTCCTTAATGATATGCGAATATTTAAGGGGGTGATTCTACATCGAAAATTAATGATTGTTTGCTTTATAAACTATGGTCCAAAAATGTTCAGTTACAAAAATGCGGGGTGTTAAAGTTTTAGGGAAAAAACAGGAAAATAATTAATATTTTCAAAACCGCTGGTTGTTATCTGGTCCATCTTCCCTACTCCTTGCGGAAAGCGGATTTGCTGAACCAGCAAATGCTAGGATAGATGGTCCAAAGTTTCTTGGATTGGAAATATTCAAAAGCCGGTTCACCTGAAAAACGCAGAAATGGAACCTTTGGATCATGTATCACCTGTGCCTCAAGTAATTCAAGATGTACGAAAACCCAGAGGCAATTGGGAATCTTAACTTCATCAGGGTATATTGGAAAAAGAAAATAGGTAGGAGCAGAAAAGTAGGCAGCTATAGGTACAAAGCTGAAGAGCACAAAGATTCCTTTTATTCAGAATCGGATAATATGGTTTTGAATGATTCATCCGATGAAGTGATGTTTCTTCAGTTTCTTTTAATATTCACGTAATGAAGGTACATATTTCTTTAAAGAAATAATCGGTACCTTCATTGTCATAATAAGCGAGTGCTGTTAGAGAAGCCCAGGAATTTCACAGATAGAAATAAAGTAATTGTCATATATTTAGAAAAAGAATCACTCGCCAATAGAGTGTTTTCAGGTGTGCTGTGTTTCCTAAAGCCGCGTTCGCACTTGTACCATAACCTCGATGCGTAAGTGCGTCTCGAGCAGGGTCAAAGTAGGTCGTGATACGCTTGTGATACTTGTTAGTCGAAAATTTGAACATTTTGAAGTTTCTGTATTGTATGCAGTGAAACTGTGAAAGAATTGTGTTAGGAAAAAAGTCCACATGGTCGTGTTGAAGTTAACTAGACGAAGTTATTTGATACATGGTGATTTTCCGGGTTGTTATGCCATGACCTCGATAACTGGTAGCTGCCAGAAACAGAGTTAAAATGCACATCCCTAGCATTAGCTGGGATACTTTTACCTGCCCTGGTTGTTCTCGGGCTAGGCTCTGTGGGGACAGACCCGCTATCGGTGTCTCTGGGCCTGTCCATATATTGATTTTGGTTCCTACTGTTGGTATTACGACTGCTACGGTCGGAACCGCTTCTCGGATACTGGTGGTCCTCCGAGGCGTTCCGTAGCCGCCGCTGTAACTGGGCTCAGTCGCGGCGAAGCTTTTGCAGAGTCACCACTGAAGATGCCGACAGTGAAGAGCGGCAAAACGTTTGGAAGCATGGGATGCGACCAGTTACAGCGGTTGTTGCAGCAGTTGTCATGATGACAAAACGCTGTAGTAGAATGACAGATAAATGCAATAAACATTTTATTGCACTAGTACAATAAAGAACCACTTTTTCCACTAAATATAGTTAGAACGTAGAAAAAGAAAATTCTTGGGGACTGACTAACACTGAACGAATTGTTCATTGTAAATTTTGTCTATTAAGATAAAATAAATACTTTGTTTGATAATTGTATTACATATTTTTTGCAAATCACGTTCTATATACTTGACGTGATGTATAATCTAAAAATATAAACTTGCTAATAAAGGGTGTCCCAAAATTAGCCTGCCAAATTTCATTCTAACATTGAATCGAAAAATACTTTGCAAAGAAGCTGTGCTCCTCTAACTAGAGTTCTTTTTGTTTAAAAGTCACCCTCAATCTGCAGGTAACCTTAAAGTAATGAGAAAGTTTTTTAAAATGATTGTTTTGACATTCTCTATCAATCTATTGAACCAGATTTTGTATTTCGGTTATAATTTTTTTTCTATAATTGAATTCTTGCTAAAATACCTATCCTATACCTTTGGTTTTGCAGGTGTAGGTACTGAATATGAAATTGATGCCAAAAAAATTATTATACCAGAAGAAAATAATAATAATAATAATAATAATAATAATAATAATAATAATAATAATAATAATATCTCTACCCCTCATTCTAATTACAGGGATTAGCCCAGAAGTCGGAGACTTGTGCGGGAGAGGGGGCGGCATATTATCATTAAGCAAGCCGCATTTGCGCCCAGGAACGACTTAGTTGGTAGGCCCTAACCACTATTCAGTGCAGGAATGAGGAAAACCTGGAAAACCTCATTAATTAGGGGAGTAGTCAAATATCAACCGGTATCAATCTCTCACAGTGACCCAAGCCAACATTCTTCCACCCTACCATACCCGCAGAGAGGGTGCCAATCCTCTCCACAAATGTAGCTTATATACGGTCTACCGGCAGCTGGGCGCGAACCAACACCGATCTAGTCACCTCGATTCAAGTACTGACGCCTTAAACCGCGCGACCACTGACCGACCCGAAATATACAAAACATTTTGAAATTAACTGTACTTATTTACACACCTAATTGATATTGAAATAAGATTTTACATTTGGTAGCTATCCTAATATAGCTAGCTATATAAATTGCTATTAACGTAATGATAATAATAAGATGCAATCATCAATATCTCTAACGACTAACTGTAAAATTATCAATTTTGATGTATCAAAAACACACTGAATAAAACAATTAATTCTGTAAGAAAGGTTTAAAGGTTTCAACAGGAGTTTCCCTTACAGCTGCTGTTTGAATTACAATTTGATGTAGGTAATAGATTGCAGATCAGTACTTATAAAACTTGTTTGCCTTTTCCAACATGTCCAGGAATTAATTCCAAATATGTAATTTTTTATCCAGAATAAGCTTATTTGAATATATTTCAAACAACAAAAATATTCTTCCAAATAAACTTTATAGTAATGCATCAACTTGCTGCTTGTAAAATACAAAAAAGAAACAATATAAAATATAAACTTTATTGTCTTCAAAGAATATTAATAGTTAGCTAAAGGAGGTATAGCATATACATCGATAATTCTTTCCCATTTGAGGTATTCTTTTGGATTTGTCTGCATCTCCAACGTGTTGTTGATATTCAAATATACCAAATTATTTGGGCTCACTTTCTCCCATGTCACGTTTCCCAGCATAGTGTCTTCTTCCGGGGTTGGATTTCTAAATCATATCATACATAAACATTATTTCACGTGCCTCTGACAATAAAATACTTACAAATATTTAACAAAGTTTGACCATAGGGTCAATAAGCGATGGCGTGTCATCAGATCCTCTGGATCATCAGGGGAATCATCTGCTGACAGAATTACGCCCCATAAGTAACATAAATCTTCAGCGTGACCAACACCTTGAACACCTGAAATCAAAGTATGTATACGGTTACTTATCATCGTAGAAAATATGCGTTTTGGTCTCTGAAGAAAATATTTTTGAATTCGCATTTTTAAACGCTGATAGTACAGTGAAGAAGTTAACGAATCATCATGATAGAAGAGAAAATGGAATCTTCTTGCTTAAACCAGTGATGAATTCAGTTTATAAAGATCTACATAAACATTTTAGGAATCGTAACAGTTGGTTAAATGTGGAAAATATGGAGTGCATGTAGTTTCATTAAAATAATAACAATTCTGTTTGGCAGAAAAGTCAGAAGTGTGAATTTTTAGGAATTTATCATATTTATTTTATTATAAAATATTCTCCCAATTCAAGAGAGATCTCAAAATTCAATTATTGCCAATTTTATATTGATTTCTTCTAATTCTTTATATATAGGGTATCCCATAACTTATGGGTCATAAAGCAACCGGAGATAGTAGACATAAAAATGTCTTTTGCGCCAAACTTGCCTAAGTAATATGTTACTATTTAAATAATTACAGGGTGTTGAAAATTAAAATAATTTTTCGAAAAATGATGATTACTTTAAAACAGTTCAATTCAAAATTGGTATACTCGCGACAAGAATTCAGACGTCTTACGTCACGTCACGGCTGACGTTACACATTTGTTTTTATTATCAACGTAATTTTCGATATTTGGTCGCATTAAAAATCTTAATTTTTTGCAATTTAGTGCAATATATAATGCAAACTTTTAGTGTAGTATATAGTTTTATTACTATCAGTTGCAGTTTCTTAAATATTTTAATAAAAATATAATGAATTATTCATTTGTTCGTATGACGTAAGTCGTCTGAATTCTTGTCGCGAGTATAATTAGGTTTTTGGGAGCGAGGAAATATCTTGGAACTATTGCCAAATTCGTATTTATCGCTCCCAAAAACCTAATTATACCAATTTTGAATTCGATATCTTCAACTGTTTTAAAGTTATCATCATTTTTCGAAAATTTATTTTATATATGTACGTATTTTTATGTCTACTATCTCCGGTTGATCCCATAAGTTATGAGACACCCTGTATATTTGTTAACCTTGAACATATAAAACCTACCTGCAACTTCCACGTCTTTCATACCTCCCATTTTGCCTTTGTACGAGAACTGATACAGATAGACATCAGTATAGTTGGATTGCAGTTTTGCATGTCTAATAATGGGCGTTGTAAATGTTTCGTCACTGAAAAACTAATCAAAATTGTTATTATTAGTATTGGTGTATTGCAGTACTTACCACATCTCATAGCTTAATTGTTTCAAAATTTACGCTTTCTTTGAAGAGATAATGTGTTTAAATCAAAACATTGTTCTCTACTTTAATGTAAATATATTAATAGCTAATTTAAATCAATTTTCCTACAATTCTCATCAATGAAGCTCTTTGATACTAACATCTAGGTATACTGAAGAAATAGCTCTCCATAGACAAGCTGATTTATTTATTAGGTTTTCGTTAATATTATTGTGTTAGTGACTTATGAAAAATGTCAGAATCTTCTGCTTAAAGCGATGATATGGAAGAAAAATCATCAAAAATTGCGATCCAATCATTATTGGCGACAAAATCCAAAGATATATATGAAAAAGTGTATCGCTTATTAAGATTGAAATCATCAAAAGGGAGTAACTGCTATCACTGAGGCAGTTCTACTAGCCTATTTTGAACAAAAAATCAGAGTATACGAGAGTTCTACTATTTCTGACGGAAACATCAAAGAAATCAATCTTGTCGAAATGTTTTGAAAATATTCCTCTCTTCATACGTCACCAATTGAGCATTCAAAATCCTTCCTAGCATATAGAAATGGAAAATACCAGAACAACCACTAACGTTACCATTTGCCGGAATATTTGCTAACCGGAAGCCCTGTCTTCCGGTAAACCGCATTGTGTACGGTAATCATTCGAGTAAAGTAGACAACCTAACTAATAAAAATATGTATAGGTAACACTGCTTCATTTATAATATTATAAATAACAGTTTCAAATGATATAAAATTATATTCGATGACGACTTTTTATGTCTAGAACTATACCAGATACTCTTTAGTAATTAGATGCAGTTTGAAATAATACCTCAAAAGAAGAAATAAATGTTACCTTCACTATTGCACCTGGATCGTCTTCGAAAGTCCCATCGGTGTAGATTTGTCTCAATTTTGTACCAGCAGTCAGTTTGTTTTCTGTGGTCATATTGAACTTGTTCCTAATGAGATTGGATAAATCATCATCCAAATATTTCGCACGCGTCTCAGGAATTGAAGGATCTTAAAAATGATAAAGATTTTATTCTTCCAGCAGGATCAAATCTTGGTAAGTAATAATACAATTATAAAAAAGTAAACCATACCAGTAACAACAAAGCGGATTATAATTAAATCAGTTAAATTATATGTTGCTAAGTATAATAAGCGAGTTATAAAAACCAAGTAGATATATATTTTGCCAGTAAAATATAATGATCTACTTGGTCAAATGCGTTTTAAAAATTGATGAATATTACCAAAAATTTTCCTCTATTATCTAAAGTTACAGAATACATTGTAAATAAACCAACAACTGTTTGATTTAGTTGATCTTTTCTTCACAAATCAATGTTGATAATTAGAAAATAATTGATTAGTGAAATATTGATACTGCCAACATTTTTGGAAAATTGGAAATGGGAAAGACCTGTAGGTACCTTTTTCTGAAGTATTTCAAAATACTTGTTATTGCGTTGATATTTTTAATGAATACTAATTTATTTGCTGTGCAAAAGACATTCTAGTAAGTTTTGGTAATCTTACCATCTTTCATAAACAATATTTGCTCTTCAGAATTGAAGCCAATTAGTATGGGGACTTGGTTTATGTTTCCAGTTCTAACGTCTTCGTGAAGCAAGCCTGTGAGGAAAGCACCTTCTAGACTAGAGTCCTCAATTACAGGAACCCATATCAGACCTTCGCCTGCTACTAATCCAACTTCTTTTCCAACATCAGCCTGTAAAATTCTTGTTTTTAGTATATTATGAGACATTCAATTTATATTAATGACCAATAAATATATTTATTTACAGTCACTAATTAAAGTAGGGTTTTTTGCTTTGCACTGACAACGAAAAGTTGACGTTTATAGAGGAGTGTCACTTTATTGCTTGCCGAGCGATAAAATCGAAACGCTCGTCGTCAATAGCAACCAAGTAAATATCGTCTTTGTTAAGTAGTAAATTTAACGATTGTCAAATTTGGTTAAATGTGCGCAGTTTAATTGAGATAATTTTTGTTGAAGAAATGATGATAATTGAAAATAGTGACAGTGATATCCCGAATACACAGAGATTAGAAATGCTGCAGAAAAATCAAAGCAGTTATACAAGAAGCAATATAACCTATTTGCGACATAGTGTAAATCGAACGAAATTTATAAATATTCAGAAAACGTACTACTCGCCTATTTTTGTGAGAAAGCAAAGACACTAAAATTGTCGTCGTTATCCTCGATGCTAAAATTCACATTATCTATTATTATATATTGACTTGAGCAAGTTTAAAAAGTTCACGGCATTTTTAAAGAAGCGGGGAGTTGGATATAAGCCTAAGAAATCAAAAAACTTTTTTGCAAGCGGAAATATACAGATTTTTGCGCGAAGCCGATGATGAAACATACTTATTAAAAAATATAAATTCTGTACATATTGTTTATTGTAATACCTGTAACTTAATAGAAATATCTTATTATAGCAGCACGATAATTCTAAAAATTTAATAAAAGCAAGTGTTTGAGTCAAGTTGAATGAATGTTATTGTTAAAATACCAAACGATATTGATAATTATCTTAACCTACCAGAGTGTCATTTATACACAGAGCATTGCCTTCGTGGAACATCAGCTACTTTATTGATCCATGGTGAAGGTGATATTATACAATTGAAGCGGTACGGGGGATGGAAGAGTTCAACAGTTGCTGAAGGATACATAGATAATAACACCAATGAAAAAATTGAAGCAAGTAAGAAAATTTTAAGTAGTCCATCAAATAACCTACAAGTAATTGAATGTAGTAATCGCAGTGATGAAAATTTTACCATATCAGAATATAGCCTAAATATGCCTTCTGGATCAGGAATTATTAAAGATTGTAAAGACTGTTCTCTTTCAGCAGTCAAATTGGGAATGCTAATAAATGAATTTCTTACCTTTGTTCTATTTGTTGTAATTAATGTTCTCGTTGTAATAAAGTTAGTAATTGAAAAGTTTTATTTTGTTGATTGATTGTAGATAAAACTATACTATGTATGAATTACGAACAAAAAGTGACATTACTGCTCTCGAGTGATGACTGTGTAGCTGGAGTGTAATTGTCACTCTCGAGCAATCACTTGTATCACTTTTTCCTCTTAATACATAAATAAGTATTATAGCATATATTTAACTTACAGTGATTGTGTTATCGTTTATATCTGAAGCGGGAACACTTTGCAGCAATTGAAGTAGTTCCTCCGAATCATCTGATGTGAAACTTGAATCCAAAGTGCGACCTAATTCAAATGCGTAGAATCGGGCATAGTCTTGATGTGCCCATTGAGCAATTCCCGTACCACTTTCTAGTATTGCTCCTCTGAATAGACCTTTATTTCTTTGACTGATTAACTGCAACCCTACAGATGCTCCACCTGCACTTTCCCCTGATATCGTTATTTTGTCAGGATCTCCACCAAACAGGTCGATATTGTTTTTGACCCACTGAATGGCAAAATGTTGATCTTTCAGGCCTATGTTTCCTGGTATCACTCCATCTCCTGTTGTCAGAAATCCTGAAAAGACATGATAATTGCGAACTAGAATTTTAGTTTCAATGTTAGGATTTCAATGGTTTTCAGCAATATGTATTGCCACTTATTTAAAACTTTTATCTTACATTATTAGTAACGGATATTAAATATTTTGGGGTCAAGTTTCGTTTAAGGGAAATCAGCTATGAAAAAAAAACCAAATAACAAATAGCATTCACAGGCCTCTCTGAACACAAAAACTTTAAAATTTTCCCGCGGAAATGCGCCATTTTCATTATAAAGGAAATTTTGTGGACTTTAGAAAAAGGGAAATCAGTTATGTAAAAAATATTTTTTGCTATGAATTATAGACATTTTTCTTAACACAGAAACGCCTAAAATTTCCTGCGGAAATGCGTCATTTTCATTACCATGAAACAAATTTAGAAAAGCGGAAAGATGTGACCAATTTTTATTTTTGAATTCTAAACGTATTTCTGAACACAAAAATCGAAATTTGGTAAACGAAAATATAACAGAGGAAGTGTAGTTGAAGGTCCCTGGGTATTCGGAATGATTGCCGATAACTCAGAAGACTTAAGAGTCCGTTCTCTGTACACTCCTTGGGTAGCGCTCCGGGGTCGGGTGCACGGGCGTTACGGCTGGAGGCAGAGATTATCGCTCTCCTACTACAATGACTTTACGGTGGACGTATTTAAAATATTTAGATTTAGTGGAGTAAAATTGCCTAGCAATTATGCCGTTTTGTTTTTAAGAAAATATAACCATCTTGTAGAAGGACATTTTTAGTATCTAAAATGGACGTGTACAACTTATTTTAGTAGGGCCGCATTTTATAAAAATAAAATCAAATTATCGATGCTTGGGACATTATTTGACAATTATTACGTTTTTTGTTACATCGCGCTTGTAAAGCAACGATTTTGCTTATGTTCGTAGTTCTTTTACAGCTTATATAAAAAAACTACAGTACTTCTCACGGTACACACCAATAAATAAAAACAGTATGAAAACGAACACTAGGTTTAGCGTCGGCATATCCTTTATTAAACATGGGCGGAGATATAAATGCTAAAATGTTGTACCATAGTTAAATTAATTAAAATTGCATTATTAAATTTCATTGTCTTCACCGATATCGAAAACTAATAATTACAAACAGTGAATTAAAAACATTTACTACAACATTTATTTTCATAAGTTTCCGCTACAAGAAATAACAATGCCTGGCTGTACCGCACTGTTTTTCTCAATATTAACTTAAGTTATATCAAATTCTTATAATTTGCCTCATGGGGTGCAAAAACGTTCTTTCTATCAATGAAAATAAAAACATCGAACTCCATAAGATCGATTAATTCAATACTGTCTCAACTGAGAACGTATAGATTATAAGTGACTATGTATTTCACTGAACTCCGGTCCTGCTTGCATTTACCAATCTCTAAGCCCATCTCACACGTGGTTGCAGCATTTAAAATATATTCGTTTCCAAAGTTGTAGACGTTCGGCATTTAGCATAGAATTTTGAGTAATTTTTATCAATTCGACATAATTTTGGTATTGTTGCAAAGCTAAAAGACAGACTTACTTCCCTCGTGTAACCAATTTTCGATTTAAGCCTTTATTTTCAAGTAAATAAATTGTAAATATAACGATTTCTTGCACAGTTTACTCTTTAAATTTAAATAATTAAAATCTAATTTTGAAAAAAATATTACACAGCAGCCTTAGGAAACAACTTTGTCTTTTGATTATTTTTTAATTTGGACCCCTATCTTTATTCGTTGTCTAAATAAGTGTTATGGGCCGTTAAAAATCGGTTTATTTCAAGCGCGCGACGGACTCTTAAGAATTGTAATTTGTCCCGAAAATAAAAGGGAAGCAGGCACGTTAATTCTCCTTTTGGAACAGCATGTGGAGAATGGGTCTATTATCCATTCGGATATGTGGAAAGCGTATGAGAGATGCACTGAATATGGCATTAGACTGTTAACCATAGTGTTAAATTCGTTGCTGAAGACGGTACGCATACCCAACGGATCGAGTCGTAGTCGGCTGCAAAAAAAATTTTAAAAGGTCAAAGTATACCACCGGTCGAATTTGCAGACCGACTCTGTGAGTACTTGTGGAGACGCCATTGTAAGAAAAACAGTCTAAATCCGATGGAGGAACTCATTAATTGTATAAAATTAGAATAGAGAGATTTTTCAAATAGTTTCAACATAAAAATGCCACAATATTGCCATAAAAGATACCTTAACTTTTAAATACATACAGAATTCTTACAAAGTCACATGATTTTTATTTAACATTTATATTTAGATAACAAACATCTATGTGGATATCATTAATATACGCGAGCAAAGCGCTCAATTTTAAAAAAATGCTACAAATCCACTTACTTTTTATAACTTGAATAACATTCGTTTATTCACAAAACTTAAAAAAACATGAATACTAATACTAATTCACCGTAGATTATTCATAGAACCCTAAAAAACATGAATATGTAAATGATTTTCCTCAATATTTTTCTTAAAAAAAATGTCTGCAAATAAAATTATAATATATCATTAAAGCGCAAATTATTAGTAGTCAAATCAAATTGTCTAATTATCATTTCTATATCAGATTTCCCTTATTCTAAAGTCGAAGGAAAATGGAAATTTTCCGTACATTTTTACATTAAATTAAAGTCGCAATTTTATTAATTTTGTATTTCAGCATGTAATACATTTAAAAAAGAAATTTTTGAGGCAATTTTCAGTGAAAATATATTAAAAGACAAATTCGAATTTTCCGGAAAACGAAACATTTCCGCGGAAAAAGAAAATTGGTTATGTACTAGTAATCTTGTGTAGAACCTTCCTATAGAACAATTTCTTTTGTAACTGATTTCCCTTGAACGAAAGTTGGGCCATTATTTGTTCATGCATATCATAATAAATCATTTGCATCGAAGATATGTTTGCTCTAAAAATATATAAATTAAAGGATCCTCAGATCTATCAATAAATTACCTAAAGTTCCTAATCGGTAGTTTATCGTGACGACAATAACATTGTGATCAATGAAGAATTCGGGTTTATAAACTTGAATGGCGCCGACTCCATTTTGAAATGCACCTCCATGTATCCACAGTAATACTGGTAAGGGTGTCTGTGAAGTATCTCCAGGTGTCTAAAAGGAAATAAAGTATAAATTATACAGGGTGATTGAGGGAAAACCCCTCAATATACAAAAGGGGTGTTTAGGGGGGAAAAGTGAACACAAAAGCCTAATAAACATATGGTCGAAAATCAACGGGTACTGAGATAGTAATGAAAATATTTTTACCCAAGTCAGTAGAGAAAAGTGTTTATTCTGTAGGTGTTATATATACTATAATATCGATTAAAAATGTAATAAACCGAAATGAATGAATTCAATATACCACCGCCCCGCCCCCCTCGATGCATACAGCACCGTGATTTTCTCTTATTGCTGCACAATTGACAATCCGATCGAATATCCCCTCTATTGTGTCCACATTTGTTGCATATACTAATGATTTAAACTATCCCCAAAGACAGTAATCAGAGGATTCAAATCTGGTGGCCAATTTTGGAAACCACCTCGGCCAATCCAGCGTTGTGGAAAGTGATTGTTAAGATGATTACAACACGACTAAAATGGCCATCTTGCTGAAAGTACATGTTTTGCCCAATATCCAATGGAACATCGCCCAGTAGATCTGTTAAATTATTTTCTAAAAATTCTACATATCTAGCTCCAGTAAGACGACCATCTAGCACAACTGGGCCTAGTAATTGATTATTAATCAAACCACACCCCACGTTAATGGTGAACCGATGCTGAAAGTTACTTTCCACCGTGGCGTGCGAATTTTTATCTGACCAACGATGTTTATTGTGACATCACTAGTGAATTCCAATTGAAAAAATGCAATCGCAAATCAGTATCACCGTTCTAAAGATTCTGGACGCACTGAATCTGGAAAGATTTCAAACCATTTTTGTGAATGACTTCCCATGCCGTAGTTTGATTAATTTAGAGACGGGTTGCTATGCGCTTTGTATTTACACCCGGGCTACGTGCTACCATATTTAGAATTTCTTCTACCACTTCTAGACTAGGACCAGCTTGTCTGTCAGATGCAATTCTCACATTGGGAATCATTTGTGTTTCACGTGCATTGTTGAAGACTGGAATACATTTCTATCTGGCACTCTTCTGTTCTTCCCATGCCGTAGTTTGATTAATTTAGAGACGGGTTGCTATGCGCTTTGTATTTACACCCGGGCTACGTGCTACCATATTTAGAATTTCTTCTACCACTAGACTAGGACCAGCTTGTCTGTCAGATGCAATTCTCACATTGGGAATCATTTGTGTTTCACGTGCATTGTTGAAGACTGGAATACATTTCTATCTGGCACTCTTCTGTTCGGGGAGCGACGTCGATATTCAGCAACTGTACGATTAGCGCGACCGTTGCAATATCCATAAATAAAAATAATATCAGCATATTCTCGATGACTAAATATGGCAGACATTACAAAATTATGTATGTACAATACCGATATAAAAATAAATACGACAGTTATAAAATAAGTGTTTAAATCACAAACGTCAGAAAAAATGTGACAATTAGTAATCACTAATGTGTTATGCACTAATCAAAGAATAACGATTATAGAAATGGTCCAGCATGAGCCTACTCCATTGTAAGTTCTACTCTGTGATAGATAATCTCGGCATGTCATTTTTCTAAGCACTATTCACTTAGACTGATGTACTGTTGAAGTGAACTGTAAAATGTAGTACCTATTGCATTTTTTATTAAATTAAAAGGGAAGTAAAGTGATACAAATAAAAGGAATTCCCAAGAATGTTGTTATTAAAATGACTAAAGTACTATTTATTTTGTCTTACCAGGGGAGTGTAAACGTTCAGATATAAACAGTCCTCAGTCTGGACTAAACCTGGAACTTCAGAGTACTCTCCGCTTTGGTAACAACTTTTTTCATTTTTTGTGGTGTTTAATATTCCTTCCCATTTTGCTGGTGCTACAGGCGCCTAAAAGTTGATTTAAATACAGTAAAATTAAATAAATATGTTCATGTCTACTATTACCTGAAATCTTAATTCGCCAACAGGTGGAGCTGCATATGGTATTTCTTGGAATGCGTAGTAAACATTTTCGTTCGGAGAAAGTAGAGCTTGGCCTCTTATTAGGCCATCTGGTAAAGATACGAGTGTTGGATCGTCTACCTATTTATTAAAAGACAATGGGCTCCATAAATACAGAAGATATTAAAGATTTTGTGAGGAAAATTTTTTTATGTTTCATTCATCAATTCAGTGATGAACTATTGTCCAACTATATATATACAGGGTGTCTTGCAAGTCGTTACAATAATTTTCATGGGAGATAGAATACTTGATTTTGAATCATCAACAAACATATCTATGTATCAAGTGTTACAATATATCTTATAATTATTTTTCTAATTTAACTGTGCTTCTCTACAATTATTATTGAAGGTTAGAAGAAAAACAAACCTTTTTATAACAAATATTTCTATATTTTTTTTATTAGGATTGAATGCATTATTTAAATTATTTAATCAATAAAATCCAAAGTGGCTTCGTTACTTACCTAGAACATAAACATGGTTTTTCTACATTGTAAAAGCGAAGAGTCAAATTTAAATGTGGATTTTATTTAAACGTTTGTGTGTAGGTTTATTCAGATATTATTAAAACCTTACCTAAGCAATGCTCTTTCAGTTCTTAGGAAAAGATAAACATTCTAAAAATTAGGGCAATTAATCTTAACACGTTTAAGTATGCAGGCCGCGCATTTGCCAAAACAGAGGACAGCCGTTTATTATGTAATAAAAATGGTTTAACAAATGAAGAGATTTGCTAACAAGAACGCAACCTCTAGAAAATTGAAGTTATTAAAATACCGGAGGATTCAAAAAGCTAAATATTTATTCCAATTGTTCAAATCTTAAAAGCTAATTTAAAGTTACGGTGTAAAAAGGAAAATCAATGTTTCTATTAAATAGCTTGGTATGCCATGAGAAAACAATTGTTCTTAGTTTCCATAACAACCGAAATGTAGATCAACTGTCAAACTATACGTTTGAATCTTAATTAGAGTGTAAAGTAAAGTTCAAATATCCTCATTTCTTGAACCATATTTGTTACATACTGAACGGCTGTCCTGTTTTGGCGAATGCGCTCTCTGCATGTTTAAACGTGTTCCGATTAATTTCCTTAATTTTTTTAAATGTTTATCAAGAAACTTTTCCTTAGAACTGAAAGAGCATTGCTTAGGTAAGTTTTTAATAATATCTGAATAAACCTACACACAAAAGTTTAAATAAAATCCTCGTTTTAATGTGACTCTTCGATTTTACAAAGTAGAAAAACCATGTCTATGAAGTTCTAGGTAAGTAAAAAAGCCATTCTGGATTTTATCGGTTAAATTATTTAAATAATCCATTCATTCCTAATAAAAAAATATAAAAATATTTAGAAAAAGGTTTGTTCTTCTTCTACACTTTAATAATTGTAGAAAAGAAAAAAATAATTATCACAAATATTGTAACACTTGGTATATAGGTATGTTTATTTCAATCGACTCAAAATTACGTATTCTATCACCTCCTAAAATTATTGTAACGACTTGCAAGACACCTTGTATATATAACTATTTTAATTTCTGTAGAACTAGTCAATTCAATAGGTATCATAATATAAGATATTTGGTAATTGACTTTACACACCTTCCAATCTGGGAGGAGAGTGGTAAAATTACCATAATTTTTTGTCTTTTGATATTTTCGACTTTTCGCCATCAAATTAGCTCTTTTAAATGATCTTGGGAAGAATATTTGGACCCTCGTTTATGTGCAGAAAAAGTAATCTTTTTCGACATAGAACACTGAAAAAATTTGTATCCCAATTTCAGAACACCGTGATACCTATATTCTCATAGCTGCATAATTTTTAAATAAACTAAAAAAAATATATACTAAACTGGTCGATTCGATTATGTAGAATAGAGAAAATAAGTACTTGTAATATTTTCAACTTACTGAATATTTCAAAACATATGGATGCAACAGAATCAAAGTGGATATGTAATAATTAAATAAAATTATGGGATTTTAATGTTATGAAGAACTATTTTAGATAATTGTAATTTATAGATTTCATTAAATTTTAGTGTGTGAAATTTTTGAAATATTACTTACATCTGCTAGGGAGAAACTTATTGCACCTAAAATCAATAATAATCTTCCATTGTACCTCATTTTGAATACTCGAACAGATTCACTTTGAAAATGATGAAAATAAAAGATGATTTTGAAAGTGTATATACTCGTATTACATACATTATCAGGTAATTCGCAAGATAAAAATATAGTTTTCAAGTGCTTATAAATAATTCAAAGGTATGTGTATCTATATTTCTGAAGTGTTTATCGTATAAGCAATATACCAGCACTAATGTTTTGCGTTTGATTATTGTTATCAAAATTACGAGCTGTTTTATAAAACAGCTAAGTGCAATATACTAAAAATACAAATTTATAATAATAATATCTCTACCCCTCATTGCAATCATGAATATTAGCCCAGATGTCGGCCAGGAAGGGATGGCATATTATTATTAAGCAGGCCACATTTGCACCAAGGAACGATTTACGTTGGTAGGCCCCAACCACTATTCAATACAGGAATGAGGTAGTCCTGGAAAACTTCATTCATTAGGGGGATGGTCAAAAGTCGAACGGTATCAGTTTGTCACATTGTCACAAGATTCGAACCAATCCGGAGACCGATTCAAGGAGTAACGTCTTAAACCGCTCGACCACCGACCGATATAAAAATGCTTGAATAATTTTTCCTGCAAGTACATACGTCAAAATACGTAAATTATATAATGCAGGATCAATAAAAAAGTAGAAAATCAAACTAAAACTATACTACACCATACTTACATAGAAAATTATGGACAACGATATTACATCATTATAGCATTCTTTATATCTTGAATTGAATATAATTTAAAATCGTTTTATATACAGGGGATACAATTAGTATATGATATACGTGATGTGAAGGATTGAATAAAGTCTCCAACATTGGATCGGTCAGTGGTCGCGCGGTTTAAGGCGTCAGTACTTGAATCGAGGTGACTAGATCGCTGTGGGTTCGACCCCCGCAGCCGGTAGACCGTATATAAGCTATATTCGTGGAGAGGATTGGCACCCTCTCTGCGGGTATGATAGGGTGGAAGAATGTTGGCTTGGGTCAATGTGAGAGATTGATACCGGTTGACGTTTGACTACCCCCATAATTAATGAGGTTTTCCAGGTTTCCCTCATTCCTGCACTGAATGATGGTTAGGGTCTACCAAAGTAAGTCGTTCCTGGGCGCAAATACGGTTTAATTAATAATAATATATCATCCCTCTCCCGCACAAGTCCTCGACTTCTGGGCTAATCCTGTGATTGGATTAGAAATTTGTACAAAAGTATTGCTTGAAATACAGATATTTAGTTAGCGACTGTATGTATATCAATAGGTTAAAGTAGTAAACCACAGGGAAATTTACTGCAAGAATATATCTAATATACAGGGTGATTCAGTTTGACTATCTGAATTATTGAATTATTCGTGAATGATGGTGAATGTATTTTGTGTTTGTGACCTTCTTTGATGACAATTTGCAATACATATCTAATATATTCCTTGTTTTATATTTGCGTTTATAAATAAAACTATAACATGTAGAATAAGCTAATATATGTGGTAATTTTCAAAAAAATATATTAGCATTACATTAGGTAGGTAATGAATACATCAATATAACTTAATCTAGCACTTACATCCGCCACAGACGAACTTATTACGCTTAAAATCAGGAACACCAGCCTTCCACAATTCTTCATTTTGAACTAATAATGTCAAATGTAACATTTTTCTTTTTGTATAAAATTGACACTGATAAAATTTTAGTCCAATAAAAATTTCCTGTACGAGACTGACTGATTAATTTTTTTTGAGATTTATCGGTAACTTCGAGAGCCCCATACTTATAGTAAGTGTGTGGTTTTAATAGTACTTTTTATATTTGAACACAATAAAATATTCTAGACGTCATTTGAAATTGAAACTATAAATAATAATAGTATACTACTAAACTATAAGAATATAGGTATAACTTATTTCCAGTTTTTGTAATTCCTATATGCGAGTATAATGAAATGTATGTTGTATCTAAAAAACAAATCGGTAGGGATGTTATACAGTGTGTTCCGCGATAAAACATTCGTAGTGAGTATATGCTAATAAAATAATGTCAGCACTCTATGTAACTTTTTTCCTATGAACCATAATTACTAAGGTATGAACCTGCAAAATTCTAAATTGTTTACTAACTGTTAAACTGTAATTGTTTATAACTAGCCATCTACGTATTTGAAGACAATGTAAATTTAGTAACATATCTGTTTTTTATTATATAATTAAAACTGTACTGAGAAAAGTTATTACAACGATTATAAGAATTTATTATAATCTTAAATATATGTATACTATATAGGACTATTAGATGGTTTCTTATGTTTATAATACAGTTTATTAAACCTAGTCTATAACTGAATTTTTATATTTATGCATCATAAAAATATTGTTACTAATGCTTAAGTTATTTCATAGTTACTTCTTTGAACAATTATTACAATTTTTTTTTCAAATCATGGTAATAATTCAGTGATACTTACGCAGTACTATACAATACAATATATCGTCGTTGAAACTGTAATACGTGCTGTCACAATTTGGTACATTTTATATTTTTTATTAAAATCATAAAATGACCAAATTGTTACTAATGTGGTAACGAGCAATGCTGTAAAATTCAGGAGAGTACATGTAAAAACACATTTAGTTTGCAAAATATATAAATTTTTTGATAATTTTATAAATAAACAAAACTAAACAATACATACAGTTATAAGCACTTTTTAAAGTCTCTAAAGATCTGTATATGTAATCAATTTTGAAGTAAGTTTATTAAAGAAGAAAACTACTAGTCCAAGTCTACGCCTCTGATAAAAAATGATAGTACTTATGCACAAACATTTCAAAACATTAGATAAATAAGGCATATCTGCCAAATAAACATGAAGTCAGTAGATTTATTATACAATATGAAAAAGGTAGTTTTTTTTTATTAAATGTCTGTTTGGAAGTGTTTATTTATAAAATAAGTTGTATATCTGAACTGGATATTGATAAGAAATTAATGATTTCTTATTGTCTATAAGAATGTTTGTGTACTTCATGATATTGTAGAAATATATTCTACAAAATCGCTGGCATACAAATTTATAAGATAATATTTATAAAACATGTGTGTTTCAAAACCTTTGTGCTTCTGTAGAATAAAAAGTCTCAGGAAATATCAAGCACCCTTCAATATCAACATGAACTGATTAATTACTCAAATCGATAATATAATTTATTTCATTTAAAAGTGCAGTCAGTAATTAGATATAGCATAAGTGTTCAAAACTTTTTCCCATTTGAGATAGGTATTCCTTTGAATTTTTTTGCATTTCGAGTGTTTTCATGACATTCAAATCACCAAATTGTTGTAGCAGATTATTATGTTAATTAACATTCTGCATGATAACGTCCAATAATTGTAGAAAAAACGCTTTTTATAGTAAGGACTGATTGTACAATTACAAAATCAGTAATTAGATAATGGAGGTATAGCATAAGTGTCTAAAATTTTCTCCCATTTGGGATACTCTTTTGAATTCCTTCGTATTTCGAGTGTTTTGTTGATATTCAGGTACACCAAATTGTTCGGAGTTAGTTGTTGACGCTATTTAGAAGCTCGTCCTTTTAGGAGTTGTATTTCTAAAATAAATAATAATAATAAATAATAAACAGTTATTTCGATATATTGTGACTGTAACTTCTCACAGGTACTTGACAAAGTTCGTTCATAAGGTTAGTAGGCGTTGTCGTGTTACCAAATCTGCTGGATCGTCGGGTGATCCATCTCTAGACAGCGGTGCGTCCCATAAGTAGCCTAGTTCTTCGGCATGACCAACACCTGTTACCCCTAAAACAAAATTAATGATATTTTGGACCTTTTCCAAGAATAAGCCATGTTATGAAATTATTCACATAAACGAATTGATAAATTTATTTGTTACTCATTTGTAATCATCAGTTTAACAAATTACCGTACTAACCAAGAAAGCTTATTTTTAGAAGCTACTAACTTGTAAAATATTTACGGGTTAACTGTCAATTTTACAAGTTAGTGGTATTATTTACATTAGAGAATTCTGTTTTATTTGAATCATATATGTTAAAAATCACGTCACAACTGTTATTTCTGGTAATGCAAAATTTGGACGATGAAATAGTTAAAATTCTTCTTCTCTTCAACTAGTAAATATGACGATCCACGATATAGAAGACAAAGAAGATGTGCTGATTATTACCATACCAAACACGAAAACCAATGTTTTAAAACAATTTGTGATGAATAACGGAGATACAATTAAATATGTCGATATATATAGAAGTTATGCTATTTTGCGTCCTAGAGATACCCCTTACGATCAGTTTTTCTTCTGCTATGAAGGGGGTAAATGTACTAAGCAATGTGTAGGTATCAACAGCTTCAGGAAAATGCCATCTAACATCGCTGGTTGTTTAAGTCTCCCAAATCTCAAAGCGTATACAGGACATTGTTTTCGGCACTCTTCTGCCAGATTATTAGTCATCTCCGGGTGTAATATTACAAACATAAAACGTCATGGTAGGTGGAAGTCCACATCGGTAGCTGAGTCATACATTGAGGATTGTTTGGATAACAAAAAGAAAATAGCCCACAGCATTCTCAAAAAATCAAATCCTTCATCAGAACGTCAAGATAACCGTGCTGAACCACGTAGTATATCAACAGTAGCAGTATGTTCCGTGATTGAAGAGCAGCAAAATTTTTGTAAAATCCTTACATACGGATTCATCAAGAAGGCGTAACGTTAGTCAGACTAGCGGAGGTTACGCGAAAGATTTACACATCTGTTGCACCAATTTAAATAAAAGGCATACTCCTATTCACTACTATGTATAATACTTACTTTATGATATGTTAACTAATCCCTAGCACTGAAAAGTACTGTTTTTGAATATAAATACTAAATATACAATGGGAAACGCAAGGAACTAGAGGCCGAAGTTACGCGATTTTGGACAGGTACAATACTGGGTCTAACTTTTGGCACAAATATGGACGTAAATAAACAGCCTACCTAGCAACGCATGTTTCGCTACCTAGCAACGCATGTTTCGTGAATGAGCGCAAGGCTGGTTAGTCCGACTAACGCGCTTTACACGGGCGCAAAGCTGGTTAGTCCGACTAACGCTACGCCCGTTTCATGAATCCGGCTGTTATAGTTTCCGAGTAAAAAATTATTGAAGTTGTAGCATTTTCAACCCTTACATCGCTGGGCTACTGTAGTGTGATTACTTTTTGTAGCTACTAAAGTTTTTGATGCCAGTCTTTACATTAGTTTTTCAGGTGTTCAAAATTTTATTTATTTCATTCTTTGG
Source organism: Monochamus saltuarius (assembly GCA_025584915.1). Taxonomy (NCBI): domain Eukaryota; kingdom Metazoa; phylum Arthropoda; class Insecta; order Coleoptera; family Cerambycidae; genus Monochamus; species Monochamus saltuarius. The sequence goes on along the minus strand of CM046727.1, from coordinate 14,616,531 downwards.
AAATTTATTTCCATTTTTTGTCCGGTCGCCGATTGCATGCTTTGCCGCCTTATCAGGTTTTCCAGTGCCGTGCAGAAGCGTATTTTTAAATAAACACCAACAACTTAGTGCAATTAAAATTTTCGATAATTTTCACGATTTTCTCAAATTTTAGAATCATACTAGAATGATTTTAAAGATCATCAAATTGTGTTGTCGAAAAATTATTTTTGTACTAAGTACCTACTAATAAAATGAAAATTTACTTCGTTCGAAAATCGTTCCGCTCTACCAACACTAGTATTAGTATTAAATGCATCACATATTCAGATTTTAAGTAACGAAAAACTTACCTGCAACTTGTACACCTGCCAAGCCGCCCATTTTGCCTTTGTATTGAAGGCGTATAGTCTAGTATAATCCTGACGTGTCCACCTAGCTATGATTGTAAAATGTGCCCCTGAATATGTCCCTGGAGTAGCGTTACCACTGGTGCTTCATTGTTCTATGAATGTGAATGAATAAAATTAGTAGTTAGAAGTATATTCATTTTTAAAAAATTAAACAGTAATGAATTGTTTGGGGTGAATAAAAATGATGACTTTGTCATTTTATCAATTTCACTGTAGGTCGACGATAATTTAAATCAGATAAGACTAGGTTTCTTCAAATTAGGTTTCGATTTGTTTGCATTTTTATCAGTGTTTGTCACCGTCAAGACGTAAGGAATAATACTTAGATAAAAGAAAATATATCTGATTTAAGAGTTACACCATTACTAATATATTCTGGTAAGGGGGTATCAGATCGAGTAATTTATTTATAATTGTTTCATTACCTGTGCACACTATCTTAATTTCAAAAACTTGACCATGTTTTTCAACATAAAAGTAGATTATTCTCGAAAACGGTCAACTTTAAAGCTTATGACCAAGAGTTCTTTTTTTGTGTAAAAAACATTGGCGGTTCAAATGAGTGTCTCAAAACCGTACTTTTTCCAGTGGCGTAGAAGTTGGGGAGAAAAACACCCACTTCTCCTTCAAAATCTTCACCAATTATGACTTTAAAAACAATTTTTTCTCGCACAGAACATAGCTTATTATGAGTAGTAGATGCTTACAAAAACTGTTTTCTGTACGATAAACGGTTCCGGAGATATTCGCAAAAAACGAAAATTTTTTTAAAATTTCAACACTGTATCTCGAATATTGTGCATTTCAGAGGGTAAGTTAATACAAACTTTTTAAAATTTTTTGGACGAGCTATCACATCCTGAAGTCCTGCGCATATATTATGAAACACCCTGTATATATGTCTGTGAAAGGCTGGTAAATCTCGGAGCTGGAGTAACTCGTGACCAAAAAAAGTCGATTGAGCCAAATATGCCTTATCCGAATGTTGCTGGTTTCAAAAATACAGGGCGTTCAATGCTAGAATTTTATTTTGAAATATCTCGATAACTTTGAAACCTGGCGGAGTATTAAAAAAAATGGCATAATTATGTTTTTTGGCACGGCAAATAAGAATTTTTAACTAATTTTGACGTCACTAGTAGAGGGCGCCACTTATGGAACATCACATTTCTTTTAATTGGCAGAGCTTTATTGCAGTTTAGAGTATCCATCTGACTATAGAGACAATCGATTCTCCTACCTGTTGTATCTGAAAAAGGTATACCCTGTTGAAGTCGTTAGGAGTAACAGTTTTCGAAATAATCCTATTGCACCGATTGAAAACTGTTATCGTCTCAGGTAAAGTGCCTTTTCTTCAGAAAATACAGCAAAATGTTACTTGAAATAGTTATTCATAATGGTAAATTATGGGGACTTGCAAAATTTCAAGAAGATCGGCCAGCTTAACATTTTTGTGCTTTGTTGAAAGGAAAATTTGATACGAATAATCTACATTCAAACAAGCAGATCTATTCTTTGATTTTAGTAACAGTGAAATTACTTTTTCATTTCAGTAGTGAAATAAAGTCAGTTTTATTTATCTAGTGAATGAAATATAGTTTTTAAAGTCTCTAATGAGTCAATGAAACGCCAATTATAGTGATGACACAATTTATTATTGTTAAAATTGCAAAATCAGTAACTAGCCAGTGGCGGAATAGCATACACATCGATAATTCTCTCCCACTTGATATACTCTTTTGGATTTATTTGCATGTCAAGGGTGCTGTTGATATTCAAATACACCAAATTGTTTGGTGTTACTTTCTCCCATGTTACATTACCCAAGACGCTATCTTTTTCCGGAGTCGGATTTCTGAAACAGAGGTATTAATAATAATTATTGTTTTCCCTATAATCATAAATACTCACAAATATTTAACGAAATTCGACCACAAGGTTAATAAACGATGACGTGTCACAACATCTTCTGGATCGTCAGGGGATCCATCATCACTTAATCGTGCGTCCCATAAATAACCTAAGTCTTCACCATGACCAACACCTTGCACACCTAGAATTTGAAGAGTTCTAATATAATATCAAGATCACATGAACTTGAGGTAAATAATGTAGTTATAATGTCCGAAATTGTTGAAATAAATTATTTTTAAATAAAAAAAATTGTCATTTCATTTTCGATATATTTTAGGGACATTATATTTAAATTTCTAATTAGCACCTTTTTTGAGACGACACTATCGAAACAGGGAAGTTAATATATTACTTGCAGACAACAGAAAATATTCTTTTTGTATTTGATAGTGTATTTTTAAAAACTAAAGGGAAGAGACAGTGATTTTACGATTTTCTTAATTAAAAGATAACTTGCCTGCAAGTTCTGCGTCTTTCAAACCTCCCATTTTGCCCTTGTACGAAAATTGGCAAAGGAAAACGTCGGTATATTTAGACTGTAACTTTGCGTGTCTGATGGCGGGAGTTGTAAATAATTCATCACTGAAAAACTGGAAATACAAAAATTACAATTATCAAAATGGTAAATGGTACCTCCGAATGAAACTAATTTTCTTATTTAATAATATGTTCAAATATATAGTGATTCACAACTTATTTAAAAAAAATTGAGAATAGGTACATCATGAAAACTGGAGTCAATATTGTAGAAAAAAATTTGTAAAATCCTTATAGTTTCTGAGAAAACAATTAGTAGTATTGTAGTTGTATATGTAGTAGCATTTTCAAACTATATATAGCTGGGCTACTGTAGTCTCTAGCCAGGCGATTCCGGATATTGAAATCCGATTACTTATTAACAGTATTACTATTAACATTTTTGTGGTGCGAGTGTTTACATTAGTTTTTCAAGTGTCAAAAATAGCTTACGTGTATAGCAACTTGGAGTTAATATATATCGGTTTAATTTATGGTGAAGTGAAACGGTAAACATGTGCCAAATCCAGCTACTTTTACCGCAGTGTGCAGTAAGTGCAAGTGTAGTGCAACGCGAGGGAAATTTGAAACCGAATTGCCTAATGGATAGAGGTCTCGGGTGTCCACCACATATTGCCAGAGTGTTGCGTATCATACACTGCTCAATTATATCCGTATCATGTACATCTTACCCAAGCCGTAATACCAAGGGATTGGAGGAGGACCGGTACCATGAGCATCACGATCTTCTGACTTTTTACGGGGAGATTTAAAAAATGAAGAGTATCTCATCGACGTGGGCGCTATTGATGATATACGTAAACGTATCATAGTTGCTGCCAATAACTTACGAGTTCAAAACGGACAAGAAGCAGAAACATTATTGTTAGTTTGTAGAAACTGGGTAAGACGGATTCAAAATTTTGTTGTTGTAGCAACAGGTATGTCAAACTACTATTAATTAAAACCAAAAATAAATAACACTAGCGACAAAATCAGATGAATTTGCTATATAAAATAGGTGTTATAAAATGTTATTTATTTTAATTTTTTGTTCGGTCGCCGATTGCATGCTTTGCCTTATATAAAGTGGTTTTATAGTGGATCAGTTTCCAGTTTCCGTTCCAGTGCTCGTAAGTCCTGATCACCCTGTATAATAGTAATTTGTAACTTAGTTTTAGCGTAATAGAGGATGACTTCAAAATATGTAACTACATTCTTTGAACCTTTGAAAAGGTTTCCTAAGAGCAAAGACTCGAAAACTGAAATATGTGTACAGTGAAAAAAATTGTTAAAAACTCTTTTTCAATCAAAATTCAGTTAGGAAATCCAAATAACCAACCACATTGTTGTTAAATTATTGAATACATTATGCGTTGTGTGATTGAAAAATTTTGTTGTTCCATGACTTCTTTGAATTTCATGTTTCAGTTTGAAGTTATTTAAAAAATATATTTGCGGTATGACGCTTAAAATGAGATTCTCTAGCATCTCTCAGAATCATTCTGTATTAAAATAAGCCATACCTTCACTACTGCTCCAAGATCATCCTCGAAGGATTTGTCAGTGTAAATTTGCTTCAGTCTGGTACTAGCAATCAGTTTATTTTTTCTGGTCATGTTGAACTTATTTCCAATAATATTGGACATGTCACTGTCCAAATATTTTGCCCATCTTTGGGGCCTCGTGGGGTCTAAAACCAAAAAATGATTATTTGATAATGCCCCATCTTATAGTAATTACAACTTCCATGATGCTTACCAAATATCATAAATGTTAATTCCTCCTCGGAGTTGAATCCAATAAGTATTGGCACTTGGTTTATGTTTCCAGTTCTGACATCTTCTTGAAATAAACCTGTTAGTAATGATCCTTCTAAGCTGGCGTCTTCAATTACAGGCAACCATATTGAACCTTCACTTTCAATCAACCCGGCTTGTTTTCCAGGCGCAGGCTATGACAAGTTATTTCAGTTAAATATTCGATAACAAATTAGTTTGCATTTGTGAAGCCACATCCATATACAGTATATTTTATATGTATGTACTTGTGTGAAACTTACAATGACTGCGTTGTCGTTTATAACCGTAGCAGGGACATCTCGCAACAGGGCAAGCAAGTCTTCTGAATCGTTTGAAGTGAAATTTAAATCCAAACTTCGTCCTAATTCAAAAGCATAGAATCGAGCGTAATTTTGGTGTACTCTGTAACTGATTCCAGTACCGCTCTGTAGTATGGCTCCTCTAAAGAGTCCTTGAAATTGTCATGTATTATACAGGGTGTTAGAGAAATGTGTCACAAACTTGAGGGAAGGATAGTATGGTCCAGAATGTGCAAGAAAGTCTTAAAGAAGACAGTTACGCTAATTGACGGTTTCGGAAATACGAAACATTTTGCGTTTTCACCACTTTTTTGTTTATACAAACTCCCACAACGTATTGGATTTGGTGGGATCCTCGAGGCCATTCACATGCATAGCATCGTATAATAAAAGGTTCCTGTACCTAATCAGTATCATATTTTGGGTTTAACCGGTTGTTTGTCACACAAACAAAAATAATTATTGACACGATCTAATCATTGATGCCTCCCATCAATAGTCCAATTATTCCCATTAATAGTTCAACGGTTCACTCTTTAAAAGTAATATACATATGTTTTAGGCCACTGTACGTTTAAGATATTCTCAAAGAAAGAAATCGACGTAGTTTAAGTCCGATTATCGTGTAGGCCTTTCTTCCCATTTTCGCCCAAACGTTGCAATAGAAAAATGCACCAGAACATGTTATGTGGTTCACAGGAATGATATCTAAAAGATCCACTCAGTGGATTCTACATGAAATTGAGGTAATCAGTGCCTATACAGCCTAAAATACCTAAATACTTGTTCTTTTCCATATTTGTTAAAATTTTGTTGAATTTTTCGGTCATAGTATCCCACCACGAAGTTTGTGATATATTTTAAACATCCTGTAGAGATTTAATCCGCGATACGTTAATATTACTTTACCTTTGTTTCTTTTACTGATTACTTGCAGTCCAACTGACATTCCTCCAGCGCTTTCCCCGGAAATGGTTATCTTTTCTGGGTCTCCTCCAAATAAGTTGATATTTTTTTTAACCCATTGCATAGCAAAATGTTGATCTTTTAGTCCTAGATTTCCCGGTATGACTCCGTCTTCTGTGGTAAGAAATCCTGCAAAAATATCTATTGTAAGTGTGTGGCCTAGGATATGTTTTGTTTAAAGAGCACTGACAAATTGCGTGATGTAAGATAAGTTCAAGTATCTAGTAACGATGTTATTGGGTTTATTGGTTATGGAGTTGTGGGGTTATTGGTTTATGGGTTTGAGGGCTAACAGCTTGATTTTTGTGTTTAAAGTTTGAGTTATACGGTTAGATGCGATTCCAAAAAGATATAGTGAACCTGATTTGACCTCTAGATATGATATTTTTTTGTGGGGTTGTGTAATGTAAATCTATACACAAGGTGTCCCGTTTATACTTAAAAAAAAAAATTAGGGGGATAAGTTCCTCTTGGAAACCAGTGGGACAGTTTTATATTTTTTTTCTTTTCGTTAACGAAATCCTTCCGAAATACAGGGTGTTAAAGTTGTATGATACGAACACGAATTAATATCATTTGTGTCTTCAACGTGCAAGCCGTTGTATTCTCAATAGTAGTGGCGTGAGTAGTTTGAGGGCTATAATTGAAGAAAAAATCTGTAAGAAGTAAAAATTTCTTAAATATCTGCATTGAATTACATCCACATTATACAGGACGTTAGTCCGTAGAGTAGTTAGTTTCATATTATTAATGTCTACTACAAAAAAGATAAACAACAATGGTATAAAAGGCAGGTGTTAAAATTTAGGTTTTAATGGATTTGTAATAATCTAGACAAATTTTCAAAACTTTTGACATTTTTCCCAGCTAACAATTTCTTGTTCTGTAAAAATTGTAAGAACGTTTCCAGAGCAAATTTTATAGAGCAATGTTTGTTCTAAAAACATTTTCAAAACGTTCCTACAACACTTATACCATAAAAATGGGCACCGTTCTATAGAACCTTTTAGTTCTTTAAGCGGTTCTGTAAATCTTGCAGGAAATAATTATAGAAGTCTTAAAGAATTTTTATAACACAGTTACAAAGCAATCTCATAAAAATTCTATAGCACTTCGCTATACAATTTTTGTGTTGCATGGTATTTTATTTAGATAACTTTAAAATCGTTTAATTGTATCTTTTAAAAACAACATGTTTCTGTATCGCACATGTTAGAAATAATATGGACGGGCTAATAAGAACCAATAAGATGGGCCTAATCAGCATGAATAGGAGTACTTACTTACATTATTAAGAATTGCTTAGTTTGTTTGTCCATCAGGGAGCAGTACATTTTAATGCGGAAAAAGTTTTATCGTGAAATATGTGGTATATAATGGTAATTTTTTGACGCGCCCTCAGTTAACCTTATATTTCCTATGATGCTGGAAATTTAATAATTTATTTTGTTTTCTAAATTAATGAATGTAACAACCAACTGTACATAAAATAGTCAGAAAGTAAGTATATCCATATTATTGATATCATTTCACCTATTTATATTGTACATATTTTTAATTAAGATTTTTTTTCCTTCTTCACAATATGGCGACAGAAAGAAAGGCTTCATCTTGTACTTCCAATGGATTCTCACTAATGTCGATTGTAATGATTATAGAGCAAATATGCTTCGTAAGCAACTACTTAATATTCACAGTGTTGTCATATTTTATTGTGGTAATTTCACTTATTTCAATCTTATTTAATAAATTTATTAAAATTCTTTAACTTCAACATCTAAAAGTGAAAATGTTTAAGGTTTGGAATGGTCTAAATTAAATATTTTACTAAATTTCTGTAAGAAAATCAATTTCTCTTAGCAATCAAATAAATCTTATCTATCGTAATTAAATTTTCTTTCTGCAAGCAGATAATAAATAATTTTTACAAGTCACGACTATGTTATACAAATTTCCCCATTATACTTTGATCAAAATATTTCGTACTATTACAGGCATGTCTCGTCAGATGGGGCTATGGGAAACCTACATAATATATAAAAATGATAGTTCTATAGCGTTTCTTTGTGGAACAAAAAGGCTTTTGTTACTTATTTACTCTATAATGATTTTATAACAACTGTATTATTATTCTCTACAACTGCTTTAAAGAGCTTTTTCTCTTAAGTTCGATAGCAGCTTCCATATTTGTAATTTGTTTTCCGCAGCAGAATTGTAACTTAACAACGCCTTATACAATAGTTCTATAATTAAACTATAAGCGACATTACGGAATAATTTTATAAGAGTGTCACAGGAGATGGTATAATTCTATAAAGCAGTATTTTGCATCGGTTTTACAGTAATTTAATGCTATAAGCACCGTTGCTGTAAAATTGTGTTATTGTACACACTTATAGGGCTACATTAGCAGTTATCTTATAAGTGCTCTATAAATTATGCTCTAAGAACGTTCTTGCAACAAATTTAAAAAGCAATTCAGTTTCTGAAGGCAAAATAGTCTCATGTGCCACATTAATGCAACAATTTAGTATTCTAAATACAACTTTAAAATATTAACAGAATATAAAACTCCTATTACTCTAAATTTATAGAACTACTTTGCTAGCTGGGTTGTTTCTAAATTTTTTAAAGTCTAAAGTCTTTAATAAGATTACCTAGAGCTCCCAATCGATAGTTTATGGTTACCACAACAATATTGTAGTCGATAAAGAGTCCTGGTTTGTATATTTGAAAAACACCAGCTCCATTCTGAAACGCCCCTCCATGTATCCATACTAACACTGGTAGAGGATCTTGTGAAGAATCTCCGGGCGTCTAAAACATTAATCAATAATGACATTCGTATCGAGGAAAATATATTATAGTTTGGCAAGAGCAGGCTGATTAGTTAAGATTATTAAAAAGATTGTAGCATCAGCTGATGAGTTCGTCGTACCAGAGGAGTGTAAACGTTTAGATACAAACAGTCTTCCGTCTCGATTAATCCTGGAAATGTATACGTAATTCCGCTTTGATAACAAATTTTTTCATTTTTTGTGGTGTTGAGTACTCCTTCCCATTTTGCTGGTGCCACAGGCGGCTAAAAGTTGAATTAAACGTTAAAATTTAAAAAATATATTTACCTACTTTTTACCTGAAATCTTAATTCGTCAAGAGGTGGAGCTGCATACGGTATTTCTTGAAATGCGTAGTAAACATTTTCGTTCGGAGAAAGTAGAGCTTGGCCTCTTATTTGGCCATCTGGTAAAGATACGAGTGTTGGATCGTCTACCTATTTATTAAGACAATGGGCTCCATAAATACAAGAGATATTAAGGATTTTGTGAGGAACGTTTTTTTTTAGGATTGATTGATCAATTCAGTGATGAACTATTGCTCAACTATATATACAGGGTGATTTAGGTTTAATCTTAACTTCTGGAATCGATAGAACAGGTTAAAATAATGTTCATTTGTGATATAAACTTATTTCCTAAAAGGCATCGTTTCCGAGATAGAGGGCGTTGAAGTAGGATTTTTTTTCTCGTTGTTCCCTCATAACATTTGAACCACTTATCCGATTTAAGTGAAAGTCGGAACACAAACACTCCTATCTTACATAAGCTTCTTAAGTTTGAACTACCTACCCCTCTTAGAAGTGTATTTTGTATGCTACCCCCTCTTACTTTATTTCAAAACTACAAAAAAAAATAATTAATTTCAATAAAACATCTACACACCACTTTGACCTGATTAATTTCGAAACTTTTTCGTCTCTTGTTTTTTTTCGACGTTTGGTCTTGTTTCTGAGATATTCAAAGAAATTGGTGACAGTGTAGCGCACCAGCCGCGTAAATTTCATTTAACGTTATAGCAACCCATGGAAACAAAACTCAGTGACTTACGCGGCTGGTGCGCTACACTGTCACCAATTTCTTTGAATATCTCAGAAACAAGACCAAACGTCGAAAAAAAAAACAGGAAACGAAAAAGTTTCGAAATTAATCAGGTCAAAGTGGTGTGTAGATAATAATAATAATAATTAGCATACAAAATACACTTCTAAGAGGGGTAGGTAGTTCAAACTTAAGAAGCTTATGTAAGATCATAAGGAGTGTTTGTGTTCCAAATTTCACTTAAATCGGATAGATGGTTCAAAAGTTATGAGGGAAAAACGAGAAAAAAATTCCTACTTCAACGCCCTCTTTCTCGGAAACGATGCGTTTTAGGAAATAAGTTTATGTCACAAATGAACATTATTTTAACCTGTTATATCGATTCCTGAAGTTTTCAAGATTAAACCTGAATCATCCTGTATATACAGGGTGTCTTGCAAGTCGTTACAATAATTTTCAGGGGAGATAGAATGCTTGATTTTGAGTCGATTTAAACAAACGTACCTATGTACCAAGTGTTACAATATTTGTGATAATTATTTTTTTAACTTAACCGTGCTTTTCTACAATTATTATTGAAGTTTAGAAGAAAAGCAAACCTTTTTATAACAAATATTTCTATACTTTTTTTTATTAGGAATGAATGGATTATTTAAATTATTTAACCAATAAAATCCAAAGTGGCTTCGTTACTTACCTAGAACTAAATAAACATGGTTTTCTATAATTTCTATCATAGAACTGTCATTGATTGTCAGAAACTTAAATTAAACCTATTAACCACATAATGATGAAAATAGTGATAATATTTCTGTTTTGCGAAATTCGCGAAAAGTTGACATTTTCCTGCCGTTAATAAGATAAATAAAATTCTGTGCTTTACTCTATATTCTTTGTCGTAACTCATAGAAAAAAGTGACTCTACCAGTGAAAAACTAATGTTTTTTCTGAATTTCTAATGCCTACTTGATTTTACGGATTTGAAATTATGACAGATTTTGTTTCCTTACCAAAAAATAAATTAATTTATAAAAATAATACCACACATATTCACCTAAGAATAATAAAAAAAAAACTATTCAAATAGAAATAGCAAAATGTGCTTGATATATTGCTTAATATATATTTCTTCTAGATCTTTATGGTTTTTTAAATAATTTCAATAGTTTATAAATGAGTAGAAAGTAATGCAACTTACCTTGACGGCAGATGAACTTAGTGTGCCTATGATTAGGAGCAATAGACCTGTATAGTTCCTCATTTTGGACTGATGCATTCAAACAAGATGCTCTTCAATTTATACAAATGCAAGACTGATAATTTTTGTCAACTCATTCTAAAACAATCCATGTACTAGATCAAAATTTTTAATTTTTAGGATTTATCGATAATTTTGAGAGTCTGGCTGTTTAATTCATAATATTTCACTGTGTGGTATCGTTTATCTTTGTACCTACTTAACGTACAATTCCTATCGTCACTTAGAATTGAGAATAGCATTCAAGTTATTTTTTAGAGCCTAAGATGCGTATATGTATTTTTATATTTGTCTTAAATTGTTTGTTTCAAATAAAATTTTATTTTATTTTTCGTTTATCTGGTCATTCGCCAAATTTGAAAATAATTTTAAAAATAATTGAAAGGAACGTGAAACAGATCAATAAAAAAATGTTATTTAATTTTAAGGGTGACGTTTTTGTAGGCAATTTTTAATGAATTCATGACTGTTTTTAGGGGCAGTCTAAAAAGATCTGAGCAAGTTACAAAAAGTATCTCTTCACTGTCAATTATATAAGTTTTTTCCTGAATATATAATAGTCTACAAGCTGACAAGTCACTTAGAATAAGAAAAAAACCATATTACAACTGTTACGTTTCATCATAAAGTTTCGTACATTTTACAAATATGAGTATTGTACACTGCATTATGGACATTATCACACCCAGCAGAATTCTTTTAAAAACTAGTACTCGCACGATCGTCACAGAAGCAAGTAGAAATATTCGGATCACCCCAAAACATGCACATTTATCCCTCAAATTTTGAATCAATATCTTTAAAACTCTTTGAAATAATTAAAATAAAAATAGAAAAATAAAATTTAAACACCGTATCTCGTAAGGAAAGCATGTTTCGACCTACGGTTACATGACCTTTTTTACAAAATAATAATACTTTAGTAAAAGAGACCTTTAAATAAAATATTAACAAAACCTACAACAAAATATGTTTTATTTTTTTCTCAAAAACGGTGCATCCTACGAAAAAATGGAGAGACCTATTTCATTCAGAAGCGATGGCGGATTTCTAGAAAAATATCAAAATCGGAAAAACTTAGTGGCGTACCATTTTTTCTTTATTAAAAAGGGTTGTGACATTCTTGCACGATCGGCACAGGAGCAAGTAGAAATATTCGGATCACCCCAAAAAATGCACATTTATCTCTCGAATTTCGAATCAATATCTTTAAAACTCTTTGAAATAATTAAAATAAAAATAATAAATAGAAAAATAAAATTTAAACACTGTATCTCGTAAGGGAAGCATGTTTCGACCTACGGTTACATGAACTTTTTTACAAAATAATAATACTTTAGTAAAAGAGACCTTTAAATAAAAGATTAAAAAAACCTACAACAAAATATGTTTTATTTTTTTCTCAAAAACGGTGCATCCTACGAAAAAATGGAGAGACCTATTTCATTCAGAAGTGATGGCGGATTTCTAGAAAAATATCAAAATCGGAAAAACTTAGTGGCGTCCCATTTTTTCTTTATTAAAAAGGGTTGTGACATTCTTGCACGATCGTCACAGGAGCAAGTAGAAATATTCGGATCACCCCAAAAAATGCACATTTATCTCTCGAATTTCGAATCAATATCTTTAAAACTCTTTGAAATAATTAAAATAAAAATAATAAATAGAAAAATAAAATTTAAACACTGTATCTCGTAAGGGAAGCATGTTTCGACCTACGGTTACATGAACTTTTTTACAAAATAATAATACTTTAGTAAAAGAGACCTTTAAATAAAAGATTAACAAAACCTACAACAAAATATGTTTTATTTTTTTCTCAAAAACGGTGCATCCTACGAAAAAATGGAGAGACCTATTTCATTCAGAAGTGATGGCGGATTTCTAGAAAAATATCAAAACCGGAAAAACTCAGTGGCGTACCATTTTTTCTTTATTAAAAAGGGTTGTGGCATTATCGCATGATCGTCACAGGAGCAAGTAGAAATATTTGGATCACCCCAAAAAATGCACATTTATACCTCAAATTTCTAATCAATATCTTTAAAACTCTTTGAAATAGGTAATTAAAATAAAAATAATAAATACAAAAAATTAAATTTATACACTCTGTATCTTGTAAGGGAAGCATGTTTCGACCTACGCTTACATGAACTTTTTTACAAAATAACTTCGGCAACCACCCCCTAAAATATTTCGCACTTATTTACAAACACCATGTATTTGCTTTAGCATAAATTCCAAGGCATAAATAAAACATATCATAATACAAATTGTCTTGCAACTGTTTAAAAGTATTTATTAATAGTTAATTAGCGGAGGTATGGCATATACGTCAATAATTCTTTCCCATTTCAAGTACTCCTTTGGATTCGTCTCCATCTCGAGGGTGTTGTTGATATTCAAATACACCAAATTGTTTCGAGACACTTTTTCCCATGTAATGTTATTCAGGAGTTCGTCTTTTTCTGGAGTTGGGTCTCTAAAACAAGTAGGTGTAGTAAATAAACTATTCTACATTATTCAGTTTACGTCAAGTACTTACAAATACTTGACAAAATTCGCCCACATGGTTAGCAAACGTTGGCGTGTCACTAGATCTTCTGAATCATCATGAGTACTGTTAGAACCAGATGTACCCCAAAAGTAGGGTACATCTTCGGTATGGCCAACACCTCGCACACCTGAAATTTTTTTTAGTCTTAAGAATTCACTGGGGATGTGATTTATTATGAGTGAAAAATTAATGGGTTATTTGGTTAGTAAGAGAAAGAAATACGAAATAATCAGAGAAGAAACGTAATTAATTTGTCTCTTATTTATTGAATTGTGGTGTCAAAATTATGATCAAAGATTTTTTGAAGCTGGTTTGATACCACCAGAACGTTTACTGAATTTGTGATATTCTGAAAAAGTTGGAGAAATATGAATAGTTCAAACCAAGGTTCCTTTAATTCATCTATTTTTTACATTGGACTGTTTGACCATTTTTTCTTAAGCTTAATGTAGAAATGAATATTTTTTGTAATTGATGTACCGGTGTGAAGTTGTCCAATAATTTTCGATTGAGAGATCTCATGTAGCACTGTCCTTCATCTGATTATGTTGAACTAGATTTATCGGTCGTTTATATAAACAAGATGAAGTATGGTTACCAGCAATTTCTACGTCCTTCATTCCTCCCATTTCTCCCTTGTACGAAAATTGGTATAGAAAAACGTCAGTGTACTTGGACTGCAACTTTGCATGCCTAGAAATGGGTGTTGTAAATTGTTGATCACTGAAAAACTGTAAAGTAAAATTTGGTTTATATTTGAATTTTGACATCGAGGATTGCTTTATTAAAGCAAGCGATCTGAATTTATAAAATATCACGTTGTTTGATTCCTTATTTTACTTCGCTTGCTTTTATTCACATATTCTTATTCATTGATGATATTCAAAAATGAAATAATGTACCTTTATAACTTGACCAGGGTTATCCTGGAATAATCCGTCAGTGTAAATTTGCCTCAGCCTGGTTCCAGCAATTACTTTGTTTTCTTTAGTCATATTGTATTTGTTTCTAATCAGATTGGACACATCGTTGTCTAAATATTTTGCTCGAGCCTCGGGAAGCGTCGGATCTTAAAGTTTTTTTTTTATACTAATATTGAGGTTTCAATACTATTTTTGATGTGGAAACAATTTTTAATAAATCTTTTGTATTTGTCAAGTCTACTTGTAATATCGTTAATATCATTTCTTACCATCTTTCACCATATATAAGTTCTCCTCAGAATTGAAACCAATTAATATTGGCACTTGTATCATATTTCCATTTTTAATGTCTTCTTCATAGAAACCTGTAAGGAATGCCCCCTCTAGATTAGGGTCTTCGATTACAGGCAACCATATGTAACCTTGGCCTTCGAGTAAATCAGTCTCTTTTCCAATATCAGCCTGTGATAGACATTAGTTTATATAATAAGCGTTTCCCTTTAATTATTACTTATTGCTTTACTTACAGTAATATTGTTAACAGATATATCGACAGCTGAAGCACTTTTCAACAATTTCAATAGTTCCGTCGAATCATCAGACGTGAACTTCGCGTCCAAGCTTCGTCCTAATTCAAAAGCGTAGAAAGGAGCATAGTCTTGATGTGCGGCTTCAAGTAGGGCTGCACCACTTTCCATTATCGCAGCTCTAAACAATCCTAAAAGTTAATGTTTGTATGTATAAAATTTAATTATCGTATCTTGACATATCGAATTACCTTTATTCTTTGGACTTAGTAAATGTAATCCGGTAGATACTGCTCCAGCACTTTCGCCTGAGATTGTTACTTTTTTTGGATCTCCACCAAAGAGGTTAATATTTTTCTTTACCCATTGGAAGGCAAAATGTTGATCTTTTAATCCTATATTTCCTGGTATAACACCGTCTTGGGTTGTAAGGAAACCTAAAACAAAGAGAAAGAAATATTAATTTTGAAAGTCATTAAGTAAATGTCACCAAAATTGACCTTTTTGACAGTCAAGCCAGCCAACTCGATATGTTCATCCCCCTAATCCCTAGCAACCCCAAATTAAATTTTAAATGGAACTACCCCACATTATTTGAAAGCCCTTTTTATTGCGAATACAGTAATGCATCTTTTTTAGAAATTGGTTGAGATTTAACTCTTTATATTGGCTAATAACGAAAAGTTGACAAACCAACGTACGCTTAGTATGATCACGACCGCAAGTCACAAATAAAAAGTTGAACAAAAAAAAGTTTATACGAATTCAAAGCTTATCTCTTTTTAAACTAACAAAATGACACTGTTTCTTGCTTGTGACCACGAAATTGTTAGTTTCAGTATAAACTTGTTATCGAAATGGTTTATTCTGTAGCAGAAAGGGTAGGTTATTATCGAAATCATGATTGTGATACAGCTACCGCACGAATTTTTAATGCCAGTTATCCAGGGAAAAATGTAAGCCACCAGTACATTTAACAACTGATGGACAAGTTTCGCTTTTAAACAAGAAACGTGAAGTAATTGGCCCGGTTCGAAATGAAGCAGTTGAAGTGGCAGTTTTGGATCACGCACAGATGGGCCATAAGAAGTCGATAATGCTGGTTCAAGACATGAAGATGACTTTGATCGCCGTATCCAATTTTGCGAATATTTTGGTGAACAACTTCTACTGAACCGTAGTCTTCTCTACAATACATGTTTTTCCGACGAATGCACATTTATGTTAAATGGCGAAGTGAATAGACACAATTGTCGTTATTGGAGTGATACTACTCCTCATTTAATCAGGAAATTTCATACTCAGACTCCTTAAAAATTGAATGTTTGGGCAGCAATTTTGGGCGACCATCATGTTGAACCATTTTTCATCTAGAATTATTGGATGGTACAATTTATGTTAAGATAACAGATATTTTGGAAAATGACGACAATTTAATAGAAAATTAAATAGATCGTATACCCCCGCGCTATGCTGTTGCTGTGCGACAATTTTTGGATGACCATTTCCCACGACATTGGATTGGCAGAAGAGTTCTCGTCGAATGGCTACTAAGACCTCCGGATCTATCCCCTTTGGGTTTTTTCCTGTGGGCCCATTTAAAATCATGAGTGTACGCCACGGTGCCTGAAATACTGGAAGTGTAACGTCAGAGAATTTTAGAAGAATGCCGATTAATAACAGCGGATGTCTTCAACAATATTCGGACAGAATTTGAAAACATGTATTATTGTATGAATGTTAACGGGGGTCATTTTCTGTAATACATTAAATACATCTTGTTTATTATTTGCTTCAGCTTTTTTTATCTTATTGTAAACTGATCGACACATCAATAAAAAATAGGTAATGGTCCCCCCAAGAACAAAAGTCAACGGGTCTCGGCGAACTATTTTTCGGTTTTCTAATTATAGAGGAGGTCAAATTTTCCTTGGGATACCCTGTATATTATACAGCTTTGGCCATGACTTCATTATATAACTATTTGTGATGAGAAAGAAAGAAATAGATATTCTAGTATTTACTGCTGAACGGGGAGACACTGGATTATTTTAAATATCCAAAAGATATTGTATAATTTTTTGTCGTCAAAATTACCTAAAGGTCCCAGTCGATAATTTATCGTGACGACAACAATATTGTGGTCTATATAATATTGAGGATTGTAACTTTGGAAAACTCCAGATCCAGCCCAAAAACCACCTCCATGTATCCATACCAACACTGGCAATGGGATTTCCGACGAATCTCCAGGTTTCTAGAAATAAATATAACTTTAAAGGTATTCTATGTAAATTAAACGTCAATGGGAAGAGGAAATGATATTAAGGATACGGGGAAGTACGTATTTTTGAACAGTGGAGCAGATGACATAATGTTTGGGATGGGTTTTATGGTTAAGATAGAACTTAAAAAAGATATAATACAAATCTCACCAATAACAAATAGCATAAGTATGTATAATAAGAATAAGAGGCAGATATAGAAAAATGAGTATAATTAATGCACATTGTCCAACGGAAGAAAAAGAAGAAGATTAAGGAAGAATTTGATGAAAAAATGGAGAGGGTATAATGAAATTCCAAGATATGATGGGAGATTTTAATGCAAAAGTAGGGAAAGAAGATTGTTACAAACCAATAGTAGAAAATCACAGTATGAACAGTAAAAGTAATGAAAATGGAAGGAAACTAATAGAGTTTGCAATAGGGAAAGATCTGTGAATAGTTACAACATATTTTCAGCAAAAAAATATACACAAGGGTACTTGGATATCACCTTATGGGAAAACTATTAACCAAATTGATCACATAGCAACATAGAGCAAACATCTTAGATATGTGTTAAATGCAAGAAGCTATAAAGGATCAGATTTAAATACGGATCATATGCTTATAAGAGATACCATAAAATGAAGAATGCCGCCCAATGAGGTGAAAAAGGAAAATATACGATGTAGATATTCTGTAGAAAAATTAAGAAAGGAAGAAATTAGGAAAGAGTTTCACACACGAATTAACATAAATATAGATTATCAAGACTATGATATAGATAAAAAGTGAAATAAATTTGAAACCCTGATAGTAAAAAGTGCACAACTTTTAGACAAGAACAAGTATATAAACTGAAAGTCTTGGTTTGATAAGGAATGTAAAGACGTATTAGCAAAAAGAGAAAAAGCCAGAATGGAAGTAATAAAAAACAATACGAATGGAAATAAATGAAAATATATGCAAGTTAAGATTAGCAAAGAATACATGCAGAAAAAAGAAGAGAGAATCGGTAGATAATTATATGCGCATTTTAGAGAGTAATTATACAAAAACATGACGGAACATAAAAAATAAAAGGTCAAAACAACAACCAAATAAAATGGTATTTTGTAAGGATAAACAAGGGCAGTTGGTAGGAGGAATTTCAGAAAGCTTGGAGAGATGGGCAGAGTATTTCCAGGAAGTTTTTGGAGCAGAAGATGTGGAAGAGGAGGAGATGAGTGGGGAAGTAATAAACATGGAAGCAAATGATATAGAGGATCCTCCGGATAGCAAAGAAATAATACAAATTATAAAAACATTCATGAATAACAAAGCTCCAGCAGAAAATGGCATTTTTGCAGAAATGTTAAAAATAGGAGGACTAGAATTCGAACAAAATCTATATGAGATAATGAAAGATCTTTGGGTGAAAGAATCAATACCTATAAGATGGAGAGAGTCATTATTACGTTCAATATATAAAAAAGGAGAAAGGAGAAATTGCGAAAATTATAGAGAAATTGCTCTTATGGATTTGGTATATAAAATTTTGGCGGTAGCAATAGAAAACAGGATAAATGCAGAAATAGAAACAAAGAAAAGGACAATATCAGTGTGGGTTCAGGAAAAATAGAACAACGACAGACCAAGTATTCATATTTAGACAAATTGTTGACAATAGCATTGATCAGAATTTACCTCTTTACATGATTTTATAGATTTTAAGCAGGCATATTATATAGAGAGAGAAATGATATGAATCCACGAGAGACCTTAACATAAAGGGCAAACTAATAAGACTGGTAAAAGTAACCCTGACTAGTACAAATTTTAAGGTGCTGATTGAAGGGCAAACATCCAAGGACATTAGAACAGCGCGAGTGTTACGACAGGGACATCCAAAAGAGGGAGATGTGTGGCGTAGGAGAACAAACGCTGTATATCTCACCTGCACTCAATTTATATGTGAACATACATATGAAGGAACAGCCAGTTCAATTGTCGGTCATCTCACCTATGGCATACTGATGAGGGCTAACAAGCCCGAAACCGGTCTATGTTTGGTGGTGTGTCCGACAAGGGTTCTTGGCTGTTCACACAGATACTGCAGGAGTAATTCAATGCCGGTCGGGGCATTAGTCCGCGGAGTAGTTGTTTCCTGCAGTATCATTTACAAACGCTGAAGTGATGGAAATGTATGGGGAACCATCGATAACAAATATTATTAGAACACAAAGAATGAAGGTTGTGACATGTAGGGAGATTAGAAGACACAAATATCATTAGAACACAAAGAATGAAGGTTGTGACATGTAGGGAGATTAGAAGAAGGGAGGCCTACGAGACAAGTACTGACAGGGGGATAACAGGAAGGAGAGAAAGAGGAGAATCACGAACCAAATGGATACATGGACATGGACACAAACAGTGAAGAAAGACTTAATACAATGCAGGAAAATATTCAACCAAGCCATGGGCCTCCTAGGCTCGTAGCGCAATCTTAGTTATATTCACATGCGCACCGCAAAAATTGTAAATAAGAAATTTTAATTGACATTTGAATGTATTTGAACTCTCACCACAGGCGTGTAAACGTTGAGGTACAAACAATCTTCCGTCTGTGTTATTGTGGGGGTATCAGACGTAATTTCGCTTTGATAACATATTTTAGTGTTCTGCGTCGTATTTACCACACCATCCCACTTCTTTGGTGCTATTGGCTCCTAAAAATGGTCGAATTATTTTGGAAGTAAACAAAATCTAGGTACATTTACCTTAAACCTTAATTCACCAACAGGTGGGGCCGCGTACGGTATTTCTTGAAATGCGTAGTAAACATTTTCATTTGGAGAAAGTAGAGCTTGCCCTCTTATTTGACCTTCTGGTAAAGTTACAAGTGTTGGATCGTCTACCTATTTATAAAAAGAGTATGTGCTTCATGAAAACAGGCGACAGCGAAGATTATACAGTGACAATCAATTAAAAAATTGACATTGAATCAAAAAATATATATAAGGTCTCTCGAAACCATTTCTGTAATATGGAAGAGGAACCAAAATGATGTATTAACTAACTCATTTTAACTTAACTTCCTCACCTCCAGCAACCTAACTATATAATCTTAAACTCTACACCCTACTGGTGATAACAATATCAATTTTTCATATCTTTATATAGTTTCTTAAGGCCATTTATTAGAGCACTAATAAGTGCTCCTACATCACTAGTTCGTAATAAAAAAAAACGTATTCATTAACATTTTTTTGCTATATAAAACCCCTCTTTTTAGAAGAATGATTTATTTATTTTAAAAAAAATATTATAAAACCTAAAGTTTATTTTACACATTAATAATACACCTTTTTACTATTTGCATACCAGCAGTAAATGTGATGGAACTGTTTAAGTTCCAATTTCCAATTGTTAAATCAATGTTTGACCCCATTATCTTCTTTGCTATTTGTTTCTTATTCTCTAAAGAATTCTCAACATTAGCATTTATATTTTGCTGTAGAAGATTTCCAACCTACATGACGATTTAACATCTTTATATCTGCATCGCCATCCACCAGAATGGTAATAGAGGACCTTCTAAAACAATGTCCAGTGTATTCTTCGGGATTCTTCAATCTAAGATTTGTTGCAATCATTTTTGGAATGGTTCCAAAATTATTAACTGCGGCAGGCTTGGAAAGTACATTCTTCTTGTCTGTAGAATGTAATAAACTGGCTGTGAGTTGAATTAGGGGGACCAAGTTCAGTATATTTTCAAAAATCAAAAAGTTGAGACCTGTCACATTCCCTTCTGCTCTAACAAATTCTAGGACAATTATTGTTTTCTGCTTGGAATTGCAATTTTTATACAGAGGTCATTGTATTAAATTTGATCCAACATTAGTTTAGTCAATTCTTCGCGACGACAGGTCCCAAAAATTCTGATTATCATAGCAACCTTCATGAGTAAATATGTTTCATTATCTGCAGTACTTGGAAGCTTATGGGGTCGCGTACGGTATTTCTGTGGGTGGTTCTGTGGGTTAGACCCCCGCAGCCGGTAGACCGTATATAAGCTATTGTCACGGATTTCCCAATCCGTCTTTTCTTACTTCCAGAAAAAGCAATCCGTTAATTAATTACTTCTTTATTAACTACTGCACACTACTAATTACAGGTCAACTAAACACTTATTTAATTAATCGCTATCTAAATCGCTTTGATCTCTCTAACTAAACACTTCACTTCAACACTGTAATACAAGACTTATACAAGACTAACTAACTCGGCCGTTTATTCTTCTTTTATAGACCCAACGAATATTCCAGGTATATTCCAGTATCTCTAGATCCATTTTCTAGTACGACTGGAATGTTTCTCGGCGATTCTCGATTTTTCCAGGCCCATCTCGATCAGCGGCGTTCTGTTTGTTTAACAGAATCGTGTAGGGGCGATCGGGGCAATCTTAGGCAATTCGCGGTGCCACAGTCGTCGGTTTGGGAGTGAGTGGGGCAAATTCCGTGACACTGCCTCCTCCTTAGGACCGATCGTCCCGATCGGATACACCTCTATACGGGGACAGACGCTCCAGATGGACGACCTTCATTTTACTCCTGGGAGTCCTTTGTATCCGGTAGACGACGTCATTGATTCTTTTAATGACGGTATAGGGGCCCTCCCAACGGTTCTGTAGTTTAGGCGATTTTCCTTTCTTCCGCGTGGGGTTGTACAGCCACACCAGGTCGCCTTGTTGGAATCCGACTGTATTGGCCCGGACGTCGTATCGAGTCTTCATGCGATCGCTCTCTAATCGCATTCGAGATCTGACTTGATCGTGTACGGCTGCTAGTCTTCGTTCTAGGTCATGGGTATAAGTGTCTGGCTCTGTGGGCTGTTCCGCAGGACGACCAAATACCAAATCTGCTGGAAGGCGAAGCTCTCTTCCAAAGATGATCCTTGCGGGAGTCTTCCCAGTCGTTTCATGGACAGCTGAGCGGTAAGCTAACAGGAAGAGTGGAATGAGCTTGTCCCAGTCTGTCTGGTTCTCGTTCACAAACATCCTCAGATTGGTTTCTAGTGTGGCGTTGAAGCGTTCCACCATACCATCTGACTGGGGATGCAGTGGGGTGGTCCTGGTTTTCGGATTCCCATAAGCTCGCAGACCTTTCGGAACACACCTGATTCGAAATTTCTGCCCTGATCTGAATGTAGTTCCATGGGCACACCAAATCTGCAGAACAGGTTGTTGACTAGCGCTTCTGCTACGGTTGTGGTCTCTTGATTGGGAAGTATACTTCCGGCCATTTGCTGAAGTAGTCCATGGCCACTAGTAGATATCGGTTCCCACTTTGGGTTTTCGGAAAGGGGCCAGCGATATCAATGGCAATCCTCTCAAACGGTGCTCCTACGATGTACTGGCGCATTTTGCCTCTGGAACGGGTCTTCGGTCCCTTGCTGGCTGCACATACGTCACATTTTCGGCACCAATCTTCTACATCCGTCCTACAGCTCAACCAGTAGAAACGCTCCTAATCTTCTGTAGAGTCCTATTGATACCGAAATGTCCACCCCAGTACCTCCATGTACTTCCTGCAGCACTTCCTTGACCCGGGTACTCAGGAGTAGTACTTGTTTCTTGACCTCCGTTCCGTCATTGTTCTCCCATGCTCTTTTCAGGACACCGTCTTCCAACACCAAGGAATTCCATTGAGCCCAATAGCTCTTTAATGTTGGGCTTTTACTGCTGACTTCAGCCCATGAGGGTCGGTTGTTGGCTTCTTTCCAGTCTAGTAAGGGCTTGATGTCACAGTCAGCTTGCTGGTCTTCCCGAATCGCCGCTGAACTCCATCTGTCTTCAGGTTGGGCTGCTACCACCTTACAAGGAACTGATGAGATGTCCTCTTTCTTTTCAAGACTACTACAGTGTTTGCAGTTGACAGGACAGGGTCTCCTAGAAAGGGCATCTGCATTTCCATGTTTCCTGCCGGCTCGATGTTCAACAACAAAGTGATATTCTTGCAGCCGTTCCAGCCACCTGGCCATCTGTCCTTCCGGGTTCTTAAACTGCAACAGCCATTTAAGGGAAGCGTGATCCGTTCTTAGAAGGAATTCTTGGCCATACAGGTATTTATGAAAGTGTTCTAGGCTCTTGACGATGGCAAGTAATTCTTTCCGAGTCACACAATAGTTCTTTTCGGCTTTTGACAGGACTTTGCTGAAGTAGCCTACTACTCGCTCTTGGCCATCTTGTACTTGGGAAAGAACTCCGCCAACTCCAATGTTGCTTGCGTCCGTGTCCACTATAAATGGTTGTCCAGGTATTGGGTATGTCAAAATCGGGGTAGTGCAGAGAGCCTCCTTCAGCGTATCAAAGGCTTGCTGGCATCTCGGAGTCCATTCGAACGGGATGTTGTCTTCTGTCAGTTTATGGAGAGGCTTGGCAATGTCCGAGAATCCTTGGACGAATCGTCTGTAGTATGTGCATAGGCCGAGAAAACTTCGAACTTGATGTTTATCTTTAGGAACCGGCCAGTTCTTTATGCATTCTGTCTTCTTCGGGTCTGTTTTCACACTGTTTGGAGTAATAATGTGGCCTAGGTATGTAACCTGCTTCTGGAACAGATTGCACTTCTT
The DNA here is from genome assembly GCA_025584915.1 of Monochamus saltuarius. Classification (NCBI taxonomy): domain Eukaryota; kingdom Metazoa; phylum Arthropoda; class Insecta; order Coleoptera; family Cerambycidae; genus Monochamus; species Monochamus saltuarius. The sequence continues at coordinate 14,592,617 of CM046727.1, read as the reverse complement.
CGGGTTCAATTTCAAGTTTGCTGCGTTTAACTTCTTGAACACTTCGGACACGTTCTTCAGGTGCTCCTGGAAAGAGCGTCCCAGCACCACCACGTCGTCCAAGTAAATCAAGCAGGTCTCCCAATGCAGGCCATGAAGTACAGTTTCCATCAGTCGTTCAAAAGTGGCAGGGGCATTACATAGACCAAATGGCATTACATTGAACTGCCACAATCCATTTCCGGTAGTGAAAAACCATTGCGCACCAGCCAAGGTGTCCAGTGTATCGTCAATTCTGGGTAGTGGGTAACTGTCTTTCTTGGTGACGTCATTTAATTTTCTGTAGTCCACACAAAATCGGGTGGAGCCGTCTTTCTTCTTGACCAGAACTACAGGAGAAGCCCAAGGACTCTGAGATGGCTCTATGGTGCCTTGATTTTGCATCTCGATTAACATCTTGTTAACTTCCTCTCGCTTGGCTAGTGGAAGTCCTCGTGGTGGCTGCTTTATAGGGATGATGAACCAGTATCGATTAGAAGCTTCACAACATGTGTTCTCCCAAAGTCGCCTGGTGTAAGTGCAAACACATCTTCATGTTCACTTAGCAGCTCTTCCAGTTGTTCCACCTCCATCTCTGTTAATCTTTCCTGGGCCCTATCCACGATGTCCCTTAGACATTCCGGTAGACTGGTCTTGTTTGGTTTCTTCTCCATTTCGTTGTTTTCTTTGAGTGTTCTGACCATGGTAACAGGTTCACAGACTCCTACTTCAGTTCCCTTTGTAATTTTCTGTGGAAAGGTTTTCAAGTTAACTACCCGTACTATTGTCGTTTTCTCTGGTTTAATCAGGGTGCGGCCGGTGACTATAGATTTATTGAACAGATCCGGATTACTGGGTTCCACCACTCCAACACTGCAAGACATTTCCCCATCCATTACAGTGGCAACCAATGTTTCGGTCTGACCAGGTAGTACCACATCTTCTTTAACAACGAGTCTCCGTATAGCGTTATTCTCAGTGGTGGTCGTTAGCACTACTTCCTCACCCATTATCCGTAGCGTACCAGCATTCAAATCTAAGTTCACCCCCTTTGCTCGTAGTAAGTCTAGTCCGAGTATGACATTGTCCGATATATCTGCTACCAGGGCTCTGTGTTTGAATTTGACGTCTCCTAATTCTATGTCAAGCTCGCATTCCCCTTGACTGGCAGTTGTTGTCCATTGGCTGTTGTAAGGACATAACGCTTGGCAGGGCTCTTAATACGCCAATCACCAATAATATCCGGTCGTACAATAGTTCTTGCCGCTCCAGTGTCGATTACCATAGGAACATACGACCAAAAATAATGCCTTCTACTAGCAAGGAGTCAGAGTCCTGGAGACGTGACAACGTAATTTCTTCTCGTGGGGCATGGTAGGAAGGACGCAGCCGGCTTTTGCCCCGTTAAGCCGGCTGAGCCTAGTTTTCCTGTTCAGTTGCCGCCTGGGTGTCGCGCTTTTGCTGATCCGAGAGCGGGGCCCTACACTGTCTCTTCCGATGTCCCGTCTGCCCACAGTTCCAACATTGGAGAGGGCGATCTCTTCGGCTGCCAGGTTGTTCTCTCTTCGGATTGGTAGTTGGGCTGAGTTTCTCAATGACCTCCTTCAACGTTTTGATTATGTCTCCATTTCCCATATTATCGCTGTTATCACTGATGGCTCGAACTTTAACATGTCTACCGGATGCCATCTTTGCTGCCTTCAAATTCCAGTGCATGCGAAAGAGCGTCATTCAACGTTTTAGGTATAGCGAGCCGTAGTGCCTGCTGAGTATTGCAATCTCTTAGGCCGTCGATAAAAACTTGGATGGAGAGCTGATCTACAAATTCGGACGGGGCTGTTGGATAAGCCAATCGAACCAGTCTGGCAACATCGGTCTCAAAATGTTGTAAATTCTCTCCACTTTGTTGGTGACGATTTTTCAATTGTGCCTGGTATACTTGCTGCAGGTGTTTATCCCCATATCTCATTTCCATATGCTGTTTTAGAATATCGTAGCTATTCTGTTGCCCAGCAGGAACTCCTTGTAAGACGTCAAGAGCTTCCCCTCGTAGAGAAACTATCAGAGCTGTAGCCTTTTCATAGTCAGACCATTCGTTTGCTGCAGCTGCTGCTTCGAACTGACGCAGATATACATTCCAGGAAACCTTGCCGTCGAATTCAGGGGGTCTCGTCTTCTGAGTTCGGATAACAGGCCCTTCTGATTTGATTACGCCCTCCTTTGCTATCTTGTCTAATTTATGTCGAAGCTCTTCGCAGGTTTCTCTAACCAAGTTTATTTCTTCGTCTATTTCTTGTTTTTGTGCAGCCATTTTCTCTTCTACTTGTGTTTCTACCTTATGTGACTGCTCCTCTAGTTTTTCTTCTAGTGTATTCTCCAATTTTTCTAACTTTGTCTGCATATCCTTCGTCTGGTTTTCCATTTCCTGTTGTATTGTCTGTATCTGTTCTTTCATTATATACCCTTGCTCTTCTAGTTTATTTTCTAATTTTTCCTGCATCGTTTGAGACTGATCTTCGATTTTATGCCCTTGTTCTTCAAATTTTTCCTGCATTGTTTTCGTCTGGTCTTCCATTTTATTTTGCATTGCTTGCATCATTTCTAAAAGTTTTGCTAATTGTGCATCCATATTGATTTGGCTTCTAGTTACAGGCATTCACTCTCTTTGGAATCTTCTAGAATGTCCAGGAATGTGTTTGTAAATGTCACAGTTGACTTCCTTACAATGAAACGAGTGCAGTGATATGCCACACTTGGGTATTTGACTCAGTCAGGTATAAAGTTCTAGAATGTTCGAGAATGTCCTTCGCAAATACCACCGTTCACTTCCTTGAGTCACGACGAGTGCGGCGATATGTCACACTTGGGTCTTTGTCTCACTCCCGTACAAAGTTCTAGAATGTTCGAGAATGTCCTTCGCAAATATCACCGTTCACTTCCTTGAGTCACGACGAGTGCGGTGATATGCCACACTTGGGTCTTTGTCTCACTCCCGTACAAAGTTCTAGAATGTTCGAGAATGTCCTTCGCAAATACCACCGTTCACTTCCTTGAATCACGACGAGTGCGGTGATATGCCACACTTGGGTCTTTGTCTCACTCCCGTACAAAGTTCTAGAATGTTCGAGAATGTCCTTCGCAAATAACACCGTTCACTTCCTTAAGTCAAGACGAGTGCGGTGATATATCACACTTGGGTATTTGTCTCACTCCCGTACAAAGTTCTAGAATGTTCGAGATTGTCCTTCGCGAATACCACCGTTCACTTCCTTGAGTCACGACGAGTGCGGTGATATATCACACTTGGGTATTTGTCTCACTCCTGTACAAAGTTCTAGAATGTTCGAGATTGTCCTTCGCGAATACCACCGTTCACTTCCTTGAGTCACGACGAGTGCGGTGATATGCCACACTTGGGTCTTTGTCGCACTCCCGTACAAAGTTCTAGAAAGTTCCTCCAACTTCCACTTAAACCCACTCACGCACAGGGTTCCAGAAAGTTCTTCAAACTTCCACTCAAATCCCACTTTGTGGACAGGGTTCCAGAAAGCTCTTGAAACTTCCAGTTAAATCCCACTTCTGACACCAAATTGTCACGGATTTCCCAATCCGTCTTTTTCTTACTTCCAGAAAAAACAATCCGTTAATTAATTACTTCTTTATTAACTACTGCACACTACTAATTACAGGTCAACTAAACACTTATTTAATTAATCGCTATCTAAATCGCTTTGATCTCTCTAACTAAACACTTCACTTCAACACTGTAATACAAGACTTATACAAGACTAACTAACTCGGCCGTTTATTCTTCTTTTATAGACCCAACGAATATTCCAGGTATATTCCAGTATCTCTAGATCCATTTTCTAGTACGACTGGAATGTTTCTCGGCGATTCTCGATTTTTCCAGGCCCATCTCGATCAGCGGCGTTCTGTTTGTTTAACAGAATCGTGTAGGGGCGATCGGGGCAATCTTAGGCAATTCGCGGTGCCACAGTCGTCGGTTTGGGAGTGAGTGGGGCAAATTCCGTGACACTATATTCGTGGAGAGATTGGCACCCTCTCTGCGGGTATGGTAGGGTGGAAGAATGTTGGCTTGGGTCAATGTGAGAGATTGATACCGGTTGACATTTGACTACCCCCCTAATTAATGAGGTTTTCCAGGTTTCCCTCATTCCTGCAGTGAATGGTGGTTAGGGCCTACCAATGTAAGTCGTTCCTGGGCGCAAATGCGGCCTGCTTAATAATAATATGCCGCCCCCTCTCCCGCACAAGTCTTTGACTTCTGGGCTAATCCTCGTGATTAGAATGAGGGGTAGAGATATTATTATATTATTATTATTATTATTATATACTTCTTTTTTTGTAAAAATTTAGGACTTTTTTGTAACCCTTTGCATATCTTTTAAAAAATGCCATTAGATGAGAAAATCTGCTTATATCTTGTTTTTTCTTAACTGAACATTGTGTACTGTGTTCATAGTGTAGATGGTTTCTGGGAGCGTTGCTTTCCAGAAAAGTAAGTGAAAATAATTTTATCAGATCTCAGACACTTCCTTTATTTTGTTAGTTTTGCACCAATCTTCAAATTTGTGGTACTCCAACTCCTACCTCATCTTGGATTTTGTCGGAGCTAGACTTGAGATCGCTCCGTTTGCCGCTGTTTCTACATCAGAGGGTAAACTTCCACCAGAATCATTACTCATCTTGAAAAGCGCTTTTTATATTCACGGGTTTGTGAGACATTTTGACAGTAACCATCCGAAAGGTAAAGGTAACATAAGAAAACTTGATTTGTAAACTTAATAGCAGATATTTTTTTCTGTTAATAGAAAATACACTAGCGTTTTGTCGTGTCATTTGAAACGTTTTGCCAAATATAATATTTTTTCTATAAACATGTTAAAAATGCAATTTTTAACACTCTCTTGTAGCATTAAAAATACTGCTTTAAAGGCAGCAATGCCTTAATATGATCAATTAAAAGCACTAGTGCCTTAAAGTAAATATCAAATTGTGACAGTAAATTTGCAATACATTTAATTTGTATTTTCTTTATTAACATGAATACTTATACTGCAATTCACACAATTTGAAAAATTAAATCCTTCCACAATTCTACCACTATCAACTGAAACGACCGCATTCCTAGTTGACGTTTGAGCAGAACCCGCTGATATTGATGGCACTAAAAGCAGTTTTCGTGTAACGAATCTTCGATGTATCCCTCGGTGACTGTTGAATATTTCCATCCCCCATGCCGCTTAATTGTCGTTAAATTTGCTCCACTATCCGCTAGTAAGCTTGCCGACGAGTGCCGAAAACAATGTCTAGTATGAAGGTTAGAATTTGGAAATTGCAGAAATTTAGTAATAACAGCAGGAAATTTTCGAAACGTATTTATTCCCACAGGGTTTTTCGTACGCTTGCCTTCACATAATTTAGGAGAAGCCTCCGATGTCCCACATTTGCTGGATGAAGAACCATGTATCTCCGGTAAAAATCCAAATAAAATTATTCAACGAGAGTAAAATTTCGTGGAACCTTGATTTTGGTATCTGATATCTTAACCAATATTCAACTGGAAGTGCCCACAATTTCCAAGTTGTCGAGAGTCAACTGGCAAATCTCCTCTTTTTTTAATTAAGAACCAGACCATGCGCATTAGAAAATTTACTAAAGATATTAAGATCAAAGTTGAAGTTACGAATAGCCAAATCAATATCACTGACAGAAAATTAATAATAAATTTGCGCGTCCTCGGCATATTGATAAGATTTACAAAATGCTAAATGCGAACATAAATCAGAGCTATATAAAGAAAACAGTAACGGTTCCAAAATGCTGCCCTGAGAAACACCCTTGTTAAAAAAAGTGAGGTCGGAAAAAGTGTTATTAAATGTAACTCGCTGTTGCCTCATGTTTAAATAATTATTCAAAAAATTAAGAGCATTCTCATTGAATCCAAACTACTTCAGTTTCGTAACTAACGTAGTATGATTTAGAGTATCGAACGCTTTGCTATAGTCCAGTAAGATGAAGCATGTATTAAGGCTACTATCATATGCGCGGAATAAATCATCAGTAACATTAAGCAAAACAGTAGCAATACCATGATGGGAACGAAAGCCAGATTGACTAGCAGATAAAATATTATTTTATTTATGAACGAATTTATTTAATCCTGTGCAATTCTCTCCAACACTTTAGAGAATACAGGAAGTATACTAATAGGTCTAAACTAAGACACATCCGAGAAACTACTAATTTTTGGTACAGGAACGACATGCGCAAGTTTCCACTCATTGGCAAATACTCCTGTCAATAGACATTTATTGATGATATACAATATACAATCTATCAGATCCAACAGCATGCGATTTAATTGCAAGTAAATATTTTTTAACATCCTTCACTTCTACCGAGTTAAAATTAAATTTGTTAGAAATATTGGGGAATAACCTGGTAACATAAGCAGAGTCTGTAAATTCCGGATCAACATTAGCAACATTTACAAAATAATCACTAAATTTAATGGCATCAACAATATCGGCAACCGTTGCATTGTCAAATTGATTTTCAGAACAAACATTTAAGTATTTTAAGGCGCGCCAAAAATGTTTAGGATTAGATTTAAATGTTTGTTGCAGATATGCTTTTTTCTCAGATTTAACACTCATTTTGACCAGATTTCTTAACGTTTTGTACTCCGTATGCCCTATTTCAGTTTCCAACTTTTTGTACTTTGCCAAAGCCTTATCTCTCATATTCATCAGAAGCTTCAGATTATCTCTAAGCCAAGGGCCTGGAGGCTTAAATGGAGCATGTGTATTAAATAATTTTAAAACATTGTTATTAAAATACTTCACCATATCATAAATTTCCTCGACTTCGTATATGTAATCACAATAAATATTATGTAAATCAAGTAAAAATAAATTATAATCAAAATAACGAAAATCTATATGTTTTATATTATATAGTTTGCGGTTTAGATTTATTTTAATTTAATGTTGCAATTAACCCAAGATATAGCAGATACATGTCAGTTTTACCAACGCCACAGAAAACGTTGGATATACATTTTTCGATTTCTTATAACACTAGTCATTTTTTCAACTTGTTGGAGATTGTGAAACATATAGATGCAACAGAATTAATATAGATACTATAATAATAAGGCTAAGAAAAATAACTATTTTAGAAATTTTCAATTTTAAGATTTAATTATAATTTTAGTGTGTGAAATTTTAAAATATTACTTACATCTGCTAGAGACAAACTTACTGCACATAAAATCAATAATATACTTTGATCGTACTTCATGTTGGACTCATATGCAAACAGGTTTGCTATGGAAACGATGAAAATAATTACAAATTTATTTTAGAAGTAAAAGCATGCATATTACAATGAGTGTTATTATCAAGTAATAGCAACATAAAAAATATATAGAATTTTTAAAGTGGTTAGTGGTTATAAATATTTTAATTGTTCATGTTGTATCTACTACTACCGACGTGCTGAGTGGTCGTGTGTACAAGGTGCTGTGTAATTAAATTCAGTATTGGAAGATTAGGAGCAATTTAATAGTTAGTGTGTGAGTTGATAAACTAAAAAGTAATGGGAAATGGAATAGAGGTAATAGTAGATTAAAAATTGCATTAATATAATATAAAGAATATTGGAATTCACAGATAAAAGGCAGACTTTCGACGAGTTGACTGGGGTCTGGCTTTTTGCGCGCTGAAGATTTTTTATAGAAATAGTAATAGACAAGTTTTTATCATACGAGTATACTTGAAATCTGGGCAGGGTCGGCGTAAGATATATTATCGGATGGTGTAGAATATGGAGTTTCAAGATGGGGATTTATCTGATACTAAGAAAAGGAAAAGTGATAGAGAAGATCAGGATCATGATCAAAATATTTTCAGAAAAAGTAAGAAAATTGGCAGATCGCCCGAAAAGTCTAATAAAAAAATGGAAGAAAACATAGAGATGATGATGAAAATGTTGCAATCAATGGGGCAAACAATGATTAATCTATCGGAAGATATTAAAAAAATATATGAGAAGAGCAAAAGGAATATTGACAAGAAATTCAGGAGCTGAAAATGGATAATGAAAAATTAAGTAAGTATAGAAAATTTGAAAATAAATGGAGGAACGTATTGTAACATTCCTTTTATTATAAAATTAAGAATGTCACAATTTCAATATGAAACGTCTAGTAACAAGGTATTTTTGCACATCCTGTATAATGTTGGTAGATTAAGTAAGTGTAAACCATATCCAGTGTACCATGTAACTTTAGATTTCTTCAAATAAGCCTGAAATGTAAACACCTTGTACAATTAATATTTTATTAGTTATTTACTTACCATTACTGTGAACCAGTTACATCGATGTATATCGTTATGTTATAATTTTACTCTGTATAACACCCTGGAAATTTGTTAACAGTTTATTATTTAATTAGTATCACTTATTGTAATAAGCTTTGTTTTGGCAAAAGCAAAGGTTAAGGTAACTGTCATAATAATTCAATTCGATTCGAACTATTGGAACAATGTGCTGAGATCTTGAACGAGCGTTTGACCGAACTTTCATAGAAACCGAACCAATCAGATTTCAGTGAGTTTTTAGATCTTTGTAGGGTATAAAACCTACAGGAACCTAAATTCTAGTCCATTTTCGTTCTGATTTTGGTCGATTGAAGTATTTCCATATTACAGATTTAATTATAGTGCGAAGCCACATTTTGAAAATAAATCTGAATTTATTGAAGTCATCAATAAGGATGGAGGTAATATGTTTGACTAATTAAGATTATTATCGATAGTAGATTCCATTTTAAACAATATTGTATGTTATTTTTTGAAACTAAGAATATAAAAATACCTAACCTGATCTTGATCTTTGCTAAAGCACATGCTAATTATTTTTTCTTTTCTTTTGTTATTTTTTCTTAACTTTAGAGGCCAATTAAATGAATAATTTAATGAATAATTAAATGAACATTTAAATGAACAATTAAATGAATAATTAAATTAATTAAATAATTGAATAATCAACAATTAAATCAATCAATCAATAAATTTTTATTGATGTTACGTCGAATGATGTAAAATTTTGAGAATTTCTATTTCTCAAGTTGGTTTCTGTGTATCAACTGGTGGGCAAGTTAATAAACTGTGTTTATTTTTTATGTATGTATTTGATTTCACTTTTTGACTTCAGCAAAATTTATCATCCTCCTACAGGGGAAAAGGCAAACCGAACAGAATATTCTGTAGGTGGCGCCCAATTATAACATCATTTTAAACAGTTTGCTAGTCAAGAACCCACGACTTTAAAAAAGTGCCCCGACTAAAAGAGCAGCCGTCCGCAACATTGTACATTTATCGTTTGTAACAAACGATAGGTAACAGTATATGTTAAAGGTGTTATCAAATTGGGAAAAAAGACATGTCTGATTCAACTAGGAAAGAAAAAAGATAAGAATACGGTGATGCAAAGCAAAAGTAGATTGCGAGGAAAGGCTGAAGGAAAATGGTATATACAAGATGATGAAGGTGTTATCAAATTGGGAGAAAATACATGTCTGTTTCAACTAGGAAACGAAAAAGATAAGAATACGATGATGCAAAGCAAAAGTAGATTGAGAGGAAAGGCTGAAGAAAAATGGTATGTACAAGATGATCCAAGATAGACCGGGATATACAGAGGCAAATTAGAGTCACAGCTAGTCAGGAAAGAAAAAATGGAAACTCTGTTAAAATGGGACATCGGAAGTTGTATGTTGGAAATGAGAAGGAATTAAGAAAAAGGAAAATTAATGCAACAACCAAGAATGCAAAATTTAAAAAACTAATAGATGTCTACAAAACTTCTAATAAGAATGGATTTACTGGAAAATATAACGGCAATAGAAAGGTACAGTTGGCAAAGGGAGATATTTTCCTCTCAAGATGGCAAAACAAAGAAGTCTGGCATAGGGAGTAAAAAAATTAAAATTATTTATAAAATAAGTTGTATATCTAAACTGAATATTGATAAGAAATTAATGATTTCTTTTTGTCTATAAGAATATTTTACGTGTATGTACTTCATGATGTTGTAGAAATATATGCCCTGGCATACAAATTTACAAGTTAATATTTATAAAACATGTGTGTTTCAAAAGCTTTATGCTTCTGTAGAATAAGAAGTCTCAGGAAATATCAAACACCCTTCAATATCAAGATGAACTGATTAATTACTCAAATCGATAATACAATTTATTTCAATTAAAATTGCAATCAGTAATTAGATATAGCATAAGTGTTCACAACTTTTTTCATTTGAGATATGTATTCTTTTGAATTTTTTTGAATGTCGAGTGGTTTGATGACATTCAAATCACCCAATTGTTGTTGAAGATTAATTAACATTCTGCATGATAACGTCCAATAATTGTAGAAAAAATGCTCATTACAGTAAGGACTGATTGTACAATTACAAAATCAGTAATTAGATAATGGAGGTATAACATAAGTGTCTAAAATGTTCTCCCATTTAAGATACTCCTTTGGATTCCGTTGCATTTCGAGTGTTTTGTTGATATTCAGGTACACCAAATTGTTGGGAGTTAGTTTTTCCCATATGACGTTATTTAGAAGATCGTCCTTTATAGGAGTTGGATTTCTAGAATAAATAATAATAATAAATTATAAACAGTTGTTTCGATATATTTTGACTGCAACTACTCACAGGTACTTGACAAAGTTTGTCCATAAGGTTAGTAGGCGTTGTCGTGCTACCAAATCTGCTGGATCATCGGGTGATCCATCTCTAGACAGCGGTGCATCCCACAAATAGCCCAGTTCTTCGGCATGACCAACCCCTGTTACCCCTAAAATAAAATAAATGATATTTTGGACCTTTTTGAAAGAATAAGTCATGTTTCGGGAATTTCACATACACGAATTGATAAATTTATTTGTTACTCATTTGTAATCATCAGTTTAACAAAACACCGTACTAACCAAGTAACCTTATTTTTAGAAATATTTACAGGTTAACTGTCAACTTTACAACTTAGTGGTATTATTGACATTAGAGAGTTCTGTTTTATTTGAATCATATATGTTAAAAATCATGTTACAACTGTTATTTCTGGTAATACAAAATTTGGACGGTGAAATATTAAAAATTGAACCATCTCTTCAACTAGCAAATATGACGATCGACGATATAGAAGACAAAGAAGATGTTCTTATTATTACCATACCAAACAAGAAAACCACTGTTTTAAAACAATTTGTGATGAATAACGGAGAAACAATTAAATATATTGATATCTATCGAAGTTATGCTATCTTGCGTTCTAGAGATACCCCTTACGATCGGTTTTTCTTCTTCTATGAAGGGGGTAAATGTACTAAGCAATGTGTAGGTATCAACAGCTTCAGGGAAATGCCATCTAACATCGCTAGTTGTTTCGGCCTCCCAAACCCCGAAGCGTATACAGGACATTGTTTTTGGTACTCTTCTGCCACATTATTAGTCATCTATGGGTCTAATATTACAAACATAAAACGTCATGGTGGCTGGAAATCTACATCGGTAGCTGAGTCATACATTGAGGATTGTTTGGATAACAAAACGAAAATAGCCCACAGCATTATCAAAGAATCAAATCCGTCATCAGAACTTCAAGATAACTGTGCTGAATCACGTAGTATATCAACAGTAGCAATATGTTCCGTGACTGAAGAGCTGCAACATTTTTGTAAAATCCTTATAGTTTCCGAGTAAAAAATTATTGAAGTTGTAGTATTTTCAACCTTTACATCGCTGGACTACTGTACTGTGATTACTTTTTGTAGCCACTTAAGTTTTTGATGCCGGTCTTTACATTAGTTTTTCAAGTGTTCAAAATGTTATTTATTTCATTCCTTGGAAATTTATTTCCATTTTTTATCCGGTCGCCGATTGCATGCTTTGCCGCCTTATCAGGTTTTACAGCGGACCAGTTTCCAGTGCCGTGCAGAAGCGTATTTTTAAAGCATTTTCGATCTGCTCTTTTTGTTTTTTTTTACATACTTGTATTTGTAAGAGCTTCTTTAGATAAGTTTTGGATCACCCTGTATAGGTACTCGTGTGTATTTCGTGTTGAAATTATTTATAGTCTTTATTTCTATTATGTTAGTGTTGTTGACTGTTTAATGTCGAAATCTAAATCGAATCAATAGAAATTATACTATTAGTGCCTATATTTTACACGTCATAATAAGCACAATAAAATGTTCAGCATCAATAAAGTGCAATTAAAATTTTCGATAATTTTCACGATTTTCAGAAATTTTAGAATCATACTAGTATGATTCTAAAGATCTCCAAATTGTGTTGTCGACAAATTATTTTTATTCTACCTACTAATAAAATGAAAATGTACTTAAAATCGTTCTGGAGCCTTTACCAAAACTTACTCGTATTAAATGCATCACATATTCAGATTTTAAGTAACGAAAAACTTACCTGCAACTTGTGCACCGGCCAAGCCACCCATTTTGCCTTTGTAAGCAAACTCGTACAGATAAACATCGGAATAATTCGACTGTAACTTCGCGTGTCTACTAGTGGTTGTTGTAAATACTTCGTCACTGGTAAACTGCAGTAAAAGGGAAAAATAATAGAATAAGCGATTAAAAATTCTCAAATAACCATAACAAGAAAAACATTCTGCTCAGGGGTTTGTTACCCATCTAGCTTTCCATCAATTGCTTAAAGATACTTACAATTTTGTATAACATGTATAATTTGAAGAAGTCTACTGTCAGAAAGAATATTATTTACTACATTACAACCACTGCTATTTAACAAAAGACTTACGCTTAAACGTTAATTATTTTAAAATATCAAAATGTTTAAATCTACGAAAATTGACATGATTGTTGAACCATTTTTCTTAAGAAATTGATAGTGTCTACTGCAAACAAAAATAAAATAACAGTATAAATAATGCATACCTTGATGACTGCTGCAATGTCTTCTTGGAACGTTCGCTTAGTGTAAATTTGTCTAAGCTTGCGACCAGCGATTACTTTATTTTCGTCAGTCATATTATATTTATTTCCAATGAGATTAGTTAAATTACTGTCGAAATATTTGGCACGGTTTTCAGGGCCATTAGGTTCTAAAATACAATTATATTAGTGTTCGTTTTTATTCAATTCATTCAATCATGAGTACATTTTTTTTATTTATCATTACTTTATACAGGACATTTCTAGGCATAAAGTAAGTATGCTCCTTCAAAGAAAAGGGTAATATTAAATATGAACAACAATTTAAATTGAACATAACATAAATAACAATATTTCGTGTTAACAGTTTTATACACTATGGCTTTTTTATAGGTTTTACACAAAACGCGTTAAAATTGTAATACATTATAGTGAATTTGTATAGTATTTACCAGTTGTGTGTTAAATATACACCATTTTGTGTAAACTTAACACACCTCGGTGCTTTATATCCCTACTCCTAACTGATTGAAAATACTATACAGCAAACTAAAAAGGTAAGTGAGCTTTCCATCTCAATACCTATTATACAATACAATTAACATGATAATGGGTAAAGTCTACACCTTTAAGGATATAACACTAAAATATGTAACAATGTCACATAACATTTGTTATATTAACACAGTCGATTGTGTTGAACCTTTAACGTACTGCTGCATACAGTAAATTGTGTAAAAATATACACAATACCGTATGTAAATATTTTTTTACAGTGCATGCTTCTAAGCGACGGCGAAAATAATTTCGCACGCGTGCCATTGCTCTGTCTAGTAATCGATATCAAATCCCCTCTCCTCGTATATTAATACCATAACTGCTAAATCTTACTTCGAAAAAGGCATTTTTTTTTAAATAAAACAGCCAACGTCAATTCACAGTAGACGAGAGCAAGCATTACATAATTCTTAACTTTGTACAACAATCACACTTTAGTTTTAGACCAATGAAAATAGTGTATTTTCATGCCTTCTATTCTCTTTTGCCCTTTGAAGAAGCGTACTTATTTGAAGGAGATACCTCGTATAGAATATAATAGCTCTTTGAGACTGTAGAAATGTTAAAACAATTTGTAATAGTATTTTGCAAATTTGTGTACCTAGCGCTCCTAGCAAATATTCCTCCGAGTTGAAGCCAATAAGTATGGGGACTTGATTTATATGTCCTGTTACGAAAGGTTCATAAAAAGAAGTCGTCAAGAATGATCCTTCTGAATGAGGGTTCTCTATGACGGGCAGCCATATTTGACCTTCGCCCTCGACCAATGAAGTCTGCTTCCCTGGTGCTGTCTATAGAAATTATTTTTGCAGTCATAACGGAATGGCGCTTCAGTCGGAGTCAAGTAGATTAACATAAATACAGTTTAACTTACAGTGACATTATTATTGACCAATTGGGAAGCTGGAATCTTTTGTAACAACTTTAGTAAATCCGTTGAATCAAATGATGTGAAATTTGGGTCCAAACTTTGTCCCAATTTGAAGGCGTATAATCTAGCATAATCCTGACGTGTCCATCTAGCTATGGCAGTTCCACTTTGCAATATGGCGGCTCTGAATAACCCTGAAAGTATTATTTACAGGGTTAACTATGACTAAGTACAAATATTTTAAGAGGGTATAAAGGAAAATAAGAATTAACGGAATCGTCTATTAAAAATTTCCAAACTTGTTCATAAAGTGAATTTTCTTATTTCGAAACTTCGAATATAGTTTTATTTATCAGTGACTGACCACCTGCCAGCTGCTAAGTGTCACAGATGCCAAACGTAGTGCCAAGGCACCGCGTTGTCATGTGTATCGGCGTACGCATTGAAAGAAAAAAATATATTTACAAAATATAGGTGATTATTTAATGATTTAATGAGAAACACGGCATGTTAGCACAGGGAGGTAGCACCTACTTTAGTAATAATTATTTCCAGGGTTGATATTTGAAGAGAATTGAAGTCGCCACTAGGCCACTAGGTGTACCTACTTCATGCCAATAATTTTTTAATCTTGTGTTGTTGGGGAATTAAATTCTGTTAATACTAATAATAACATGTTATTAATTATTAACAACAATCGACGATGTTTGTATAAAATTATTTTAAATTATAGCGTCCTTGTTTGACCCTTAGAGTATAATATTCTAAGCTTTCATCAGTGTTCTTCGATGTTTGGGTAGTGTGCAACTTGCAATACAAAATTCTAGGTTATGGTTAAGTTTTAGTGACTAATTTTTAGTTCGCTCTATATTATGTGCCGTTTGTTTTTCTAGAGTCGAGGGCAAATCCGAAGACACTACGGCAATCGTACAAGTTTTTTTTTTAAAGACGATAATAATAATAATATATCTACCTCTCATTCTAGTCACAGGATTAGCCCAGAAGTCGAAGACTTGTGCAGGAGAGGGGGCGGCATATTATTGTTAAGCAGGCCGCATTCGCGCCCAGGAATGACTTACGTAGAATAAATTGGTATTTTATTGAACATGGGACAATACCATTATAAACAACATATATAAGCAATGTAAGATTGTCATAGGCACCGATATTATTGGAGGAAAAGAGGATTCTGCCCTATTGTTTAAACGTCGAGCTAGAATTTCGAAATAAATTTGTTATTGTAATTTAGGCCTCCCTGAGCACGTAGTTAAATTTTATGTGCTTAGTCATAGTTTCTGCTGCTAAAGAGATGAAAACGCTCTTACCTTTGTTTTTCGGGCTGATTAAATGCAATCCTACAGCTGCCGCCCCAGAACTTTCACCTGAGATGGTTATCTTTTCAGGATCTCCACCAAATAAGTGGATATTTTTCTTGACCCATTTTAAGGCAAAATGTTGATCTTTCATTCCTAAATTTCCTGGTATTACCCCATCTCCAGTCGTAAGAAAACCTTCAATATTTAAATAAAACTATTTAGGAACAACTCAAAATTCAAATTTTCATTGTTAAATATCTGTAGAAATTACGAAAATTTATGAATAAGAATAGTAGTAGTAATTTACAGAATATTTGGTCAAGTTTCACTGAGGGAATAAATGTTCTAAATTTTATGTTGAATCATCTTCAAATGGAATGGAATAGAGGTTAATAATTAATATATAAAATACCTAATACAGATAGCCTGTAGTTCATCGTGACAACAACGATATTGTGTTCCACATAGAATTGGGGTTTGTATTCTTGGACGACACCAGATCCATCTTCAAATCCACCCCCATGGATCCATATCAATACTCCTAAAGGAGTTTTTGATAAATCTCCAGGTTTCTGAAATTAATACAAATAAAATGGATGCGGCACAGTGAAATAAAATATTATTTCAAGTATTACGGATAAAGATAACAAAAAGCTATCAAAAAGTATTTTAAAGTGTATATTTCTTCTTTATAAAACAACTGCAATTTTTTTAATTTACGTAGACATTTCTTAGTTGAACATTTTTGTATTAAAAGTTATTAATTTTAACTAGTTCTGTTTCATACAACATTGTAAAACGTGAATTGATATATTTGAACTATTAATTGTAGTAATATAATTGAAAAATCATTAAAGAGCCTGAGCAAATAATTCAAACAGATTATGTCACATATTATTATTATCGCGTGTGATTCATTACCTGCTAAATGTAATTAACCATTCTTACCAGGGGTGTGAAAACGTTTAGATATAAACAGTCTTCAGTCTCCGTTGTATTGGGAATGGTGTATGACTGTATTTTGTGACAAATTTTCGTATTTTTCGTGGTATCCAATACTCCATTCCATTTTTCATGTTCTTTGGGCGGCTAAAATTTAGGATGGGACTGGATGTTATTGAGATATTATAACATGCATGAAATTACCTTAAATCTTAATTCGCCGACCGGTGGAGCTGCGTAAGGAACTTCTTGAAATGCATAATAGACTTTACCAGTTGAGGAACGTAGTTCTTGACCCTTTATTTGGCCTTCTGGTAGAGTAACAAGTGTAGGATCTCTTACCTAAGTACAAAAAATATACTTAATTCCGAACTTCTAATATCCTTAATGTTATATAATACTATATGTGCATATCTCTCTATATATTGACCGTATTGACCGTAGTTCTTACTTTTGAAAGTAGAATAAAATTTGAAACACATTCTTACGATTACAGTATTGTAGGGTTTATCTATCAAAGGAAAACCAAAAGCAACCAAAATCACCATTTGTGTCTCTTTTGCGGTCATTCTTTATCCCGTCAAAAATAATGATTCTTTATGCCATCAATAATAATGACCATTTGAATCTCAAATTGTTACTGGTGAAAAATGTTATTTTATATATCAGTGCTGAGAACAAAGAAGAGTGGTGTAGTCCTGACAGAAAGTAAAAGCTAGTACCTATTCGAATAAGATGATGTTATGTATTCGATGAGACAAAGAAGGCATCGTCATCATAAATTATGTTCAATTAATGTAACCATCACTGCTGAGGGTTACTGGCAACAAATTCGTCATATTAACACAATTCACAATTTAAGAAAAAATATATATGAAAAACATCAACGAGGTTATTCCACATTCGCTTTATTATCCTGATCTTACTCCATTGCTTTGCTTTTCACTCTCTAGCTAATAGTCTTTAGGCAATCACTGTTCAGAACAACTTAAAAACTGGCTTGGTGATTTCTTCATTTCCAAACTTCTGGATTTCTTCAGTCTTGGAACTAACAGATCATCGAGAGACTTTGGAATATATCCTTGATTAGTTAGAATGCTGATACAACTTTCTAGAGTTCCACAAATTTGAAATCTACCCCTCCCACCCAATTCTCTGTTATTGAAGAATAATCCGAACTATGGGAAAACAATAAATGAAGTGAAACTTTTCTTAAAAACCACAAAATCATCAAACTTCAAGCCAACTGCCCCAACTCAGTCATCTTGACCTTCTAGCAGACACAGACGTCATGCTGATACAATAATTCCTGTCAAGGACACCTAGTATAGAAATATCTGCTAGCCCTTGATTTTTGGAACGACTGTCATCGGTGTTCGTTTGGAATCAACCAGTGTGTGGGAATTTCCTTCATAATCATCGGTATTTACAGAAACGTAGTAGTTGCATATAGATTCAAACACATTTAATTCGTTTTATTTGCTCCTCACAATGAGCAAACAATTTCTTATTAAAATCTATAGGTAATTTTCATATTTGTAGCGTGTGAAACCGGTGGAATGTAGATATTAAAATAAAAATATACAATCATATGAATTATTGCTCAATAAATACAATTTCGGTTAATTTATTGTATTGAAATGAGAATATGTGTTTCGCATCAAAAGCATCTTTTTACCTATGTTAAGCGTCGCATTTTGTTTACTCAAAACATTTATTTTGTTAAATTATTAGTTTCCGAGAAAATAAAATTGAAATTGAGTATTTTAAATCTTTACATCGCTTTGCTCGCGTCAAGAATTCAGACGTCTTACGTCACGGCTGACGTTACATATTTGTTTTTATTGTCAACGTAATTTTAGATATTTGGTCGCGTTAAAAACAATCATTTTTTACAAATTAGTGCAATATATAATGCAAACTTTTAGTGTAGTATATAGTTTTATTACTATCAGTTGCAGTTTCTTAAATATTTTATTGAAAATATAATGAATTATTCATTTGTTCGTATGACGTCGTCTGAATTCTTGTCCCGAGTATACTAGTCTCTAGGGTTATCGACAGGTGATACTCAAATCCGATCGTAGTATTAACGTTTTTACGATAGTGTTTACATTAGTTTTTCAAGTGTCAAGAATGGCGTGTTTTAATGTATAGCAAAGTAAGACAAAATGCTTTAGCAGCTTTTCATCTAATTACTTTTGTCGTGGTAGTGCAAAACGGGCGTGACACGAAAAATTTGCAACCGAATCGTAAAATATATATAGGTCCAAGGCGTCCACGGCTTATTGCAGCAGCTGAGGAATACATTTTAGAGATTGTTGAAGGGAATTCCCGAATCGCTCAACAAGGAATGTCCCAATCAACAATGTGGCACATCATGCACGAGACTCAAGTATGCCAATAACTTACGAGTTCAAAAAGGACATGAACCAGAAACATTTGTGTTAGTTCGTAGAAACTGAGTAAAACGGACCCAAATGTGTTTACACGTCGGTGAACAAAATTTTGAACAGTTCAGTTCATCAGATATGTCAAACTATTTTATGAATTAAAATCACAAATTAATTTTATTAATTAACAATAACAATAGTGACAAAAGCAACAAGAATTTATTAATAGAAAACAGATGTTATTTATTACTTTCCTTGTCCGTTTATATTTTATTACACTTTGCCGTCATGCTGGTCGCTTACTGATTGCTTTGCCTTGCCCAAGTTCAGATTTACAGTGGACCACATTCCTGCGCCTTGCAGAAATGTATTTTTAATAAATAATTTTCGAACTGCCTTTTTTCACTTTTTGTATAAAATTGTATTTGTACATTAAAAAAAATTATTTGGATAAGTTTTGAATCACCCTGTAAATCTGAGGTATGACAAAGTGTTCATATTAAATATCTCATGAAATTACGAACAATTTTCCGTTTTTAAGTTCATGGTTCTGTTATTTTTAAATAAAAAAAGAAGCGTCAGAAATATTACTGGTGGGAAGTTAAATTTCTGAAATACTGAGAAAATCAAGATGCCTGCAACAGCTTGTTTCAGCAACTGTGTCTGAATGAGATTTAATGATTTTGAATACCATTGCAAAAAACTGCACCACCTATACTGAAATAAGATACAAATTACCATACGTAACGGCTTTAAAAATCAGCAAAAATTGTAAAGTGCACGGAGATTTGTCTTGTATATTGATAAATTTGAGAGGCAATCAACGCATTGTGTCTGCGTATACAAAATGTTTGCGCAAAAATATGAGATTGTTTGGTTTGATACAAAATGTTTGCACTTAATTTATTATCTAAGGCAATAAATTAGTGCAATTTTCTAATATTCGATGTGGCAGTGTACATAAACATAAATATTGGATAATTATCGTTATCAGAATGAGGTTTTTTTTTAATAAATGTTAAACTGAAAATAATTAAATGCAAGCAAACTATAGGTCATTAATAATATATTGTTTAAACGAGCTAATTTAATGTTCTAATTGGAACCAAAACAAGTTCAGTCAATCATATTATCGATGTTGATCGATGACTTGCCTTTATTTCGAAAATGAAAGTACAGTTTATTTATTTAATTTATAAGTAAGTATTTGATTAAAAGTATCAAATGCCAGTTTCTTTGTGTACCTTGTGTATACATTCTAGGAACTGCAATTTTAAAAATAGCTTTAAAGTTATTGTTGATTTTTATCTAATTAAAAACATTACTATCAAATATTACCTACGTATTGTGTAAATAGTGTCTAGAAAGTTATACTTACGTGTCCTATAGCTAAACTTATTTCACATAAAATGAATACAGTCAACGTTCTGCCGTTCATCATGATTCACTAATAACAACGAAGAACAAATTCTTCACTCTATATATACACACCTATAAATGAAACCGACACTCAGGAAATTCCCTGAATAAAAGATTGGTTCATTTTTATCAGTTTGAACGGTTGCTGGTACGTAAAACGTTTCTTCGAATTATATTTATTTTTTCAAAGATAACAGCACCGAATACCTTATTTTAGAGTAGTTGTAATTATATACTGTCTTGCATACATTATGTTTATCGCTTCAGTTTAGATACACTAACCCTACTATACCCCATGACTTACAATTAAATCAAAGTTGGCCGAAACTATGCAACGTCTTAAATGTTTGCAAGTGGTTTTTTTTAGTGGGATAAAGACCAAAAATAGAAGAACATTATATTTATTTCATTGCCAACGTTTCGGTGTTATTTTTACACCATCTTCAGGGCTGGTGTTTATTTTTGGTATTTATTCCACTAAAAAAAACACTTGAATAACTAAGCAAGACCGCCAATTAAAGAAAACCTAAATGTTTGCATCCAGCACTGTAAGATTTATACTCAAAGAGAACAGATCGGGCATATATTAAAAAAAATAATTAATTTTACAGGTGTACCTATTCAAAATTCGGCTTTTACACAAGTTCTCTGTTGTATATGCATATTAAAAGTTCTTAGAAATTATTAGCCAATTAATGCTACCATGTGTTACTAAGCAGTTTTGCTTGGCTGAACATTATTTTGTAAATCCCCACTTGTTTTGATGATAAGTAAATAAATATTTTGATAACCTCGAAGTTAAGGCGTGTTAAATGTTTTTAAAAACATGTTAATTTACTTACAGATAACGCGATTTTGAGGTAAGAAGTGTCTCCACAAACAAGGTGCTGAAAAAAAGAAATACTTTTCGAACGACAAACAGCAATTTTAAATTGCGTAATGGTTTCTCATTTAATTTTAACAAATAATTACTTCGTATTTCTCCACAATTCCTCCTAAATTCCGATTTACATCAAACCAAAACTGATAGGTATAATTTGCAAGAAAAATGTCATATGCGAAACTGACTGATTTTTTGGATTTTTCGGTAACTTTGAGGGCAATATTTTTTTCCTTTTCTTGGTCTTATTTTGGTCTCGAAAAACAAGATTTGTGAGACAAGGCAAGAAATATTGCTGCAGACGTCAAGAAGGAATAATATTGAAGTGAACATTACCTGAAATAATTAATATTGTAATTTCTATTGTAGGTATTTAGGTAGGTACAGAAATGAACTAAGTACACAGAAAGCAGTTTTGAAAAGAAAGCTAGATAAAAGTTTTTAAAATATTTGCATTATCACAGGTTTGAAAATTGTTAAAAAATATATTTTACATATATTAAACACAATACCAAAAAGAATATTCTCATACTTCAATAAAAATTCATAATAAAGTTACATGTTTCTCATTTGTATCCAAGAATCTCGCAGTAATCATGCAAGAGTCATGCACAATTGCGAGACCCTCGTAAGACAAGAGAAGACATTATCTTGTAAGATATGGAGCAAGAACAAGACTCTAAAGAAATTTTAAGTTTAGCTAAATTTCTTGTATCAGTCCTATCCATTACTTATGTATAATATATGGTCGATAATAGTTTTTTTTCTGTTCTTGAACAAAATAACAGAAATTGATAATTTTTTATCTCTAGTTCTTATTCTAATCACGGTGCCTCATTAATCAGGGAGGTAGTCAAATGTCGAGCGGTATCAATTTCTCACATTGACCCAAGCTAACAGTCTTCCACCCTACCACAGAGAGGGTGCCAATCCTCTCCACTAATATAGCTGATATATGAGCTACCGGCTGCGGGGCTCGAACCCACACCGATCCAGCCACATCGATTCAAGTCCTGACGCCTTAAACCGCGCGACCACTGACCGACATGATTCTAGACATTATTTGAAATTAAGGGTATAAATAAAAATAATAATATACTACTACGCGATAATAATGTATTACTTATTTTAAAAGTGGTTCTAATAACTCATAAAGCAATGATTCAGGAGTCAAATTTTTAAATATTTGTAAAGTATTCTATGTAACTGAATATTTGTTAATGTAAAATATAAAAAAAAAATATATGAATTATTTTGTTATTATTATTTTAAGTTTCTATACCTTATGATATCGTTATACATAGAAATATATTCTATAAATTCACATAACACCTTTACAGACAATTTTGTTTCCTATGAATGTAAATAATATATGTATAGCCCTATATGTATTTGCAAAATAGAGACTGAAAAATATCAAGATCAATAATCGACGAATACGAAAACGATATAAAATATATTTTTCATAAAATTACAAAATCAGTAATTAGATAATGGAGTGATAGCATAAGTGTCTAAAACATTTTCCCATTTGACGTACTCCTTTGGATTTCTTCGCATTTCGAGAGTTTTGTTGATATTCAAATACACCAAATTGTTCGAGGTTAGTTTTTCCCATATGACCTCATTAAAGAGACTGTCTTTTTTAGGAGTTGGATTTCTGAAACAAATGATCGTGATACAGTTATTCTGCATTATTTTGAACATAAGTACTCACAGATATTTGACAAAGTTTGTCCATAAGGCTAGTAAGCGCTGTCGTGTTAAATCATCTCCTAGATCAATAGGTGATTCATCTCTAGACAGGGGTGCGTCCCATAAATAGCCCAGTTCTTCGGCATGACCAACACCTGTTACCCCTAAAACGCACATATTATTTTACACCTTCTTAGTTCGGGATCAGTGTGTTGGAATTATTCCACTCCTATATGTGTGATCGTATTCAATATGGATCTTACAAGGGGACATTGTTTAATAAATTTGAAGTTCTTTCTGGTGTAGGTACCACAAGATTCAGTATTGGGACCGTTATTATTTAATATATTTATTGATGATGTAACAAAACTTTTGATAGATCCACATCTGTTACATGCAGACGATATGAGGATTTTTATTATAAAAATAAGGAGTATTAACGACTGTCGGATATTGCAAGAAAATCTGAACTTGTTAGATTTGTGGTGTCAGGAGAACAGACTTCCTTTAAATATAAATAAATGTGCTATTATATCTTATACACGGAAAAGAGAAGTGTTCAAGTTCCCGTATACTGTTTCCAATAACATTCTAAATGGACATGAAACTATAAGGGATCTAGGCGTACATTTTGACTTCAGACTAACGTTTGCCAATCATATTGATAATAGTTTTAGAAGCTAACAAAAACTTGGGATTGGTTTTACGGAATTCCCGAGATTTTTGAGATTCAAAAACAGTAGCTTTTCAATTCATTTATTAGATCTAAGTTGGAATATTGCGTCGTTATTTGGTCTCCAAAGCATTTAAAGAAGACGGCATGTATCCCCCAATTAGATATTCACAACTGCTCCTAAATAGATTTCAGTTTCATTCACTCATTGTTCGTCGTGACTTACAGTTGTTGATCATTTTGTCTAATATAATTAATTTTGTTTTTGATGTACCTAAAATACTACACAAAATTATGGCTCATTTGTTGTTTATTTGTTTATTTATTTTTTTTAATTGCAATGTATATGGGTATGTATATACGTATGTGTATATATGTCTTTTATTTTTCGTTGTTTGTGCTTTTTTGCTTTCCTCTATATAATAATAATAATAATAATATCTATACCACTCATTCTAATCACGAGGATCAGCCCAGAAGTCGAAGACTTGTGCGGGAGAGGGGACGGCATATTATTAATAAGCAGGCCGCATTTGGTACTGTTGTTTTTTAATACTGTAACATAATTAGGACTGGTTCCCGTTAGATAGTTACTGAAATAAATAAATAAATAAAATAATTCATAAATTATCTTAAATTATAAATATGCAACTTATGCATGAGTTCGTAGAAATTTTATTGAATTACAAAATACGTAAACTAATTGTTGGAAATTACAAAAATAAAATTAACTTTTTATATCTTTTACAAATTAATCGGGTTTTGTAGAAAATGATTAAGTACACAAAAAGCAGTTTTGAGAAAACTTGAGAATACTTTTTAAAATATTCGCATTATCAGTTACAGATTTAAAAATGTGTAAAATAATTTTTATGTGTTTTATATACAGGGTGATTCAGAACTTTTCCAAAAACTTTGAGGACATATGCATCGTAAAATAAGAAGACAATATCACCAAAATTCTATTATAAAGGAGTACGTAACTGAGCAACTGTTCTTAAGCGGCAACTGATATATAAAAAAAGTAAAAAACGTTTTTGCGCTGCGCATGTCAACACGTCTACTTGGCGAATGTGGTTGTAATGGAGTTATGCTCTCTAGGTGGTAAACGAAAGACGTCAGTAGTGTTGTCAATCTTTAAAATGGTTCATGGATACAGCATGCTGAGTTAATGGACATGATTATTATTTAGGGTGAGGTGGCGAATGTGGTGAATGTGGTTGGTATAGAAAATATGCTCTCTAGGTGGTAAACGAAAGAGGTCAGCAATGTTGTCAATTTTAAAATGGTTCATGTGTACATGAATGCTGAATTAATGGACATGATCCTTATTTATGGCGAAGTTAGACAAAATGCATTGGCAGCTTCGTGCATACATCCAGATCGACACATGCCTGATCTGAAACTTTTACGGCAGTAGTGCAACGCGGACGTGATACTGGTAATTTACGTGCAAATCGTGGAGGAGATGGTGGCGCCGGGCGACAATGTATTTTAGCAATTGAAGAACAAGTGTTGAATGTGGTCCGTATTCATTGTTCTGTCACTTCGTGGATGCACCACGAATTCAAAATTTAAGTAACAAGAAACTTACCTGCAACCTCTACACCTGCCAAGCCACCCATTTTGCCTTTGTAGGAAAATTGGTACAGATAAACATCAGTGTAGCTCGATTGTAACTTGGCATGTCTAGTACTGGGCGTTGAAAATACTTCGTCGCTGGTAAACTAGAATAACAATAGACAGAAAAAATAATACTGTGTTATTAAAAATGCGACATATTAAAATAAATAATAAAGCAATATTTTCTTAAACTTTCTTTCATACTCGTGTATAATTTTTTATTAATTAGTTACTTATACAGTATTAAAAATGTATACTTCATATGTATGTATGATTTGAAGCAGAATCTCAAAACTATCAGACGATATATAATATGATGTTGAAGCATGTATGCCCCACTACAAACAATGATGTGTCTGATTTTTTGCCGTAGTCTATGAAAATACATAATGCAAAGGAGCTGAGAAATGATCCATTCATTCAAATCTATTAAAGACGATTCTTTTCAATAACAAATAAGTTTTTACAGTTTTTTTATAACTTCAATTAATTGTTTTTCAATTTTAATTGAAATTAAGTTTGAAGTCTATGGATCTTAATTTGATGTTGAAGCATGTATGTCCCACTACAAACAATGATGTGTCTGATTTTTTGCCGTAGGTTGTGTAGTCTATGAAAATAATGCAAAGGAGCTGAGAAATGATCCATTCAAATCTATTAAAGACGATTCTTTTCAATAACAAATAAGTTTTTACAGTTTTTTTACAACTTCAATTAATTGTTTTTCAATTTTAATTCAAATTAAGTCTATGGATCTTAACTTAACTGAACATTTTGTTCAAGCCTTAAAGGCGCATAAAACCCTTAGGAAGCATTTTACGCTTTTTGTTTAATCCTGTTTGTTGTAACATCTTCTATACAAACTCTCCTGATAAGAGACTAATTTTTATTTGTTAATTAAATTATCACATCGCTATAGAATTATAATTCATTTTTATTCGTATTTGTTTATTTATGAATATTTGCTAATAGCTTTAATGAACAAAATAGATACATTTTTTTATAAAATATGGGTCTGATATTAGCTGAAACCATATATTTTCCAGAATAGCCATTAATCTCCAATTAAAAAAGCCCCAGATGAGTGAAGGTGGTACCCATATTAAACATTTAGTTTAACTGATTTAAAATTTGTTTTTTTTTACTGTTTGCTTTTTGTTTATTACTGAATAAAATAGAAATGGCCATTTAATACTTAACGATATTTACTTTGTGCCATATCCAGTGCATGTAATAAAGTTGCAATATCTCGTATACTGAGCCTCAAATCAAAATCTTATAAGAGTGAAAAAAAAATAAAAACACGCCCTATCTGAAAGAAAACTATTCTGAAACCATAGGCGTACTCAAAAATTACTGGGGGGCCCCATGGGTACAACAACTCCTTTTTCTTCGTTCATGCTTTTCTTTATATAGAAATCAATTTAAAATTTTAATTTTAACAGTGTATTTTGAACCAAAATGAAAAGTGGCATAAGAATGGTCCCATTATTTGTGGTTAACGGCTTGACCTACTAATTTGCAGCCCTTTTTAAGTAACAAGCTTAATTGTATGAATTGAATATGCTATAGATATCTTTTACACAAAAAAAAAATATTCTGATTGTTTTCTTAAGGATTTTGGTTGGCAGGCTTCCATGACAGCTGTCAAGGAAGGTCACGGACCAATTTACACGTTATGTAAAAATATCATGTTTTGTGTTTTAAAATGTCAAAAAGATAATTGTTTAATTATTTTTCTTAAGAAGTTTGCTACAGATAAAAATAAAATAAAGTGCAAGTACCTTGATGACTGCTGCGATGTCTTCTTGGAACGTTCGATCTGTGTAAATTTGCCTGAGCTTTCTTCCAGCAGTCACTTTGTTTTCATTAGTCATATTATATTTATTTCCAACGAGATTGGCCAAGTTACTGTCGAAATATTTTGCACGCTTTTCTGGTGCACCGGGTACTAAAACATATTTTACATTCTTGTTTGTTTTTTTATCAAATCACAAGTGATCCAATCCATGACTAACCTTGTATTTATTAGTGATTTATACACAAGTTGCTTCTAAAATAAGTGTGTTTCTTCAAAGGAATAATAGGAGACGGAGGTAAAAACATAAACAGCTTTCATTGAACGAGCTGAAGTCTACAAACTTATTTTCGAAAAATGGTTAATTCAAAGAAACTATTGAAACCGGCCTTGTTATGTCTAATTCACATAGCAATTTCAAGGACGTAGCCATGCAACGCTAATTCTTGACTTGAATAAGAAATTTTAAAATAAAACAATGTGAGTAAAATTACTGAGACGCATAATAATTCTTAACTTTGTGTAACATATTATGACACCTTAGAGTTTAGACCATACCAGCACAACGAAAATTATTTATTTTAACGCCCCCTATTACCCCTTTTAAGAACGCACAATAGTTTTTTACAAACTTATGTCTATACGAATTTTATGAAAACCTTACCTGCTGCTGCACCTAGTAAATATTCCTCTGAGTTAAAGCCGATAAGTATAGGGACTTGATTTATATGTCCTGTTCTGAAAGGTTCATAAAATGAAGTCGTCAAGAAGGCTCCTTCTAAATGAGGGTCCTCTATCACGGGCAGCCATATTTGACCTTCGCCCTCGACCAATGAAGTCTGCCTTCCTGGTGCGGTCTATAAAAATTATGTTTGTATTTATAACGAAACGCTGCTCCATTTGGTGCTAAATATACAGGGTGATTCAGAACGTATCTAAAAAATTTGGAAATGGAATCAATATCGTAAAAAAAATTTATAAAATCTTTGTAGTTTCCGAGTAAAAAATTACTAAGTTGTAGTATTTTTAACCTTTATATCGCTGGGCTACTGTAGTCTCTAGCCAGGCGAATATTGAAATCCGAATACTTTTTGCAGAACGTTTTTGTAAAATGACTTACGTATATAGCAACTCAGAATTGATAAATATCGTTTTAATTTATGGGAATGTGAAAATGCTTTAGTAGAATGATTTCCCAGTAGACATGTGCCAAGAGTAGCTACTTTTCCCGCGTTGTACAGTGTAAGTGTAGTGCCATGCGAGGAAAATTTGAAACCGAATCGTGGAAGAGATAGAGATCCAGGACAGTCACGGCGTACTGCAGAAGTGTGGCGTATCATACACGAAGCTCAATTATATCCATTTTGGATATGAAGAGGACCGGTACGATGGCTGCCACGATCTCCTAACTCTTCCTATGTACTTCATTTTGTGGGGATGTTTAAAGAATGAAGTGTATTGCACTAAAGTGAATACCTACATACTATTAATGATTTACGCAAACGTATCATAGTTGCTGCCAATAACTTACGAGTTCAAAACGGATGGGAAGCAGAAACATTTGTGTTAGTTTGTAGAAACTGGATAAGACGATCCCAAAATTTTGTTGTAACATCAGGTATGTCAAACCATTTTGTTAATTAAGGCGTCAGTACTTGAATCGAGGTGACTGGATCGCTGTGGGTTCGACCCCCGCAGCCGGTAGCCGTATATAAGCTATATTCGTGGACCCGTCTCTGCGGGTGTGGTAGGGTGAAAGAATGTTGGCTTGGGTCAATGTGAGAGATTGATACCGGTTGACATTTGACTACCCCCTAATTAATGAGGTTTTCCAGGTTTCCCTCATTCCTGCACTGAATGGTGGTTAGGGCCTACCAACGTAAGTCGTTCCTGGGCGCAAATGCGGCCTGCTTAATAATAATATGCCGCCCCATCTCCCGCACAAGTCTTCGACTTCTGGGCTAATCCTCGTGATTAGAATGAGGGGTAGAGATATTATTATTATTAATAACAATAGCGGCAAAACAGTTGAATTTACTGTATAAAATAGGTGTTATAAAATGATGTTTATTTTATTTCTTGGGAACTTCCTTCCATTTTTGGTCCGGTCGCCGATTGCATGCTTTACCGCCTTATCAGGTTTCACATATTTTTCATAGTTTCCAGTGCCGTGCAGAAGTGCATTTTTAAATCATATTCGAACTGCCCTTTTAGATTTATTTACAAAATTGTCCCTGTTCATTCAATATTTTTTAGATAAGTTCTAAATCACCCTGCGTACATTAATATTAATAAATAAATATTTAACTTGCAGTGATTGTGTTTTTGGTCAGTTTGGAAGCTGGAGTTTTTTGTAGCAACTTCAGTAATTCCCTTGAGTCGTTCGATTTGAAATTTGGATCCAGACTTCGTCCCAATTCAAAGGCATATTGTCGAGCATAATCTTGACGTGTCCATTTGGCTACCGCCGTACCACTTTGCAATATGGCGGCTCTGAATAACCCTTGAAAGTATTATTTATAATTCTTCTGTTAAAGTATTCACAATGTTCATACCTTTGTTTTTCGGGCTGATTAAATGCAATCCTACAGCTGCCGCTCCAGAACTTTCACCTGATATGGTTATCTTTTCAGGATCCCCACCGAATAAGTGAATATTTTTCTTGACCCATTTTAAGGCAAAATGTTGACCTTTCATTCCTAAATTTCCTGGTATCACCCCATCTTCGGTAGTAAGAAATCCTTGAAACATATTTTAATAAAAATAATTTACGATCAACCCTGTATGAAGATTTGTATTATTATTGAAAAAAATATATAATTAAGTTACACTGAGGAAAAGTGTTTTAAATTTTATAGCGAAACCTTTTCAAATAACAAGGAATAGCATAATAAACATGAAAAAGTACCTAAAACAGCCAGTCTATAGTTCATGGTAACAACAACGACACCATACCCTACATAGTATTGAGGTTTGAATATTTGAACGACACCAGATCCATATTCATATCCGCCTCCATGTATCCATACTAATACTCCTAAAGGAGTTTTTGATGTATCTCCAGGTTTCTAAAATTAGTATATACAAAAATGGCACTATTTATCCATGGAATTAATTACAACATATATTTTATATGATGCAATGTTTATAGAAAATTATAGACCTGCCTCTCAAGTGAATTCTCTAAGATATTTGAATATGCTTTTTTGAACAGAATGATTCCATTTATATCCAGTAATAAATTCTAACATTCAGCATAGATTTATTTCGGAGATCTCCACCGTCGCAGCTACACATGCATTTTATATGGAAGTTGATGGGATAATTTACGATCTCAGCAGGGCATTTGATTGCGTCGATCATGAAAGATTATTAAGTAAGGTCTACAAATATAGAATTCGGGGTACAAGTTTCGATTGGCTGAGGTAATTTTTATGCAACAGGAAACAGTTTACAACCGTCAGTGCTATTATCGATCATTATAAACTCTAATTCTCCCCTCAGTAACATCAGTTTGGGAGTACCGCAGGGGTTCATTCTGCGCCCTGTGCTCTTCTTACTCTATGTTAATAATATACATAAGGCGCAACTTTACATTGTATGCAGACGATACATCAATCGTAATTACTGACAAATCTGATAGTGTACTGTAATGTAATGAAACAAGTAGTTTAACTGCATGGTTTAATCGGAATTCGTTATACCTTAATGCCGGCATCACCTCTTATTTGATATTTCATAATCCTCAAAAAGAGTGTTTAAATTTTAAAATCAACAACTCTCCGTTGTCACTGCCTGACAATAAAATCAAATTTTTGGGCCTATTTATAGATAAACACGTTCTTGGAAACAACACTGCCAATACATTGTTTCAAAATTGAACTCGCTTTGTATGTTTAGGAATGTCCGTCACGTGTTGGATGATTGCTTATTCTCTATTATGATCAGGTGGGAAGTAGATTTAAATACGGTTTGTGTTTGTGGGGTCTGTCTACCGGTTGGCATGATGTCTTTATTTCTCAGAAACGTATTATACGCTGTATGGCGGGGGTAAGAAAGGTTTGTAGTTGTAAACCCTTATTTGAAAAATTTCAAATTTCAACTTTGCCTTAGTTATTTTTGTTTGAACTAGCAGCGTATGTTTTTCATAGCACTGATAAATTTTGCAGACACAGATGTTCATAATATGAATACGAGGCACAGAGATGATTTTTACATACCGTATAGTAGAATAAACGCTACTTTTAAATGTCTCAATATATATGGGTTAAAACTTCCACATAATATAAGGAGCTCTGTTTATGTTGCATCTTTTAAGAATAGTTTGAAACAGTATTTACTTGAGAAATACTTTTATTCTGTTGATGATTTGTTTTTGTGATATTTTTCTATTTTGTTGGCATTGTAGAAGGTATTGTTTTTTGTTACCTCTATTTTGTTCATTCTCTTATTTGTTATTTTACACTCTACAGGACTGTACTTTACTCTTTACTTGTATAAGTATTACTCCTTATTTCTTTAAATGCATTTCTGTGACTATTTCAATGCAGTTACTGTGTACCGTCTCCTGAATTAAAAATATTATTATTTATTCAAAGTTATTAACATCTAAACTCTGAAAGAGAAAATCTTTTCTATGCCATCTGAAATATTTATTGCTTAATAAATAATAACTTTTGGACTAAGGTAAATTGAGTGATATATTTATATTTAGTCTCAGAAATTTATGCCAGTGTTTTTTGTACAGACGTTTTTGGGACACCCTGTTTAATATATTTGAATCAATTATTTTAATGTTATAAATAATATGTCCATTGCCTAAGTCCTGTAGCTTACTATAGATAAATATTTACTACTTAATGATATCAACTGATCTTACCAAAGGTGTAAAAACATTCAGATATAAACAGTCCTCGGTCTCGGTTGTATTAGGAATAACGAAAGAATCTGTTTTGTGGCAAATTTTTGTGTTTTTTGTGGTATCTTTTACCCCATTCCATTTTTCATGTTCTTTGGGTGGCTAAAATTTAGACTGGATATTATTAAGGTACTAATAAAATGCATGAAATTACCTTAAATCTTAATTCACCGACAGGTGGGGCTGCGTATGGAACTTCTTGAAATGCATAATAGGGTCCATAGTCGGACTGTACCTTGTGACCCTTAATTTGGCCCTCTGGTAGAGTGACAAGTGTAGGATCTTTTACCTAAGGACAAAAAGTATGCTATGTATCAGTTGCAATTGCATAGAATGTCGAGAATATGAGTACCTTTATTTTTCTGTATGATAAATTGTACCAAACAAAACATATTTGAAAATATGAAATGTGAAATAATTACAAGTATTTAAAATGACTTATGTTGCTTGCGAGAAGTGTTTACCGTACAAGTGTTTCGTGTCCAGAGAGTTCTACCCATATTAACACATCATGCAGCTGGTCATTGTTTCTATAAATTGTTTTTTGTCTATGTACACTCGCAAGTATCAAGCAATGTACCGAAAAACGAAACGCACTAGCTACAATACTACTATGATACTTTATAATAATTATTTTAGATTAACAGTAGCAGGTTGTCGTACTTTACAGTTTTAAGGATTTTTTACATTTTAATGGAACATTTTCTTACGTTTGCAGTAAGGTTAGACAAGCTTATTCTTAGTAATAAAGAAGAAACAAAAATCAACATCCGAGATTGTTACTAGTGACGAAAAACAGTGTTTTACGTCAATGACAGAGTATAAAGAAGAGTGGCTTGGCCCTAGAAGAGGAAGACAACTCTTCGAGCAAAAGCTGGTACCGAGTAAGCTGATGTTATGCATCTGATCAGACAAAAAAGGAGTCGGTAATGATGAAGCGCTTCTGGAGACTACAACCATCACTGCTGAAAACTATTGGCAACAATTCCGTCGCAGTTTAAGAGAAAAGGCCGGAAAACATCATCGAGTGTGTTGGTACTGACATCACAGAAGCACATTAGGGAGTTTGGTTCTGTTATTCCATATCCACTCAATTCTCCTGACTTCAGATTTCCATCACTTCCACTTTCTATTAAACAATCTTCACATAATCCCTTTCCAAGGCAACGTCAAACTTAAAAATTGTTTTTAGTAAATTCTTCAGTTTTAAACCTCCGTATTTCTTCAATTATAGAACTGCTAAATCTGCGAGAGACTTTAGAATATACAGAGTGATTCAGAACATATCTAAAAAAAATGATGGGTCATTAAAAATGGAATCAGTATTGTAAAAAAATATAAATCCTTCCGATAAAAAAAAAATATTGAAGTTCTAATAGTTTCAATCTTTACATCGCTGGACTACTGTAGTCTCTAGCCCGGCGATTTCAAATATCCTATTACGTATCGTATCAACTTTTTGTGGTGAAGTTAAAATGCTTTAGCATAACAATTTCCTGGTAAACATGTGCTAAATGTAGCTTCTTTTACAACGGTGTGCAGTGAACGTAGTACCAACGCAGGCGTAACGCGGGAAATTTGCAACCAAAACGTGGAAGAGATGGAGATCCAGGGCATCGACGGTGTATTGTGGCATATCATACACGAGGCTCAATTATATCTGGACCACTACAGCGTGTCCAAGCATTAATACCTGGGAATTGGATGAGAAAGACCGGTACCAAAGTTTACAGAATTCTGTAAACTTTGCCGGTACCATCGACCACGATCTCCTGACTAAATCATTTGGACTTATTTTTGTGGGGATATTTGGAAAATGAAGTTTACAGCACCGAAGAGGACTATTGATCATTTACGGGAACGTATCATAGCTGCTGCCAATACCTTACAAGTCAAAAACGGACAAGAAGCAGAAACATTTGTGTTAGTTAGGTAGTAAAAACTGGGTAAGACGGGCCCAAAATTTTGTTGTAACGTTAGGTGTCAAACCATTTTAATGATTAAAACGATAAATTAATTCTATTAATAATTAATAACAATTGCGACAAAAGCAGTTGAATTTGCTGCATTAAAATAAGCGTTGTAAAATGTAATTTATTTCTTTTCTTGGGAATTTGTTTAAATTTTTTGTCCGGTCGCCGATTATATGCCTTAACAGGTTTTACAGTGGACCAGTTTTCAGTGTCGTGCGGAAGTATATTATTAAATCATTTTTGAACTACTCTTTCGATTTTACTCTTACAAAATTCTATTCGTAAGAGTTATGTCTATACAATGATTCCTGACATAGAAAAATACGAAAACGTAGGAAAAAATGGGTGCTAGTGTTCACTTTTGTACTCGTACTGTACTGTAAGTACTCTTATACCAGATACGAATTCTTATGGAAACTGGTATTGTGGCTACTATTTTATATCTCTTAAATATACTTAACAATTTATTGGGATAAGGATGTCAAAATTATTTTATTTATATGAAGGTATCTTCTTTTTGTATATTATTAAAAGAAAGAAGTTTTGGAAGTAAAAAGCACAATTATTCCATTAAAAAGTATTTGTTTATTTTCATATCTATGCGATATGTATTTGTTTGATTTGATACTTTCTGAAAACCTTTTATATTTCGCGTTTGTTTTTATCTTTAATAACAACAGTTATTGGTGAAAAAATATAAGAAACATACTATACTTAATGTGTTATCTAAACCAATAAATTAACGTAGCTTTTTAGTGTCCGATATTGCAATACACATAAATATTGGATAATTACCACAGCGTTGCATAATCTGAATTTGTAAATTCTAAATTGAAAATTTTAGGAACAATTAAATTCAAATAAGTTAAAGGTCATCAAACAGATTAAATTAGATAATTTTATTTAATATAATCTAAGAAAACAATTTCTGCTGGCGGCATAAAATTTTATTGGATTTTAGAAGCCCGTTTCTTTTTCAAAAATAAAAGTACAAATTTCTTAATTAAGCCAATCAGCATTTGATTGAAGGCCCAAAATATGAGTTTCATTGTAAACATCTTGTGTATAATTAATATAAATTGTTATTTTAAATAGCTGACGATTTATTATTGTTTTTTATCTTACTCAAAACATATTGTGACGTAAGATTATTTTATCTAACACTCATTATGTAGATGATATCTAGAAATCGATACTTACATGCCCTATGGCTAAACTTATTTCACATAAAATGAATATAGCCAACTGTCTGCCGTTCATCATGATTCACAAATAACAGCGAACAACAAATTATTCACTCTATATATACACACCTACAACTGACACTGAGGAAATTCCCTGAACAAGGTTGGTTCATTATTATCGGTTAAGTGTTGTTGGTACGTAGAGCGTTTCTTCGAATCATAATTTTATTCATAACTTTTTTTTGAAACGATAGCACCACCGAATACCTTATTTTTAAACGTTTGCAATTATATAAGGTAAGTTGTATACGTACATAATGGTAATCTCTGCATTTTAGATGCATTAACCTTCTATGAGAAAGTTGGCCGAGGTTATAATATATAACGGCCTAAATAACCAGTTCTGCATCCAGTACCAAGTACTGCAAGAATTGTTCTAAACGGAAAATAATTGCAGATAGCAATACGACTATTTTTTACAGGTGCATGCAGAATTGGGTTTTTACAGAAATAATATTGTACATATGCTTATCAAAACTTCTTAGAAGTTGTTAGCCAATTGGTGTTACTAAGCGGTTTTGCTTGGTTAGGTCATTATTTTGTATTTTCCTTTTGTTTTGATGATAAACAAATAAATAAATATGGTGATAGCCTCGAAATAAAGGAGCATACTTAATTTATTTGTAGACAACGCAATATTAAGATTAAAAATCTCTGTATAAACACGAGCTGGAGCTCGTTTAATATATTACACATAAGGCGATAAAAAAGAGAATACATTTTAAACGATAAACTTTTATTTGCAATTTTAAGCTACCTAATGGAACTTAATTTAATGTTAACAATTTTTTGCAATGGGAGTAAATTTATCTAAAAATAATTGTAATTACTTAAAATAGTTATATTTGTTACAAGTACTGAAACAACAGTTTTTTTAGGAAGAATTGTTGCTGTTTCTAGAGGCGACGCCTCCTTCTGGAATAGCAGATCAGCCCAAACAATTTTAGGTACATGTTACACACAACATTTTTTTCTTAAAGCTACCAAAGAACAGATTGAAACCTTAAGAGGTTATGTATGATTAATGTGATCAGAACAAATATTTTTCGAAAATGGTGAGCTTCAGATTGTATTTACGATGCTGCCATAGCAACTAGATTGTTTAATGTAAGCACACAACAACTATTGACATTTGTTGTGTTGTATAAAACACAGAATACAAAATACGTGAACTTAGCTCAAATTTAAAAAACGTAGCGCCATTTTAAAGAGAATTGAATGCCCTTTAAACAGATGTATCACAACATACTCCTTTCCATTAGAAAAAATAAGGGCAGTAGACACTCCTGCTAGGGGATTGAGGTTATAGGGAGGAAATTATTAGTGAAACGTGTGCCCCTGAGAATAAAAGTTAACGGGTCCGAGGTTTTTTTTTAGTTTTTACGTACAAAGCCGTAAACCTTGCTGGACTGTTTTGGATGGGTCACCCTGTATATGTAGTCATATAATACAGTTTCAATAATTAACCAATGGGGGTATAGCGTAAGCATCTATAATTTGTTCCCATTTGAGATATTGTCTTGGGTTTCTTTGCATTTCCAGCGTTTTGTTGATGTTCAGATACACCAAATTGCTCGGTGTTACTTTCTCCCATGTGACGTTATTCAGAAGGCTGTCTCTTTCTGGAGTCGGATTTCTGAAACAAAAAATCATATCCCAATAACTTTATCGTATCATATTGTTTATAATTACATACAAACACTTGACAAAATTTGCCCATAAGGTTAACAGACGTTGTCGCGTAACCAGATCTTCTGGATCATCAGGAGTTCCATCAGAGGAAGCCGGTAAATCAAATAAGTAGCCTAGTTCCTCGCCATGGCCAACACCTCGCACGCCTGAAATGTTAATTAACATGATGTTTTGTTTTTCTTAACAATAATGATGATATAAAAGGGTTGACAGACATTGCTGTTTGATGGAGATGGTTCGTAGATTGACGTTCGTTAAGCAGAATTTAGTTGAAATTAAAATGAAGTGTGATAAAATTAACATGAATACAAGTGATCAGAAATGTACCTGCTACTTCGAAGTCTTTCAAACCTCCCATTTTGCCTTTGTATGAGAACTGGTACAAGTATACATCAGTGTAGTTAGATTGTAACTTTGCGTGTCTGGTAATAGCTGTTGTAAAGGAATCATCACTAAAAAACTGAAATACGGCAAAAAATATGATTATTTAATAATCAAATTTAATTTTAAAAGATTGCACACATTGTGCCTGCATGGACCACTACGAACCTGCAAAGCCTGCTCATGAAGCTTCCTATATTATTTAATGGAGTGTCGCACACTAGACCAGCACCAGCATGTACCGTCACCTGCAATGACCGTCCCTACAGGTCGGTGACCTGCAATTTCAATGCCAGGTCGCCAGTCCAACATAAGTTCTTTCCCACAAAAATCAGGGATTGGTTTTAAACTTCTCTTTACAACATCGCTAAAATAGAAATGTCGTCTTTCGAGCTACACTCAACTACTACTTAAAAACTTCTGTCACACACATAACTTGCACAAAAAGTTGCTAGTCCGTGCTAGACAAGTGTGTGAAGTCGTGCAGGTTTGCAAGTTCACGCTGTGCTGGTCCGTACTGGCC
The DNA here is from genome assembly GCA_025584915.1 of Monochamus saltuarius. Classification (NCBI taxonomy): domain Eukaryota; kingdom Metazoa; phylum Arthropoda; class Insecta; order Coleoptera; family Cerambycidae; genus Monochamus; species Monochamus saltuarius. Next base: position 14,554,684 of record CM046727.1, on the reverse strand, counting down.
CCTGTAGGCATAATGTGGGCGATCTTAAAAGGAATGAAAGCTTCAAATTATGGTTTCTCTCTCACCTTGATTAATTTTGGAAGATCGTCTTCAAATGTTCGATTAGTGTAAATTTCCCTTATTTTACGTCCAGAAATCAGCTTGTTCTCTTTGGTCATATTGAATTTATTTCTGATGAATTTGGACAAATCGTTGTCGAAATATTTTGCACGTGCCTCAAGAAGCTGAGTGGTATCTGTAACTGATGTTTGATCTTGCTTAAAAAACTTCCAAAAATATACAGAAATAAATCTTACATAGAATTCAGATTGCTCTCTGAAGACATATACATTGCTTACCAGGTTTCCAAAACAACAGCTCTTCCTCAGAATTGAAACCAATGAGTGTCGAGACTTTGTTTATATTTCCGTTTCTAATGTCTTCATGGAATGGTCTCGTTAGCAATGCTCCTTCCAAATCAGCATGCTCAATTATAGGCAGCCATATATAACCAGTACCTTCAATCAACCCACTTTCCTTACCAATACTGGGCTATGAATATTGATGAAACGTTTTGTTTATACTTTAAATCACTATTCGTTTTACTTACAGATATTGTGTTATTGATTATTTTGGAGGCTGGAGTTCTTTGCAACAACTTCAATAGTTCTTTTGAATCGTCAGATTTGAAATTCGGATCCAAACTTCGTCCCAATTCAAAAGCATAGAATCGAGCGTAATCTTGACGTGTCCATTGATTTAAAGGAGTACCACTTTGCAATATAGCACCCCTGAATAATCCTTGAAAGCATTAAGTTTACGTAGGTGCTAAATAATGCCGAAATGTTGTATTACCTCTATTTTTTGGGCTGATCAATTGAAAACCTACAGAAGTTGCTCCAGCACTCGAACCAGTAATTGTTATCTTGTCAGGGTCCCCACCGAATAAGTGAATATTTTTCTTGACCCATTTTATAGCCATTTGTTGATCTCTTAGACCCAAATTCCCCGGTATGACTTCGTCTTCGGTGGTAAGGAATCCTTAAAAAAATGTTGGAAAAAATGTCAAGCATACCACAGAAGTAGTAGTGAGTATACAAAAAATAAATATAATTTGGGCCACGTGGTATTGAATTGGATAAATCAACCGTTCAACGAATGGGTATGGCAACAAAATTCACAATTTGTAGTATTTGCAGAAGGCATCGCCAGTAGATAAATTGGACTAAATCCTCATATTTTAACCTCAGAAATTTGCACAATTTTTTGTATAGACCTTTTAGATACACTATGCTATAACAAGAAACAAATTACCTACCTAAAGCACCCAACCTATAGTTCATCGTAACAATAATGATATTGTGATCCATAAAATATTGAGGTTTGTACATTTGAGCAACACCAGATCCAAATACAAATCCACCGGCATGTATCCATATTAATACTCCTAAAGGAGGTTTAGATGTATCTCCAGGTACCTAAAGATAAATACAAGTTAAATTTATTAATGAAATGAAATCTATACAGAGGGATCCCTGAGTCGGTTTTTGATTCGCAAATTGAATAGTAATTTACCATCCCCTCTATCACATTAATAATAAAGATAAAGCAGTCTTACCACAGGAGTAAAAACGTTCAGATATAAACAGTCTTCAGTCTCTATTGTGTCTGGAATAGAGACTGTATCTGTTTTACAACAAATTTTTGTGTTCTTTGTGGTGTTCAGCACTCTGTTCCATTTTGGGGGATCTGTAGGTGGCTAAAATTTTATGTGAATACGATTACAGCAACATTCAGGAACTTACCTGAAATCTTAATTTTCCTACGGGAGGGGCGGCGTATGGAATCTCTTGGAATGCATAATATACTTTGCCATCTGAAGAATGTAGCGTTTTTCCTCTTATTCGACCTTCTGGTAAAGTAACAAGAGTTGGATCATTCACCTGTGTATATAAAATATTCAAGGATTCAATAAATAGGAGCAATTAGCTCTGTTGATAATGGCAGTGCTACGCGACATGTAGGCTCGTGTCTACATTAGTGGTCACTGGCTGCTCAATGCTGGGCCTGAAAATAGCCACAGCAGTAAGTGTTTGCTTGCTTGCGCAAATATCGCAATCGCCGTTAGTGGTACAGGTTGTAGCTTTCAATGATATAGTATAGTAGCACGTTATGTTGTGGTCGTTTACATACCCACCCAACTAGCAAAATAAATTTTATAACGGTTGTATAAATTGCTATAATATAAATCTTATAGGAGCTTCAAATTCATATAACGTAGTTAAATGCCTTTATACGATACTTATAGAATCGAAAAGGGCCCACTTTTATAAAACACTTTGGTAATGTAACAGTTCTATAAAAATGTATACAACACTTTTAAAACAATTTTATACAGCAACTATAAAAACGTTTTGTAGGCTGTATTTTGCTAGTATTTAAAGAAACATTATATTTTTTAGTGAAGAATATTAGAACCAAATCATTTTAAGATTGGTGTATAACGCAGATTCATAATTATTTGTACTTATATGTAAAAACGGGGTCACTCAATGGCGATCATTTGTGTAAATGGTAGATAGGTATAATACATTATTATCATGTCAACAATCAGTGTTTCAACAACGAAAATTTTATTGCGCCGCAAATTTTATTGATAAACTATATATATGTTTGTGACAAAATAATTATGCGCTTTAGTTTAGACCACATTTGCTTTAAAATTATAAAAAATAAATTTAAAAAATATTAAAATTATGCTTCCTTTAATTTATAATATCGTTAGGTAATTATATTTAACGATCTTGTTATAAAATAGTCTTCCTAAAATAGCAAAATTACGTTTTAGATATAATTTTAATAAGGCTTTCAACTAATTTTATATAATGGCGGCAGTCGCTGATCCAACAAATATTCATTTCAAAATGGCGACTTCTAATACAATGATTTTATTCCACATAAAACCATAGCAAAATATTTTAGTGTAAATTAGAACTTTATACGATAAAATAGTATAGTTATATTTAAAAATGTGTGTGCGCAAGTAGATAATGTTTGCATCGCAAGAAGTTGCCAAGTTTTATAAAAAAAATTGAAATTTAAAATATTATAATACTACCATTACCTATATTAATATTGTTAGGTATTAGTTAAGTACTTATTATTAGTTAATTATAATAATAGGTATTAATTTAAAACTAACCTAATTAGTGCATTACAAAAAAATTAAATCAAAGTTACTTCTCGTGCCATGAAGCGTTTTTAATGAGTTCTCGAACATGGACACCATCATTATTTATATAATAAAACCTATAAGTAAAATTGAACGTCTGCACGTTTGACTGGAAACGTTACTTTCAAGAATTTGTTTGTATTCTTTCTTGATTAGTGCTTGGTAATACAATATACCTTAGGAGTTCAAAAATTAAGGTTAGGTTTGGAATTTTATTACGCGGAATAACTATGTTTTCTCAAGTCACAATTTTGTTATATAACAGATTTATAAAAACACAACTATAAAACTATTTTATAAATAAACGCATTTCGGGGCTAAAAAATAATTTTATTAATTTCCTTATATATCCTTAATAAAACACGTTTATACAACTATTTTATAAGATTATAATTAAAAGTCATTTGCCTAAGTATACAACTCTTTCACAATATGTTTACAATCCTTATATATAATTTTTTTAAATGTTGTATAACGTATTATAATACTTTTATAACAATTTTAAAGAACTGAAAATTAGTTGTTCTATAAAACACGTTGTATAAACTATTATAAAACAATTTTATACAATTACTTTCTTCAGGAACAAAATTATGGCAATTATTTGCTCTATAAAACCAAACTGTTCATTAAACAGCGCAATTCGATAGTTATAAAATAATTCGTTTCTTTTAAAGTTCCATTTTGCTAGTTGGGCAGTATTGAGTAATCAGTGACGACTAGATGTAGACACGTGCTACGTATCGCGTATTAATGTTCTTCTGTCAGCTATAACAGAATGTCGTGTACTCATGTCATCGGTTGCCTCACATATGGCATACTGATGAGAGCTGACAAGGTCGAAACCGGTATATATATATGGCGGCACCGCTGACTACTAACCCTGGCTGTTTGCTATAGGGTTTCAAGTATAACTCAATGCTCATGTTAAAATAAATAAACTATAAATTTATTCATTTTTACAGAGCAGAATAACAAGTCAAAAGTAACTATTACAGCTAAAGTGACATATAACTAAATATATTTCATATGTAAACGATGAGACACAAGTTGTAATTAAATTATTATTTATAATAAAAACTAATTCAAATATTAGTTATGCATACAGATTTTGTTAAAGTTATGAAATCGAAAACTACTATAATGTTTCCTGATAATTAATAAGGCAAGGCATTAAGATTAAAAAATAATTTTTAGTATAATTTATTTGTGGCACTTTTTAAATAATTTTCTCAAATATCCTACCATAGCGTAAATTATATATATAAATTAAAGGAAGTTTTATAAAATTTATTTTTAGTTTTAAAAATTATATATTTAACATCATTCAAATTCTAAACGGGACAGTTTTTATTTTACTAGCTAATCTACTTCACAACCTTTTTTTCTGTAAATTACAATGTAGCAAAATATTGGTACAAATTAATAAAATGTTCTAAAGAAAATGATTCGAATAATTTATCAGTAATTTAAAATTATATCTGTATCATATATTATCGGTGAATAGTAATTGTTATTTAAACCAAAATATACAGTTATTTAAGACTATCATGTAACGCATTCCCCAAATTAACAATGAATGTCTCAATAATGAATGTGTTTATCATTCTGTGAAATGAACTACTTACATTTGCTACGGATAAACTTATTTCACATAAAATCAATATGATCAAATTTCTATCGTCCATCATTTTTAACTAGTAATAAAAAACGGAATGCTAAGTATATATGAGTATACGTCTAGAATTGGCATTCCTACAATAACATAAACTGGTTTAGTGTAATCAGTTTAAGCATTTGCCCATGCGCTGTAAATTTCTAATTTATAAATCTTTACTCATGTCAGAAATTATTTATTTCAAAATTAATATCACGCATAAGTGATAATATATCTTATTTTAGTGGCAGAAAGCAGGGATACCTACCATAATTTTCAAAATAAAAATATATCTTAATTATATTCAGAATATTAATTCATTTTTGGAATATTATACTCTATTTTTATATTTTATTGCACTAAGTGGAATTTTCGTTACGTATTTCACAATAATTGTAAATATTTATTATTGTTAAGCAAAATTCACATCGTGAATGTAAATACCCATTTAATGTGTCAACAATATTTACATAATTAAAATGTATTAATGAGACTGTCGAAAATATTTACAGTTACTACGTGGAAATGTTCTTTGTCTGTCTACAATCTAGTATTTACCATCACTACTAGTATTAGGTATCAACCTGATTTTAGATTTTTTTTTAATTTTGCACTTTTATCTACTATTTACTATTTTTCTTCGTGGTTCATTCAACTCATTTATCTCAATAAACCTACACAAGTAGACAATAATATGGGGTATAGTTAATTCATGGAGAATGATATGAAAATAGTAAGTACTGCATTCGACCACAAAAACATACATAAAGAAACCTGGATAGCACCTAATGGAAAGACAAGGAATCAAATCGACCATGTTATCATTGAAAAAAAGCATGTAAGAAGTATGAAAGACGTAAGAAGTTACAGAGGAGCAGATGCGGATAGTGACCATATATTAGTTGTCGCAGAGATGAAACAAGAAAGACCACAAAAAGTTAAAATGGGCAGGAAAAACGAAAAAGATATGATATGGAAAAGCTGAAAGATACATAGACGTCAATCCATTTTGCAAACGAAATGAAAGAAGCGTTAAGAAACAAACCACAGAAAGAACAGACAGAGGATGAATGGACACAGATTAGAACAGTAATGGAAGAGGTAGCGGGAAGAACACTGGGGGAACCAAAAAAGCGACAACGAAATAAGTGGTTCGACGAGGAATGTAAGTACATGTTACAACAGAGAAATAAAGCAAGGATTAGACAGATGGAAGAACAAAACGAAGAAAATAAAAGAAAATATGAGCAGATAAGAAGAGAAGTTAAGAGAATATGTAAAAGTAAAAAAAGAAGTGTCCTTGAGCGGGAAATGGAAGAACTAGAGGAATCATACAAAAGTAAACAACTGAGGAATTTTTACCAGGAAGTTAAGAGGAATACAGAGCAGAAAATACGCGAACCATATATGTTTTTGAGAAATAAGGACGGAGACTTAGTAGGTGATATAGATGGGAAATTAAACAGGTTCGCCCAGCATTTCCAAGAATTGTTAAATGAAAGCGAAGATGAAAGTGGGAACGAGTACGAAAGGGAGGAGCAGCCGGATAATACAGGAGGAGATGAAATGATCAGAACGCCTACGAAAGAAGAAATAGAAGAATGTGTGAAACAACTAAAAATAACAAAAGCGCAGGGGAGAATAATATACCAGCTAAGATTGTAAAGCATGGTGGCAAACTCTTGATTACGCGAATATGGAAAATAATAACAGAGATTTGGGAAAAGAAGGAAATGCCAGATGATTGGAATAAAGCCTTAATAGTACCAGTGTATAAGAAGGGGGCCAAAGAAGACTGTAATAATTATCGAGGAATAGCACTCTTAGATGTTACTTACAAAGTGTTAGCAAGCATAGTGAAAAAAAGGCTGGCCCAGTACCATGATGAGCAAGTAGGAGAATATCAAGGAGGTTTCAAAGCCGGAAGATCGACTGTAGACCAAATCTTTGTTATGAAGCAACTACAACAGGACACATACGAACATAATTTAAGTTTGCACATGCTGTTCATTGATTACCGGCAAGCTTATGATTCTATCAAGCGTAAAAAGTTGTCTGAAGCAATGGCAAGTTGGAAATTCCAACCAAACTTAGGAGGTTGGTGGCAATGACAATAAGGAAAACGGGAAATAAAATAACGTTGGGAGGAGGGGTTTCGGAGGAGTTTAAAGGAAAAAGGGGACTAAGGCAAGGTGACCCATTGTCTACAGTTCTTTTTAACTTTGTACAGGAAGTAATTTTTAGAGAAAGTGGAATAAGAACTAATGGTCTAATATACGGGAGCAGATACCAGTGCATGGCTTACGCTGATGACGTCGTTCTTATGGCTAGATCGAAAAAAGAAGTAATAACTACCTTTAAGTTACTGGAAGCGAAAGCAAGAGAGTATGGCTTGGTGATCAATGAGAAAAAAAACGAAATATATGGTAATGAAAGACAACGATTATGACGACCCAGCTAATTTAATCATCAACTGCACGGAGAATAGAAAATACATAATAGAAAAAGTTCAACAAGTGGATTATCTAGGAGTGACGTTAACATGTAAAGGAGAGGAGGGAAGGGAATTAGAAAAGCGGATGGCAAAAGGAAGTAAAGCTGCAGGTATGCTAAACAGGATTCTAAAAGCGAATAATGTATCCAGATCCACAAAAATAAGGCTGTATAAAACTATAATAAGACCTACTGTTACTTACGCTTGTGAAACGTGGATAATGAGTAAAAAGGAAGAAATTAAACTGGGAATATGGGAGAGGAAAATATTAAGGAAGATATTCGGAGGAATTAAGGTGGAGGGAGAATTCAGAAGAAGGACAAATAAAGAAATAGAAGATCTGTTTAAGCAACCCAACATCGTCCAGGTAGTGAAGACGCAAAGAGCCAGGTGGTTGGGACACATAGCTAGGATGCCCGACAACAGATGGGTTAAAAGAATACTATCGGCAGGAGGAGGAAAGAGGAGACGAGGACGTCCCAGGAAGCAATGGTTGGATGAAGTCAAAGATGATCTGAGGAAAATTGGTGTCACGGACTGGAAAGAAGAAGTAAAGGATAGAAAAATGGCAGCGAAAAATCGCAAAACTTTAAGCCAAGGGCCACTAGGCCTGTAGCGCTATTATATATATATATATATATATATATATATATATATATATATATATATATATATAGTTAATTAATTTCCTTATCTAAAACTTTTGGGAGGGGAAATTATGTGGTGGGGAATACAAATACCTTTAAGTACTTGGTATACAAATTTTGTGAGTATCAGATTTTTATCTCTCAGTCAACACGCTCGTTTCATAGCCTGAATATTGGGATTTTAAAAAATTTCAAAACATCAAGCAAAGTTTTCTTCTATAAAGAGTGGGCTACTCAGGTCAACTTGTGGCTGAATTTTGTCCATGATATGTATACTCAATTCCCGCGTAGCATAAATTTTTAACTCTCAACAGTTAAGACGCTAGAGTCGATTGAAATTCACGAAAAATGACTAAAAAACACTCATTTTCAGCACGCTGCTATTATTCAAAGGGATCGTCCGAGCCAATTATCTTAATTTACACTGAAACTATTATCTTTCTCACTCTGAATTCCGTCTTGATCATTCAACTATCTTCAAACAGAAAAATTTGGCAGCAAAAATTAATAAAGCTTAAAAATCGCAATTTAAGAGTCTTTATTTAAATATGCGGAAACAAGCGCTTGCAAAAATCAAACTCGTGTAAATTTTGCTGTTTGGGACCCTAGAGTAGAGTTTTTCAAAGTTACACCAAAATCTAAAATGGGTCGGCAACAATTTTTATTATTTTCAGACGATTTCAAATGGAATGACCCATATGCCTTTTAGGATACACAAGTCTTTTAGGTTTTTATTAGATTTTACTACCTCGTCATCCACTCAACCCTTTTTGTATCTATTAATTCAAACTGCTTTAAAGGAAAACAGTCGTTGAAGAAACACATTTGGTCTGATGGAAACCGTATGCCATAATGAAATCTCGATTTCAACATCGGTTTTCTTAGAACGTATGAGTGGTTATTATTGAAAATTTTCTTGTTGTACCTTACTTTTTACCAAGAACCTTAACCGGTGACTTCTACAGACATTTGTTTAAAAACGTTTTACCCGAACTATTTGACTATGTTCCCTATGCGCTAAGACAGAGAATGTGACTTACGCACGACGGGGCTTCCCACATTTTAGTTTGACTGCTCGTGAATTTTTAAATGAAAGTTCGAGCTACAATTTCAAAAAGATCTAAAACATGTATTTCAGCCGAAGGTGCCATTTCCAAAATTTGTTATAATAAATCGTAGTAAAGTAATTACATTGTTGATTAATTATTTTGTTATTATTTTAAGTACTCGAAGTACTGTAAAAATGCACTTCATCAAATACCTAAATCAATTTTGTTAATCGTTTTGGAATACAAAAAAGTGTGAATTTGATCAAATTATCTCAAGCAGTTTAGAAATTAAAAACTAATTTTTTATATTATTTGACATCTGTAGCTGGACACTGTCTGTCCTAAAACCCCACATTTATATGACAAAACCTATATTTTTAGCCACCGAATACCCCTCTGGATTTTTTACTTCTGCTTAATAAACACCTTGTATAAGCTACTTTAGTAATGATAGTCCTGTTTCGGACGCCCTATATAATTTAATTTTCTTAATTACAAATTTAATAATTAATTAATGGTGGTATAACATAAGCATCTATAATTTTCTCCCATTCGAGGTAGCGTCTCGGATTCCTCTCCATTTCGAGTGTTTTGTTGAAGTTCAGATACACCAAATTATTCGGAGTTACTTTCTCCCATGTGATGTTATTCAGAAAGCTGTCTCTTTCTGGAGTCGGATTTCTGAAACAAATAATTACGTTCATATAACTATTCAGTATCATATTATTTATAAATACGTACAAATATTTGACAAAGTTCGCCCATAAGGTTATCAGACGCCTTCGTGTTACCAGATCTTCTGGATCATCAGGAGATCCATCAGAGGATACCGGTGAATCAAATAAATAACCCATTTCTTCTGCATGTCCAACACCTCGCACACCTAAAATCATAATAAAGATGAAGGTTTGCTCTGCTTAATAAAAACAAATCTATAATTAAGACATAATGATACAGGAGGGGTTGATAGACAATGACGATCAATGGAGATGATTAGCTTCTGAAGCACGTTGTTTGGCAGCATTTAGTCTAAAGTTAAATAAAGTAAGTGTAAAATTATAAATAATATAAGTGATAGTAAATTTACCTGCAACTTCAAAGTCCTTCAAACCTCCCATTTTGCCTTGATATGAAAATTGCCACAAATACACGTCGGTGTAGTTGGACTGCAACTTTGCATGTCTGGTGATAGCTGTTGTGAAGGAATCATCGGTGAAAAACTGAAATATGACAAAAATATGCTTATTTTTAGCCCTGAGTGATGTTGAATGCATGTTTTAGAGTATTTGAGTTGAGAAAAGGTGTAGCACCTCACCTTGATGAATTTTGAAATGTCGTCCTGTAATGTTCCATTAACGTAAATGTTTCTTATTTTATATCCAGCAATCAGCTTGTTTTCTTTGGTCATATTGAATTTATTTCTAATGAAATATGACAAATCGTTGTCAAATTCTTTTGCACGTGTTTTAAGGCGTTGACAGGTATCTGTAACTGATGTTGGACCTTGTTGTTAAAGGAATTCAATATACAAATATGTAGGTAATTAAGAATGATATCTGAAGGCATCGAAAAATACAGGGTGTTTCATTGGGAAATGTACATACGTTAACAGTGAAGACATTGCATCTAGGAGCCCTCAAAAAAACCCATTGTTGACGGGTCTAACCATTGTCATCACCGAGATACAGGGCGTTTTACCGATTTTGGCTATTTCTTTAACTTACCATAAAAGGCAAACCCGAGGGCAAACCACTCTGTATAATCAAATGATTTTTGGAAGGGGTACAATTCTTGCTTCTCTTAATCCACTAATATCATAAACGGAACAGAGATGTGGGTCTGATGGCTTATTTTTCACTTTGTTTGTTCTCAATAACAACACCTTGTATGTAGAAAAATCTGTTCACGCTTTTCAGTAGAGCAGAGATATTAGAGTTTGTGATGAATTTGTTGTAGTTGCGCATTTTTTCAAGTAAAAACTAGTAAACCTGCATTTATCATGAAATTCACAATTAATTCTTATTTTATACGTAAGACTACCTTTCCATTTCGGAGAAAAAAGAAATTATGAATGACAGCTTTCTAAACATGTGCATAGGGTGGGACTCTTGAGCGGCCTCCAAGGTCACCAGACATCACTCCTATTGATTATTACGGAGTTGAAATTAACAGTCCGGAACAACTGATAGAGCGATTTGTAAATACCTACCTGCAATTATAAAATAAACATGAAATTATGTTCAACATAACAGGTGGACACGTTGAGCATAAAATTGTTTTTTTTTCTTGTCTGTTTTAATTGTTATATGTTTTATTAGATGATTATTGACTGAATTATACAATTTATAAAAACCATTGAAATTTACAAAATAATATATTTTTATTAGTGTTATACATACCACACATAAACTAATTATTAGTTCGCACTAGAAATTGATAACTATTTCAAATTCAACAGAAAAAGTTTAAATTTTCTGTTATTTACTGCAGGATTCAATCAATATTTAAAGTTTGATTTCATATATCATTTTAAATGACCCCAAAAGCTTCAGAATCCTGCATACAGGGCGTTGTTTTTGTAAATAAACAAATTACAAAAATATTATGCCACCAGACCTGTATTTCTGTTTCGCGTATAACTTTAGCAGATTGAATGACGTACGTAGTATATCCCTATCTAACTGATTATACAGAGTGGTTCCCATTTTATAGTAAGTTAAAGAAATAGCCAAAATCGGTGAAATGCCCTGTATCTCGGCAATGACAATGATTAGACCTGCCCACAACAAGTTTTTTTGAGGCCTCCTAGATGTCTTGTATTCAGTGTTAATATGTTCCAATGGAACACCCTGTATAAATGAAGTAATAGCAGAATATGTAATGCTTAGTATTATATCGGGTTATAATAGGGGGCAAAAGTGAAGAAAAAAGTCTAATAAGTATATGGTCGAATATCAACGGTTACTGAGATAGCAATGAAAATTAACGTGTAGTGTGGTAAGATTAATAATCAATTACATGGTCCAGTTGTGCTAGATGGTCGTCTTACTGAAGTTAGATATGCAGAATTTTTAGAAAATAATTTGACAGAGCTACTGAATGATGTTCCATTGAAGATTAAGCAAAACATGTACTTTTAGCATGATGGTGTTGTGATCAATCATCTTAACAATTGCTTTCCACAACGCTGGTATGGCCGAGGTGGTTTCCAAAATTGGCCACCACCCCTTGATTACTGCCTTTGGGGGAAGTTTAAATCATTAGTATATGCAACAAAAGTGAACACAAGAGGGGTGCTATTCTATCGGATTGTCACACTTCAACGAGCTACCCGTGCAATCCACAAGCGAGCTGATGCATGCATGGAGGCGGACGGTGGAATATGTTAAAATTTAATTTATTAATTTCGATTTATTAGATCTTTAATCAATGTTATAATTTATAATACCTACAGAATAAACACTTTTCTCTACTGATGTATTACAATAATTAACTCGGATAAAAATATTTTCAGTGCCATCTCAGTAACCGTTGATATTCGACCATATGTTTATTAGATTTTTTGGTCACTTTTGCCCCCTGAACACCCTTTTCGAATGGTGGGTATACCCCCCTCCCCAATCACCCTGTATACTTACAAGGTTTCCAAATTAGCAATTCTTCTTCAGAATTAAAGCCGATTAGTATGGGTACTTGGTTTATGTTTCCTTTTCTGATGTCTTCATGGAATGGTCCCGTTACCAATGCTCCCTCCAAATTAGGGTTCTCAATAATCGGATACCATATGCGAGGAGAGCCCTCGGTTATCGTGTTTATCTTGCCAACACTAGGCTATGACAACTTATTTTTACTTTGCGTTAATCTTTTGTTTTTCATTTTGTTTACTTGTAACCAGTGGCGTAGCCAGAAATTTGACATGGGGGGGGGGGTTCAGTGAACAAAGTTAAGTATTTCAAACAATAATTTTTAATAAATTAAAACAATAAAAAGTAAATAAAAAACGATCTTATCATAAACCTGTAAATAATAAACTGGTACGAACAATATTTGTTTCAAAAATGACAAAAATAAAATTAGAACTTGTAGTTGCAGGTGAACCCTAATGTAGGGTTGCCGTAGGAGATTTAGTTCACTGACCACGTTGCCAAATCTTGGTGAATAGAATGATTGTAGATTTGTAGTATCAAATTACCCATATGTTGACCACCAACCCCCCCCCCTCGTGGCTACGTCACTGCTTGTGACACAAATACCACCACTTTAATTTATTTTACTTACAGAGACAGTGTTGTTGATTATTTTGGAAGCTGGCACTCTTTGTAACAACTCCAGTAATTCGTTTGAATCGTTTGATTTGAAATTAGGATCCAGACTTCGCCCCAATTCGAAAGCATAGAATCGAGCGTAATCTTGACGTGCCCATTGATTTAAGGGACTACCACTGTGCAATATGGCGGCTCTAAACAGTCCTAGAAATTGTTATCATGTACGAAGATGCCAAATCGTACCATACAGGTTTCTTACCTTTATTTTTTGGGCTGATTAACTGTAAACCCACAGATACTGATCCAGCGCTCGCTCCTGCAATTGTTATCTTTTCAGGATCTCCGCCGAACAAGTGAATATTTTTTTTAACCCATTTCATGGCAAACTGTTGATCTTTCAATCCCAAATTTCCTGGTATGACTCCATCTTCTGTAGAAAGAAATCCTAAACAAAAAATATAGGTAGAATAAAGTTTTCGGCACAGTTTGGAGAACATTTTGCACTAATAAGATATTGTCTTTCCATTTTTTGCTTGTTTATAAGATTTTTGTTTTGTGGCTTCCGTAACGTCAAACAAGACGTCATATTTTCTTTTTCGAAATTTACTAATCATACTCAATTAACTAAGAAAACATGTACCTAAAGCACCCAATCGATAATTTAGAGTGACGACAACGACACTGTAATCCATGAAATATTGAGTTTTATACAATTGAGCAACTCCAGATCCGAATGAGAAACCACCTCCATGTATCCATATTAACACTGCTACGGGTGGTTTGGATGAATCTCCAGGTTTCTGAAAGTATATACAGGTCCCGCATAAGAACGGACACAAAGCAGGTGCATGCAGAGGTGTTCAAAATATTCAAATTTAACTAAACATACCTACATAGGGTGATGGGTGACCTACAAGCTCTATGACAAACTTTGTCAGGCGATAGTTGAGTTAATGTCACACATATTTTCATAATAGTCTGATAAATAAAAATGATAGTGGCTAAAACATTATTATTTGTGTCATTTTATTTATGTATTTGGCACTAAGCGTTAAAGTGCTAAATAAAAAATGCTATTGTTTACAACTGAAGAGTATACAGATATTGTCTTTGTATATGGGTGTTCCAATTGGAACGCCAGACAAGCAGCTCGAGAATACCGACGAAGATACCCAAATAGACATCAATCTATCCATACAATCTTTAATGCATCATTTCGTAGACTTCGAGAAGGTAATCCCGCTCCAAAAAAGAGCGTTGATCCTAGTGAAGTGAATGTATAAAATGAAGAAATAATAGATGCTGTCATTGCCAACTCTTCAATTAGTGTTCGACGTATACAAGTAATCTTAATTTATCACCGATTTTGTATGCCGTGTATTGAATAAAAAAATATTACGTCCGTTTCATCGCCAAAATGTACAGCCGTTACATATGCTCCTTAGCGATTACTCCCGGGTTACTTCAACAGTATGCACAAATTTATAGATTCACTTCGCTAATTTTTATAGTCGTAAGATTTGTTAATTTGATTAATAAAGGTTAACTAACTAATGTTTAAACTAAAGATTCTATCTCTGAACAGTTTCCGTAAAAGAATTAAAGACTTTTTCTTATCTGGCCAGTAACGTGCTAATGATAAAAAAAATATTTGAATTATAATGATTGTAATAGTAGCATTAAGTTGTTTTTGTTATGTTAGTTTTTATATTTTTTTGTACCTTATACTGGGTTAAGTAGAGTAGCGAAAGCTAGACTTCGCCCAGATGTTGTGTGTTCTTTGTAAACACTAATAAAGACCTTTTATTATTATTATTATTAAACACAATGATGAGCTACTTTGATTGAAATGTGAAATTATATTTTTTAAAATGCTTGTAACTTCGAAACAAAAACGAATCGTACTAATGTTCATATAAGAAAAATTTTTTGACATTAACCCAGCTACTATGTGCCAGCTTGTCATAGAGCTTGTAGAACACCGTGTATATAAAGTAGCACCCATTTGGTACATGATTTAGGTTTATTACCGTTCATCTTTGACTATAAGTTAAAATTAATTGAAGCAGTCACCCCTAAAATTAAAAAATAATGATATTATCCTATGTAGAATTTAATTTAAAAATTGTATTTACTCTTGTGAAATTTTGAAAAACTTATAGTTTTCAAGAAAATATGCATTAACTGAAACAAGATTTTAGCAGTGTTCATTGGAAAATATTCAAAAAGTCGTTAATAATGCAAAAGTTATGTACTACGTATTTTTTGTGTACCGCACAGCAAAGTAATTGTTTTTTCCATGTTTTACATATACTATATTCGCTTTTTTTAAAACTGCCTACGATCTTAGGGGTGCATCTTTGTATATGGGTAGGTTTGGTTAAATATCAATATTTTGAACATCCCTACATGTACTTCCTCTGTATCGGTTCTTATGCGGAACACTCTGCATAGTTAATTAGTTATTAATCTAATAATAATTGAATATATTTTTTAATGCAAGTGAAGATATTCAAAACTGGATTTTTTTGTTTTGTTACCCTATAGAATAATCGTCCGACTCTTCCCCATATTAAATATTAAGCACACTTACTACAGGAGTAAAAACGTTCAAATATAAACAGTCTTCAGTCTCTTGTGTATCAGGAAGAGCAAGTGTATCTATTTTGCAACAAACTTTTGTGTTTTTTGTGGTACTCAACACTTCTTTCCATTCTGGAGGTTCTTGTGGTACCTGAAATTTTGTTGGAGTATAATATGAATGAATAATATATTCACAAAGTTACTTGAAATCTTAATTTTCCCACAGGAGGGGCGGCATATGGAATTTCTTGGAATGCGTAATATTCTCTACCACCAGGAGATTGTAACGTTCTTCCTCTTATTCGGCCTTCTGGCAGAGTAACAAGGGTAGGATCATTTACCTGAATACGTAAGAATAATTGGCAATTTGCTGGTGCAGTTATTTATAACGCAGTCATACGTGTATTTTAACTTTTTACGATGGTCCCTTGTATTATCAATATTTCTTGCTCTTTGATCTTTGAACCACTTTTCAAATCCTCAAATAAAGGATTAGCTCTGATAAACAATCGCGATACAATAGTTACGGCAAGAATTCAGACAACTTAACTCATGCGAGAAATGAATAATTGAGAATAATAAAACTGTATACTACACTAAATGTTTGCACTACATTATAAAAAATGATGTTTTTATCTTAAATATTGTATTATTCTGTTTACTCCTACAAGGTGTCACAAAAAATACAACCTAAAAATATCTAACTATTACCTTAATTTGCATTTTTCTTATGGTACATAAAAAATGATAATATTACATACATTTACAATGGATAAATATTATGTATCGTAAAATAAGTCAAAATTACACATATACACACAGTGATATAAACTTTTCACTAACAAACAATGTAAGTAAGTCAGAGATGTAAAAATATAATTTATATTAAATTTAAAAGTTATACTTTTTTGTCATATTATAAATGTAATAATAAATAAGTAAATAAAAATGTCGTGTGCAATTTTTAAAATTGTCAAGTGTGACAATTTTTTTATGTATTTTAAATTTACGTTATAGCAAAATATCTAGCAAATAATTTTTATGAATTATTTTGTGTATTATGAAAAATACTTCTTTGTCAATTTGTGAAACGTTTTATATGTCCTACAATTATAATTACTAAAAAACAGTCTTACATCTGCTATGGATAAACTTATCTCACATAAAACCAAGACGATCAACTTCTTACGGTCCATCATTTTTCACTACTATACTGCAGAATTGCAGAATTAGTACAATACTTATTATGATTTATATCATTTGAGCATGCGCCGTGATATTCTGATACATCGATGTTTGATTTAAAAATCAATGTTTTTCTACGTACGCATATTATCTAAAAATGTCGAAATTATTATAAATAATTATCTAATATCATAATGATGTAATATTTTTTTTATTTTTATGAAACTCATTGTTATGTATTTCGTAATTTAATTATTTATTATCATGCATTTATTTACTATATTTTCTGCAGTTCATGCTTAAATTATGTTTTTAATTTCATGTTTTTTTTACAGAGTATCCAAATTGTTGCTGTCGACTTACATTTAACGGGTGGACGATAAACCTGCCAGTAAGTAATACCTACAATTTGTATGATTATTTTTATTATAGTAAAAATGCCTGTAATCTTTTAAACACATTTATTTAATTTCAAATGTCATTACAGTACAGTTTTTGTTGATGTATACATGTGAATTGACATTTATTTATTGACATAAAA
This sequence comes from Monochamus saltuarius, assembly GCA_025584915.1. Lineage (NCBI taxonomy): Eukaryota > Metazoa > Arthropoda > Insecta > Coleoptera > Cerambycidae > Monochamus > Monochamus saltuarius. Next base: position 14,537,052 of record CM046727.1, on the reverse strand, counting down.
GTATGTAAGAAATAAGAAAGAAAAATACTAAGCAAATGCATAATACAGAAACCAAAACAAAATAAAAAAACTTAAATTAAGATACTCAAAATTATAATAATATTATGTAATTAACACTAGAAATAGCATCAGATTACCTGTTTTCAGCTTGCAAAAGAACACTGACATATATCAACCAATGACTTTAAGTTGTTATAAGTATTGCATATAAAATTCAGTGGGAATAACTCCTAATAATAGTTCTTGGCATTGGCAAGTAAAAAGTACCCGCGTGTAGTTAGATTATTTACTAATTTAAATGAAAATACTAAATAAGCAATGCTACGTCTATCTTCCAAAGATTTAACAGAATACTTCTGTAAAAGCTCATCCTGGAAAATGCCAGTTTGAGAATAAGTTCCGTCAGTTCTAAAAGACAAGAATTTTAAAAAACGACATTGAACTTATTCTAAACTGTCAATATATGTTACATAATTTGACGGTTAAACAACAGAGGCATATTCCAATTTCGGCCTAACTAATGTTGCATAAAGAAGTTTCAGCATATTTGAACGTATTCCTAATATTAAATCCAAGTATTGCATACGCTTTAGATGTAGGAATAGGTCATTAAACGATAATTTATAATCAAATAAGATCTCTAAAAGTTCGTGTTCTCTCTAAATGATTATTAATGTTATAATTAAATTCAATAACATGCTGCTTAGTTTATAAAGGTAATATATTCAACTTATACAGCCTGGTTATTAAATATAAAATAAACTAATTACAAAAATATACAACACATATATTTAAATAACTATTGTTAATCAAATGAAATTAATTATTTTATTTATTATTAAAATTATCTATACATTTTTTGTGGTGAAGAAATAAGCTGTAGTCTGTATTTCTATTTTAATCACGTAGATAATTTTTATCATTAATAAGTCTTGATGAACCTGACCAATAATGTCTCCCGTACATTTTCACATTACACAGTAATCTCAGAGACAGGAAATAAACTATTTCCACTGTTGATAAGAACGAGAATCCAGTAAACAGCCCAAGAATACCGCCACAGTTGGCTAAAAAGTCTGCCAGACCATAGAGTTCGTTTCTTTCGGAAGTTAAAAACTGTTGCTCCTTGAAGAAGAAAATTATTCTCGATAACTGAATCCTAAAATTGAAAATATGGTAAATCAACAAGGTGTGATTTTTGTAATGTATATAGGGTGTTACAGGATGATGTTAAGAAAATACAGGGGAAGATTCTATGTTTAAAAATAAGAAAAAAGGTTTATATAAATAAATTGGTTCGGAAATGCCTCGTTTTCCAAATACTGGCTGTTTAAAATTTTCTGTCTTAAATACTATAGTCTTCATTTCTCGAAAACTGATCTAGATATTGAGATGAGATTTAGTACACGACTGTGTACAGTGAAGGGCTACTTTTATGTGTATAAATTTCTCCTGTAATATACTAACATTAGTAGCGTTCATGCCGTTGAATACTCATTTTTAGCAACAAAAATTGTACGCCCCTGATTTTTGTACAAATTGGTATCGCTCTCTTAAAGCCAAGTCAATTCTGCTTAAAAGGTGTCTCTTGGAATGTTTCTTTCTGACGCACCGTTTTCAAGATAAGAAATAATTTATTAATCATTACAATAGACCAACTTTGGAATGCTAATTAAAAAACAATCATCTAGGTGGCGTATGTCAGTTTGGGTCTATGAAGATGCCCCCCAATTACTTTGTGCAAACACTTTTTCTAATGTCCATAGACGTTTGAAGCAAACGGGAACAGTGAGTTTTGTTAATTGTGCAAAGAATTGCACGAGTGGAAAATGTTTTACAAGCGGTTGAGCAAAACCCTGCAATAAGTACAAAGCGTTTGGCAAATGAATTAGGGATATGAACTATGTTAAACTATGGCGAATCCTTCGGGATCAGCAGCTATATGCTTATCATCTTCAGAGAGTTTAAGCCCTCTCTAAAACTGATTTTCCAGTCAGACTGCAGTATTGTAAATGTTTATGCCAAAAAAATGTAGAAGATCGGCAATTTCTTTCTTTCATTTTGTCCGCGGATGAAGCTTTCTTTACCAGACACGGTGTTTTTACCTGCCACAGTGAACATTTGTGGTCGGATGAAAATCCATACATTATTCATGAATCGCGAAACCAGCAGCAGTTTTCAGTCGATGTGTGGGCAGGCATTAATGAAACTTGTTTAGTTGGATAGTTATTTGCCGACAAGATTAGATGGACGAACATACCTGGATTTTTTACAGAAAAATCTACCTCTTATAGAAGTTGTTCCTCTTAATGTTCGGTGTCGTTTATGGTTTATGCACGACGGGGTATCTGCTCATTTTAGTCGCAATATAAGACTATTTAGATATTACGTTCCAAGGATATTGGATTGGTCGGGGCCGACTTCTTGGCCACCCCGATCACCCGACTTAAATCCGTGCGAGTTCTACCTTTAGGGGCATCTAATGCAACTGGTGTATTCTCCCCACATAGTGAATGAAGTGAAACGTATTACCAATGCCTGATGAAACAATAAGTACGTACAAAAAGTGTTCAGACGGTAATTATTTTTTATGTAAGTTTCTGAAAATTATTTCTGTATTGTAATGATAAATAAATTATTTTTTTCTCGAAAACGCGTCAAGACTAAAAAGTCCAAGACACACTTTTTAAGCAGAATTAACTTGGCTTTAAGAGAGCCAACATACCAATCTGACCATAAATCAGTGGCAATTTGTTCTGTTAGAAATGAGTATTTAAAGGCACCAACGCGAATGCTAGTATGTGTAAATGATTGCTAGTATATTACAAGAGGAATGTATACATATAAAAGTAGCCCTTCACTAACTGCTGTGTATCAAATTTCGTCTCAATATCTCTTATATTATAGATTTTCGAAAAACAAAGGCTATGGTATTAAAGACAGAACAATTTAATCAACCTGTATAGAACCTCACCCTAAATTTTCTTAATAGCATTCTGTTAATAATAAACATTATGCTAACAACACCCTATATAAGTCATATATGACATGTTCTTGGCAATATTTCGAACAAAAAAAGTCTTTTATCTAAATTGTATTTCAATTTTTGCAACTGAAAATTGTCTGTAGTACGTCCTGGATGCAGCGATTATAAGCACCTTCATGTAATATCTACCTACGTTTTTCCTCTGTTCAGGGATCTTAGTTATTTCTCACATACAGCATCTTTCGTCCATTCCATTTTGACTTGTGTGTAAAATCCTCGATAAAAACCTACCTATGTATTCAGGCCAGCCAAAGAGTTGATCTGTCCACCGACTTTAAAGCCAGGGGCACATTGCATTGGGCGCCACGCCACCCGACGGGATGTGACATATGTACTATGTATGTACACTGTGAACTCGCCATGTGATACCTCATTACGCTACATTTTATTACTGGCACTAACTAATGCATAATACAATTTATGTTTTTCAAAAAGGCTGTGGCCAAAAATTTGGGTCACCTTCGTTTCTTGCTATCTCTCCTGCGACCAGCCGTACGACAGCGTGCATACAGTTTGTCATTCATTCCAGAGCTGGAAAGAAATTTATGGCACCAACGGAATGGGGTTACGGTTTACTGCCAGTAACCACTGAAAGAGAAGCAGCCCCACCAGCATCACTCAGATAATGTCTTGTAATTGTCGAAGTGTGTGCAAAGGCGTCGTAAGCTTCGGCTGAGCTGTTCGATCACTTTTACCACTTGCGAAGGTCGAACTTGAAACGTTGAAGAACCTATTGACATTGTTTACTGTTTTAGAAAGGTATTTTAAGCTAATATATATCAAATCTCCTAGAATTCCTATCAATGAAGTCATATGTATGCTCTCTGATACCAAACATCTAGGTATGCTAATGAACAATTCCACAGACAAAGCTCTATTCAATAATTATTTAAAGAAATTAATCTATCTAAATTTACTAACCTGGTTTAATGAAAACACTCTATAGATATCTAACTTTTGACAGTGGGAATACGAAAATTCAACGACAATAGATGAGATCTGACCTATTTCTGCTATTGACATTGATTTCGAGAATTTCATGACAGTTGAACTATCGGATGAGGGGAATTTAGAAGCAGAAGATACTGGACACACTGAAGAAACTGAAGAAAATAGAGAAAGTAGAGACTGCGATCCACCAACGCCACATCTCCTTGATGAGCACTACAGTTGTAAAAAACGGAGATTAATTGAATAAAGTAAAGTAATTGAAAATCTAACAAGAGGGGATTTGCTACACATATGGCATGGCGTGGCGTGGCTTGGTGTAGCATCAGAGCAGTGTGCACACAGTATATAAAAATACGTAAGAATACACGGTGCCAGATCCTTCTGATGTTGCATCACATGGCGTGGCGTGGCGTGGCATTAGAGCAATGTGCTCCCGGCTTTAGTCTACGCCAGATCAAATCTTTCATAGATCGCTTTCATGTATGCGTAGATAACGTTTTTCGAAATGTAAAAGTTTCATATAAGACTTTTTTAATTCCAAGTATTGTCAACAAGCTGTTTGACAATTTTGGTCTAACGAAAAGCTATAAGTAGTCTTGTGAGCTAGGTAAAAAATTGTCCAAATTATTACCCTGGAAATTCGTTTATATCTGATCTGTAGCCCTCGAAAATCTTTTCCCAATAGAAAGGAACCTGAGTAAATTCAGCGTCGTAATTTAACGATGTACAACTGGGTAAGCAGTCGCAGTTCAAGAAATCTTTCATATTCGGCTCCTCAGAGGTCTGGTCCCACGTTTCGGTTCCAACTCCTTTATGAAGCAGTTCGTCTAAAATGTATCAAAATGATTTTTTCAGGTGTTTAATTTCAGAATTTTGTGCAGAAAACTTACTTTGAGCTTCAAACATGCAGTTTAAACTGCCTGCCCCGCATATTGGCATCCACTTCTCTCCTGAAACGAATAACGCTGTAAAATACAGTGTTTTCAGCAATGTCTAAAGTAAATTTATTGTTCTGAAGTTGGTATTTAAGAAATTACCAACGAACAACCACTAACTCAGATCGTAGATGAATTGTCAATGCAGGTTGTTAGTATATTTTTTTTTGAAGTCTTACAGATTAGTGTAAAATTGTAATTTGCGTTATAAATCCGGTAAGCGACTTATTACAGTATCAATAATTGTTTTAAAGAATATAAACGAGTACTGTAGTAAAACTTAACAGTACAAAATCTGAACTAAGGTCGTCCTGCACTCGTCTGGTTACCAAATGAACAGTATTTTTTTTATCAAAGATAATATGTAAACAAATATGTCGTAAATGGGTTGCGTAATGAAATATGTTCATGGCTACCCTTAATTAAAAACACCGTAATTAATTTTTTTAACATTGACAAATTTAACACCAATCAAAAGACAAAGCAGGCTTACTTTTTACTGGCCTCTATTACCGGGTTGTCCATTATAAAGAGCTGAGGTGATACTAGCAATGCGTACTCATCTGCTTGCTCATTGAAATATATATTAAAATAAAGATAATTTCATTGCGAACGTGGTAGTATAAGGTTGCTTGTGAAACATTATTCATACGAAATCCTAAAATGTCGGTGTCACAAAACGATTATAGTTATAGCAAGAATTCAAACGACTTACGTCATTGTTGATGTTACACATAATAATATCTAATTTTCGATATTTGGTCGCTTTAAAAACAATGTTTTCAATTTAGTGCAAACATTTAGTGTAGTATATAGTTTTATTATTCTCAGCTGCTTGTTAAATATTTTGATAAAAATATATTGAGTTATTCATATGACGTAAGTCGTTTGAATTCTTGCCGCAACCATATTTAAATAAACGTAATAAAATTTATATTATGTAAATTTTAGTATTTAATTTTTTATTTATCAAAATATAAAATTCTGCAGCCTATTCCACAATTATTTGTTGGTTACAAGTAATAACATATTATTGCAGCAGTCATTGTAAGATATTTGCGGGAATGTTACCATTATAGACTAGTTCCTAGGGGATTGAGGCCCGCACGAAGTTCTGATTTTAGATCACTAGATTTTTTTGTATTTGGCCTTATCAAAAATAATATTAAAAAGTTGTATCCATACAAAATATAGGTGGTCTGTTGAACAAACAAACTTGCGTTTATGAAGTTTGCCTATTCATTACATTTCAATATTAAAAAATATAAAGCACCCATAATTAAGACTTAATAATAAATTTTCAATTGAAATATAAATACAATTTGCAATTTTTGTAAAATAAATGTGAGATGTAAAGCACGTGATAGATAATTCTTTTGTCTTTCTCGAATTTTAGGGCAAAATTACGAAACGTGCACGTTCGTGATCGCGTGAGTCTCGAACATTTGATTGATTTTTTGCAAGGATATAAATTTTTATAAAACAATTATACTTATGAAATTATTTAATCAGCAATATCTGGCAAACAGTAAAACAATAACCCATGATTTGTTTAAATTAATGCAATGAAGAGAAAATGGGGAATTCAAAAACGTAATAATTTCTAACTAATGATATTAGCAGCCTTATTTTTGTTCAGTTTGTTGTCGATAGTAGGAAATTGGATAGAATTTTTGTTTTCTTTTTTCATGTTGCTATAGATATTGTTGTATTCATTTTATTGTAATATTTTTAACACATTTTTTTTAATACTTTAATGTTAAGTTTGTTATTTATACATTGTGATGTAATTTTGAACTTATTAAATTTTATAGTGTCCTGAGGATGTCACGATAAGTGACGAAACGTCGACAATTGAGAAAATTTGGTGTTTTATTTGAAATTTGGCCTCTAATTTCCCACTATCGACAACAAACTGTAATAATTTCATAAGAAAAATTATTCAACAGATGCATGTTTTGGTTTTCCCATATCCTATTTTTTTACAGTTGAATCCAACATTTTCGCGTGATGACTCTGTGCATACATTGTATCTTATCTACTTAATCTGCAGGGTGTGGGTACTGCATTTAAAAAGATGATTGCATAGAAATTTATTTCTACTGCAAATTAATTTACGTTCTCATGATTACGCTATTAGTTTCTGATATACTTTCATACTCACAGAAAATATAAATTGAAAATTTTATGATAATTTTCTTACTTGGCATATGATAGGCAACGCATTCGCACTTCGCCAGGGTATAGTTGGTCAAACATTCCACTTCACAATTCTGTTGAGTGTAGTACTGGAAGAATGACAGATATTTCTCTTTCGGGAAATAGCACTGCCTTCTATGTGGCTCATATTCCATTAGTGATAGTGAAGTTGTCAACATATCCGGTACAATTGATACTATTACTTCTTCGTTTAAAGGTACGCGAAAATAATTACTGCTTATTCTTGGAATCTCAGCAGGATGGTGCAGAAGTATCTGTAAATTCATAAAGATTTGATAAATATGGCGTCATTTATATGGTCCCATGTGGTAGTAGTGGTAGTACTCAGTTTAGACTTTATAAAGTGTAAGACAAAAACTACGACTTTAAACAAAAGCATATTTAAGTATTATGCTGTCAGAATTGTTGTTAAAACACTACAATGGGGCAAATCATCTTATTATTATTTACAAGAGTGGTAGTTCAGTTATTCCAAAATCTGAGTCAAATCTAGCCATCATATCATAATTAATATATATAACTGTTCTCTCGAGACTTAAATTGCGATTATAAGGATTGGGAACCGAGTTGGAGTAGTTGCCTGATGCCCAGCGACAAGAATCTGTAGTCTAAGAATCCACGTAGGTAAGCTACGCGTAAATTTATCTACATATTCTCCGAAATTAGTACAGTAAAGGTTTTGACTCAAACAAGATATTATGTTCCAAAATTATTTGAGATTGCTTACAATTGTTCATTGTACTGTCAAATACCAACACGCTTAGGTTTAGGTTCATGTTTGTTGATATCAGCGTATTTTTATATTCTGAGGTATAAGGCTGTCTGGCGTACGTACGCAAGGCTGATTGAGGGAAACGAGAAAGCGAATAGAAACAATCTACAACGTATTTCTTAGGTTCATGTTGACTGTCTTTTTATAGAAAAGAATAATTCATGTTTTATGTTAGTCAAAGTTCGCAGGATTTAAGTGTCGATTGAAGGACTTGGAATACTATGAGGTTTATTTTCCTTGTAGTTATTGTCTAAATACCAAGGAATTAATGGAAATATCAGGTAGCACATGTTTGGAGGTTCTAAGAAGAATAAATCTACTTAATAAAACAAATTTTGCCGTGTTTTCCATAAAGCAATATCTTCACCTTAAAACCCTGAACTGGTCCTTTGCAGATGTAATCCAGATCCTGTTTAAAAGATTTTAGTAGCAGGAACAGTCCTGCTGAAGATCCCGCTGATATGGCTCTTCTAGGAAACGTGTCTTTAGGTGTTCCTTCGGGATATCCATTTTCTAACGTCCAACCTTCTGTACTTCTTCCATGCTCCAAATAGTCTTTGTATAGCACGCTATAAAATACCTGATTTATACTTTGGATGTTTAACTAATGAACAGAGTTAGAAAAATAACTATGTGTTTAGCTTTTTTGTTTACCTAAAGGCTATTTAAATACGTGTATTGCAGGAAAAAACTGAATAGTTTATTCATATAATTGACATGCTGTTAATAGTGATGTGTACCTTGTATAAAGCTAAACACCTAGCCGTTTAATTATTTATACTCATTCAGCTTCATATAGCAGTAGATTATTTTTGTCTTTATCCTCAGGGAAATCGTTTAAAATGTTTTTGATGATACAATCAAGAAACACACATCAATTAGTGATAATAAGAGCTATAAAATGTTAAATATTACTTACACGTTATTCCTAAATATATCGCTTCTATCTAACACGTTGAACGTATAACATAGTCCGTCCTCAGTCATGGAGGGTGTGAATAGGTTATAACAGCTTTCGTTCAACAAAGTCCATTTACAACCCCAGAATACATCGTCAAATTGAGGGGCAATCTGAAATAGTATTTAATTCTCTTAATATCTACGAATAACTATCCGACAATAATTTTGTTATACATCATCGACGGCTAGATAAGTTGCAACTTGGGAATTTTCTTTTTATTCGTTAAATTTAACTGGGAACTATACAGGTACAGGAATATTGGGAGCAGGCTTGATCACAGACTGTAAAGATAGCTCACTCAATATATGCAACTTCATATACTTGACTATAAAACAATTTGAGCTAGATGCTTGTCGTTGTTGATGTTATAATAAATTGATTTATAATAAAATGTTAGAGTGAAATTATGAAATTAGAAAATGTCGGTTTTGGTACCAGATCTTATTTTGAATCAAGGTTAAGCGTGCTGCCAACCTTTCTAGCATTAGCCCTGTATATGGGTAATCATTCAATTATTGCGATCATCTACAAAAAATTTGTTTGACATGTCTGCGATGTTAATTTATAATCATTTTCTAGTTACATATATAGTATTATCAAGGGAGGCTGATGTAATAATAATTCGAGAATTCACGCAATTTGTTAAGGTGACGCCCTGAATCAACAATGTAGGGCGTCTGAAGTGATTACACATTGGGGATCTACCAGGAAATAATAACTTACACTCATTAAATGATCTATCCTGTCTAACTCAAGGGTTGTGTTGCCATCGTTGTAAATATGATTATCACAAACTAGTGTACTGTCAGAAAGATGTTTTAGTCTAAAAACAAAGAATTACATATTAAATTAAGTAATAGAATAGCAATGAATATCACAACTAACATTTAAGCATAATAGACCATTACACAAGAAAAATAAACCTAAATAGATCGAGATTTACTACTCCCCCGTAAAAATAGTCTTCAATGTTCAAAGTCTTATAATACCAAAATTTTTGGAAACATTTTTTTATGCAAGAGTAATATAATGAGTTCCAGATAAAATGAAATATATATATCACTTTATTACATATTGTTTACCCTTTCTGTGTTTTCAAATACCAACATTCCAATAACGCGTAAGACGAAGTTATAATTTACTTAATTTCGTCTTGAAATCTGAGAGAGATATTTTAAACTAGTTATTGTGCCCTATCAAATCCTTGAATTTGCTAAGTTCTATTTTTATTACAATATAAACCTATTTTCAACTTGACCATTTCATATCATAAAAATGGGCACCGAACTACAGAACTTTTTATTTCTTTAAGCTGTTCTGCAAGGTAATACTTATAGAATTGTTGAATAAACGGCACAAAGCAATCTCATAAAAATTCTATAGCAGTTCTAAAATGCTGTCTTAGATTTCTGGTATAGAACAAATAAAGAACTCTTATATAATTAATTGTTTTGTTATACAATTTTTGAATGGCATAGTGTTCTATTTAGAGACCTTTAAAATCGTTTAATTGTATCTTTTAAAAACAAAATCTTTCTGTATAGCACATAAGAACCAAAAGATGGACTTAATCAACCTCTCGTATTGCGAAAATTGCTTAGTTGGTTTGTCCATCAGATAGCACTACATTTTAATGCGGAAAAAGTTTTATCGTGAAATATGTGGTACATAGTGGTAATTTTTTGAGGTACCCTCAGTTAATCTTATATTTCTTATGATGCTGGAAATGTAATAAAAAAAAAATGTTTTCCAAATTGATGAATTTAACAATCAACTGTATATAAAATAATCAGAAAGTAAGTATAATCCATCGTATTGATATCATTTCACCTGTATCACCTGTTTTTTTAATTATTTTTTTCCTTTCTTCTCAATATGGCGACAGAAAAAAAGCTTTATTTGTACTTCCAATGGATTCTTACTAATATGACATTTTTGTGTCAATTGCAATAATTATAGAGCAAATATGCTTCGAAAGCAACTACTATGCCATTTAATATAAAAAGTGTTGTCATATTTTATTGTGGTAATTTCAATAAGTTTAATCTTGTTTAACAAAGCTAATAAAATTCTTTAACTTCAACATCTAAAGTGTAAATGAATAAGGTTTGGAATTGTCTAAATTAATTATTACTAAATTTCTATAAGGAAATTAGTTTTCAATTTGTAATCAAATAAGTCTTATCTACCGTAATGAAATTCTCTCTGCAAGCAGATAATAATCTGTTCTATAAGTCACGACCATGTTATACAAATTTCCTCATTATATTTTGATTAAAATATTTCGTACTTTTACAGGCAGGTCTCGTCAGATGTGCGTATAGTACCTATAAACCTACATATAAATGGTAGTTCTGTAGCGTTTTTTTATGGAACATAAAGGCTTGTGTTACTTATTTAATTTATAATGATTTTATAACATCAGTATGATTATTCTCTATAACTGCCTTAAAGAGCTTTTTCTCTTAAGTTCGATAGCAGCTTCTATATTTGTAATTTGTTGTCCGCAGCAGAATTGTAACTTAACAACCCCTGTAGGAAGCATTACGGAATAATTTTATGAGAGTGTCACAGGAGATAGTATAATTCTATAAGGCACTATTTTGCATCGGCAATAATAAAAATGTATAAAAGGCGCTTTATTTTTATGAAAATTGGGTTTGATCACATTATATGAAAAAATTTTCTAGGTTGTACAATTTGTTGAATGGAAAGCAAAAATACTTAATATCCATATTAAATTCTAAATATCTATAGGTACCCATATACCTACTCCTACTCTACTTCTAGCTTTGTAGCCTGACATTTATAGTATATCTCTTTATATCCCTGTTCGTTATTAGAATGTATTTAATCAAACATATAATGTTGTCTCTCTCGGGCAGAAGTAAGTCATATATTAAGGTATATTTTCGTAATAATGTCTTTTATATTTTGATATTTTAACATACAGTTGGTCTGCATTTATTTTACTAAATGTTAGATGGGGTTATTGTTACCACTTTAGAAAATTCGTTACTCAGAACAAGAATATTTATGAAAAAAAGTAAATAAATAATAACGCAATAGTTTAATTTAATTAAAATATATTTAAGAAGGCCATTTCCATTTTTTGCAATGCAATCTCAATTATTTTCCGATTTTTTATAAAAGCATTTTATATATTTCTGATTGTTGTAACTAAAAATGCTACGATTGAAGAATTTACCAGTGTGGTTTTATTTTTTCGGACAAGAATTATTTTTAACTTTTCATTTACTTATTTAGTACCTGAAGATACTTACATATTTTTGGGTATTTTGACGTGCTGATTACGAATGCGGTTCTATTAGGACTATGAATTCAGTAATTTTTTGGATTTAGAGTATTTCATTGCAGTTACAATGATTTATTCGAAACTGGTGGGTGTTTAGTCTCAACTAACCCCGAGTTATTCGTCGTCACACATGTGAAATAGGTGACGCTACCCATATAATAAAACCCTTCAGACAAGAATATCACTCATTCACATTTTTGTCGATTTAGGATAAGTTTTTACGTTTTATGGCTTTACATGGAAATTTATTCGAATTTGGTAGCTCCTTAGGCTTAACTAATATTAGATTCTTTTTCTCCATATCAAAATACATGTCAAAATTGTTCGGCTATCCAGATCAACTTCATTCTTCCCTTCCGATTTATCAAATCAAATTTTTCATTCATCCCTAACCCTTCGATTTTAAAGGGTTAGGGATTAAATTCGGTATTAAATTCATGTTCGGAGGGTCAAAATACGTGGGAATGTCATTGTCTATATATTTGCATTTTGCGTATCAGTGTTATTATTAAGTGTTTTGAACTTTTGCAACCTACATTTTTTTCATAAAAGTCGTATTAGGAACGACAATGGAAAAGGTATACAGTTAGTGACAATCTTAGATTCTCTAATAAAGAAACATTGTTGGTCTCATGAAATAATGTCTTGGCATGGATAGTTACAAGAAAGGGGTAAAAAGCAAGCAAAATTGATGCGAGTAACATGTTACTCAAAGGTAGAAAACCGTTTAAAGAAAGCCACAAAATTCTCGTTCAGGACGGAACTTAGAAATCATGGAAAATTCAGAAAATTTGTTACGTGTGGGCATGTTTGGATAAACAACTTTTTAACAGAGATCTTTTAGATTTTAGTTCTGCCATTTTGTTTGAGGTGGTTCAATTTATGTTTGTATTGAACGTACTTTTATTTAAGTTCGACTCTGCCATGTCGCTTATAATTTCAGTACTTACTCTTCATCCGTCAAATTGCCTTCGTACTGATATCTTCTGAAAGCGTCCGTGTAGTTATAGACGCTTTGCTTGGTTTTGGTTTCAGGACAAATAGTCAGTGCTGGAAATGGAATTTGCCAAACGGGTGTGGGGCCCTTGGCAAAACTTACTAAGACTGGAGATGTCTCCCATTTTTTCCAGGTGTCGATGATGAGACTTATACATATCCAAAGGGATATACAGAATAGGACAAACCACCACAACCTGAAAACTTTCTATAGTGACTATTTGACAGTGGTTGGTATTTTAATATAGAGGTAGAATTTTGGTGTTGTAAGTGATGACATATATCTAACTAATGAGAGCTATGAATGCCGATCAGCCGTAAAACTAGATTGGCCACAGAATTGTTCCCTTCCCTTATTCTGATCAAATTTAATAGTTCCTCGCATGATAAAAGGTTGGATAATTTTAACCCAAAAAATACGGTCCGATTAATTATGGCAATTAATGCCAAACCATAAGATAATTTTGAAGTTATACTTCTTTGCGCCCGTTAGACGCATTGGGATGGGATGTTGGTCGAGAAACCGTGTCACGCTCAAAAGGAAGAACAAATTTTTAAGAACTTTTTTATACAACCCACTATACAGCGTGGAGAATTACTGGTTGTGGACACCAACATAAATTTACTTCTTACGTATAAGCGTATACTATACAGTGTGTCATTAAGAATATGGGATAAAATTTTACAGTTTCCGTTTTAACAGAACATTCGCGATATGTACTTTTTAAATCATTTTACAAACTGAGCAGACAATTTCAAAAACAATATCCAGGGAATCTTAATATGAGCATATAAAAATTGTACTAAAACCTTACTACTGGGATTTATAGAATAACTGCTTTTTAGGTTATATCTGAAATTCAAGGATCTAAAAATATTTTCTTTAAATAAATATAATAAAAATATTTTTGACGTGACGTTATACTTCTTTGCGCCCGTTAGACACATTGGGATGGGATGTTGGTCGAGAAACCGCGTCACGCTCAAAAGGAAGAACAAATTTTTAAGAACTTTTTTTTTTTTTAAAGAAGTATAACTTCCACCGTCTGGTCCGACGCAGACCCAGTTTTTTTTGAATAGGCATTTCTACGAGCCGCCACTGGTAAGTCATGTAAATCAAGTAATTTGATAAAAATATGTACTATCAAGAAAGTATCAACTTACTTTTCGAAAATGGTCCTATTCTGTTCGCCCATATATTTGAAACCATGTATGCCCGTATAATCAGTGAATTCTTGTATGTAATCATACAGATTTTTCCTGAATCCTGGATATTTTCTTTTCGGTTTATTTTTTCTTTGTCTTAATTCACTCGACGCTTCATCCATTTTGTCTTCAGTACTTACAGTCTTCTGCATTGTCAGCTATACTATAATTCCCTGGCCGTTATTTAACTGTACAAACTAATAATTAATATATTTTATGATCATAACCTTTTTCATCGACACTAATTTTTGCAAGCCGTTCGCCGAAACGGAAGCTATCAGTTTGGTGAGAATTATCAAAAGGTTACATTTGATTAAAAACAGAAACTGACATACAATAAATAAAGCGATGTGTATCAATATTATTGCAATCGTATTAAGCTAATTCATTTATTCCAAAAATTTATGTCGAAAAATCTAAATAATAGCAAAAAGAGAAAATTTTTTAGTGCGGAAAGTAATATTTTCCCGCACGCTGACAGCCGGGCAATTGTCTAGTGCGAGAAAGACACTTTTCGCATGAGTTAGGAAAAATGTTGTGCTTAAAGTAACCAATCTATGAACATTAAACTAAAAATAATTATGTGACTACTAATATTGTACAGGGTGTATGAAACTCAATAGTATGGGACCACTGTGAGAATACAAAAAAAAAATAAATGTAATTTGAGACACGTAGTGTTAAATGGGATGAGGTAAGCTCCATTTTCAATCGAGCAACCAACAACATACCCAAAATTTTTTCCTGTTAAAAATCTCTCTTTTTTTCTAATAAACTTTTATTTAAGATTTTTTTCTGTATTACTTCCCGTTTAAAACTAATAAGCGACATCGTCCTAAAGAGTCTCAAAAGAAATACCAGTTAAAAAATTACATTAGCGGTGAAAGAATCAATAAGTCGTTGGAAAATAATTGAATGTTCGTTGTTTAAAGAGCATAAATGTTATTAAAAATAAATAAAACAATGAAACTCGATAATTTTTTAATACAGTTAAAACAAAATGTACTGATAACAGTAACTTAAAAAATGAGGCAAACATTCTCATACTAAATACATATTACAATCTATTATATATATACTTGCGACAAGAATTCAGACGACTTACGTCATACGAACAAATGAATAATTCATTATATTTTTATCAAAATATTTAAGAAACTGCAACTGATAGTAATAAAACTGTATACTACACTAAAAGTTTACATTATATATTGCACTAAAATGCAAAAAGTGATTGTTTTTAACGCGACCAAATATCGAAAATTACGTTGACAATAAAAATAAATGTGTAACGTCAGCCGTGACGTAAGACGTCTGAATTCTTGACGCGAGTATATATAATCTCCTCTCATTTCAAGACACATATCCAATCATCTGACTCTTTTGTGGGCTGCGTTTATTAACATTTCGCCGTTTAACTCATTACAAGCGCTTGTGGTTTTTGCTGTCAAATTATGAATATCTTGCGAAGGTATTTTGCAATTCTTATTTTTTAAAATCCCCCATAAAAAATCGAGGGGTATTAGATCTGGTGACTGTCTACTGAAGAGGTGCATTAATCCCAATCCATTTTTCTGGGAAAGTGTTATCAAAATATTGCTGCACAATCCTAGCCTTGTAGGGTGGAGCTCCGTCATGCTGAAACTATAGGTTTCTTCTTAGCTGCCAAAGCACATTCTCCAGAAGTGGAAGAAGTTCTTCTTGTAAGAAATTTATGTAACTCACACTGTTCAATGTATGTTCATAAAAATAAAGCCAATTAAATACCTACCGATGATGCCGCACCATACTTTACTCCAAAATGGACTTGGTTTTGGACTTGATTTACAATGTGGGGATTTTCAATGAACCAGTATTGTTAGTTGCACCTGTTTGGCAAACAACTGCTGACAAATTGACTTTTGTCCGTCCATAGAGCGTACCGAAAAAGGTTCTGCTCAACAGTTTCTACATTTACTACAATTTAAACTATGAAATTAAGTCTGTTTCGTCTCAATGAGACGCTCAGGCAAATACTGCAAATTGTGAATTTTGTTATTATACCCATTGGTCTTTAAAATTCGTTGAACCGTTTTATCTAATTTGAATTCCCGGCTAGCCTACTGTATAGAATTTCGTGGATTTTGTTTGAAATACTGTAACAGTCTAGCATTGTTTCTTACCCTTCGGTCAATTATTTTATTCTTACTAACAGAACAGAAAAAGTATGTTAGTTTTAAAGTCGCCTCCAATTTTGTAAAGGTTCTATGATTATGAATGAGGCGCTCAGAATACCTTTCTCGATATAACTATACAGCTCTTCTTGAATTTTTTTGTGACTCGCCGTAAAATAGCAACATATCAACTTATGTAAATGAGAAAACATTTTGTAAGCCCAACAGTTGTACGTTTGACATTTTTACTGAGTAATGACAAGTACTTTGGGACATTAAGTACTGTAAATAAAGAGCATTCAATTATTTTCCAACGACTACTTGATCTTTCCATCGCTGATGTGATTTTTAAGTGGTATTTCTTTTGAGATTCTTTAGGGCGATATTGCTTATAACTTTTAAAAGGAGGTAATACAGGAAAATTTCTCTAATAAAAGTTTATTAGAAAAAATAGTTTTTTAACAGGAAAAAATTTGGGTATCTTTCTGTATATAATTGATGACTTGTCCCAATTTTTATTAAACTTTTTTGTATCCTCGCACTAAACCCATGTAGCTGATTATGGAAAAGCTATTATCTCGAAAATGGTACATTTTTAAGACTAATGATGAGTATACCTTTTTTTCTGAAAAACAATGCGGGTTTAAGAATTTTTAATAAAAAGACTTGGTAATATTTAGGTCAAAAAAGTTACGCTCACATTTACGTCACAAATATGGCGGATGTGACCCCCTCTAGGGAATACGTCGAAATAGACAACATATTACGATTTCTCCTATCCAAAAATTTATATTCCAAAATTACAAAAATCAATTTTTAAATTCCAACGTTGACGCTGTATCTTTTTTATTATCATATTAAGGCATATTGGCTTATTTTGAAGTGAAAAATCTAGTAGGTCTCTATGGGCCATTATTTACGGACCACCCTGTACATCTCTTTCGATTATCTTAGAAATTCATTATATTCGCAGATGATCTTCACGAATCTTTCAGTCGTTTGAAATAGACCACCTAAATTTCTACGGACTTTCGAATTATTAATAAATTAAGTAAAACATAATTTATTTATAGTTATACCATATATTTACATATGTACTATAAAATGTCATCAATATTAAATATATCATATATAGATAAAAATTAATTTGTACTTACTGTTCAAGATATACTACTACTTGCCGTACACTATTCACTAGATATTTGATGAATGAAAGGAGGTGAACATTATGTGACTAAGTTTTTTATTACTCTCACACAAGCAGTTTGATACATGCACGCCTGCTTTTTAAATTACTGACATTAATAACAAGCTCCCTAACGACAAGCAAACCCACCCTGTTTCAGGGGAATTCAAGTTGCACCGCTAATTTCATTTTAACGAAAAAATAATTATCTAATCATACACATACCCACGTCCTTTTTTAATTTGAACCATTGTACGAGAATATGTATTACCTTTTTAAGCTTTATATTGAATTTGATTTTTTTATGAATAGTAATGCAATGTGTCCAATAAAGAATGATGGAAATGTTGACCTACTTAAAAAGTAAAAATTAAATCTTGTTTTTTTTTGCGAATAGTTCTCCAGGGTTTGGCTTCAAAATTGATAGTCACTATATTTTTTCTCAAATAGTCTATCTCTGATCTTCTCTGATCTCTGAAATTTGATCATTCTTTGCTGAATACAGCCCAGATAATAAAACGTCAGTTTTCTTTTGACTTGGTATATTGCCTTAACTTTACTAGTAAAATGTTAATAACTAGAATAAATTATTCTTCAGCAGAAGTTATTTACGAGTATTTTCATGTTACAATATATGGAAACTTGATTCTGATGTGACGTTAAAGAGGTAGGTAACAAAAATCATCTATATGTTTTGTTCTTGATCAAGAGATTTATTCACATTTATTATTAAATTATTTTAAAAAAATAATTAAATGAAAAGAAAAATAATCCATACTAAAAAAAATAATAATCATTTGTATATATAGGTACAGTTAAGCAATTGCTCTAAGCTATATGCTATGTAATTTATATTTTACAAAAAGTTATATATATGTTCCAGAAAATTTGTAGTTCAGACAAAAATATTTAAAAAACATATAAATAGAATCTTCTAATATTATTACCAGAGCTTTTTTCTTAAAAATATAATTTTTTCAGTAATGAAAATGATTGTGATTTCACTTAATTGTACTTATAGGTGAGTTACGTTTGTAAATGTGCAAACTTATTAGAATAAACACATCTTTCAATAAATTTTATTGGTAAATACAATAATTTTTAAATAAATAAAAAATCTGAGGTGTTGCTGTTTTATTAAATTGTTATTATTCAGAAAGTGCAAATGGCTTTTGAAACTGGTGTATGGCTAATTTTTGGAAAATGTCAATTTCCAATTCCTTATTCTTATTTTTTGTTTTCTTATTTTCGAGTTATTTCGGAAAGATTAATATATACAATAGGTATGTTATTGCAATGGAACTATAGAAGACAAAAACAACTATAACACTTAAAAATCTGTTTCTGAAAAATGCTCAAGTTAATATAGTGTGCTTGTACTGTCATATGCAGAAGAGCCAGACCAATAACGCCTTCCGTACATCTTCACGTTGCATATCAACCTTAGAGATAAGAAATAAATTAATTCTATTAAAGATAAAACAGAGAAGCCCATAAATAGACCAAGGATGCCTCCACAGTTAGCCAGAAAATCGGCGACACCGAACAGCTCATGTTTTTCCGACTGTATAAACTGCGATTCTTTGAAGTACATGGTTAGTCGAGTAAAGTGTACTCTAAAAACGTAAATAAAATGGGTTGTAAATTTGGATTGTCTTATGCTGCGTTCAAACCAAATGAGCGGGCAAGAACAAGCGAAAGTGAATAGTTTCCTTCTATTTGCAAGCACATGATCGCTTTTTATCTACACCTAACGATTATTTTAATGTTTACTATTGATTGGCGTGACTTGTATTCATGTAGGATAAAGTAGTTGCTTGAGACTTTTTTTATTATATTTCATAAATTATTGCAGCGTAATAAGAAAAAACAACACCTAAGAAAGTGCCTCATTTTTTACTGAATTAGAAAGGTAGCTAATACAAATCAAATCTCCTACAATTCCTATCAAGGAAGTCATATGTATGTTCTCTGATAACAAATATATGCTAATGAACAATTCCACAGACAAAGCTCTATTCAGTAATTATCTAAAGAAATTAATCTAAATTTACTAACCTGCTTTAATGAAAACACTCTATAAATATCTAACTTCATTTTTGGCAGTGGGAACACGATAATTCAACCACAATAGATAAGAGCTATCCAGAGAAATTAATCTATCTAAATGTACTAACCTGCTTTAATGAAAACACTCTATACATATCTAACTTTACTTTTGGCAGTGGGAACACGATAATTCAATAGATGATATCTGACCTATTTCTGCATTTTTAGTTTCACACAATATTATTAATACCTAAAAATATATAAAAATTTTTACGTAAAGGGTACACATTATTCAAGTAGATATGTCATATTTAATTCATTGATAGACTAATGTTGCTTTTGTCATTCTCGATATTTAATTTCAAATAATTTGAATTTATATTTACAGTTAGATATTTGAATCAACTTAAAGGAGGCCACCTGAAGAAGCAATCCTAAAAATGCAGAAATAGGTCAGATTTCATCTATTGTGGTTGAATTATCGTGTTCCCACTGCCAAAAGTGAAGTTAGATATTTATAGAGTGTTTTCATTAAAGCAGGTTAGTAAATTTAATAGATTAATTTCTTTAGATAATTATTGAATAGAGCTTTGTCTGTGGAATTGTTCATTAGCATACCTATATGTTTTGTATCAGAGAACATACATATGACTTCATTGATAGGAATTGTAGGAGATTTGAGAAGATTCAGTTTAATATTGAGATCGTATTAGGCTTACATATATCTACAAAGTCTCAGCATACTTAAACAATAAATATCTCGATTAGACTAAACATCAAGAGCGGGAACTTTCTTCCTAAATCATGGCAGAGCTCAAATTTTTGCTCGCTCGAAGATCCGTCCATACCACCTGAGTATTCGTGGAAAAAATGTTCTTGGTTTCGCTCGCTCTTGCTCGCACATTTGGTCTGGACGCAGTTTTATGTTAACATTTTTTATTTTTTTATACAAAAAATTATATTCCGATAAATAAACTAGAAACTGGTTTTAACAGCTTTGTTCGAAGAACAGTTAGAAACCATCAGATGCATGAGCCTTATAAAAATAACGATCGAAGAGCACCAAGTCACCAATACTGACAATAAATTTGGTTGTAAAATTATACAGGGTGCTCTATGATAAACTTTAGCAGATGGTAGCTGGGTCAATGTCAAAAATGTTTTCTTATACGAACATAGGTCCAATTCGTTTCATATTTCAATCAAAGTAGCCTGATAAATGAAAATGATGGTTGCTGTAACACTAAATGTCAAATGAATAAACCCAGTGACACAAATAATATTATTGTTATAGCATCCATCATTTTTATTTATCAGGCTACTTTATATTTTTTAAATGCTCTGCCAAAGTTTATCATAGAGTTTGTGTATCTCACAAAAATATAACTTATAACAACTGGCAAATTATCATCATGAACTTTTAAATTTCGTTTGTAGAATATTTTAAATCCATGATAAACAAAACATGCGCATTGTGTACCAAATTCAAATCATTGTAAATTTGTTCTTCAAATAAAGCTATTATCATTTACGTACCCAGGAAGTTCGCTCATATTTTCTCTAAATGCAATAAATACTTCACGCCAGTTGAAGTGTGCCTGACTGAATTCAGCGTTATACGTCAATGAACTGCAAGCTGGTAAACAGTCGCAGACAAAGCCATGAACATCTGAACCTGTATATTTCAACTTCGTTCCAGACGGATCATAGTTGACTGTTTGGCTTATTAGTTCAGCTAAAAAAAGAGTGGTATATGTTGTTAGAGAAAAAAAGTAGTTATTGTTTCAATACAAGTACAAGAGCCACATAGTGCTATGCCCCAGCTGCACACTTATGGTAATATTACGAACATAGCTATGCTAGCTATATATGTTCGCTACGTTCGCTATAAATGTTGAGAGCAATCAATATTGCTAAAAAGGGAATCTATTCTATTCGCTACGGTATAAGACAACAGTGCTTATAAAACAGCTAACTACTACCAGGGGACATTGAGAGTGACACCTTCAGATCCAAGAACTTCGGCAAGATGAAAAAGCATTTGCTACTTTACAAATGCTTAATGTGTCAGATCTGAATTTCGACGGCCTACAACATCAAAATTTGTCGTTAAAAGTGAAATCTTATTTAGACTTATGTGATAGCAAAGCTTATATAGTTATGCAATAATTCAACGTGTTAGTGTGTTAGTTGTATCATTTCAAGAACGTCACCTTGCAACGTTTTTCTTAGAAATTTTATTATTAAACACTTATTTAAGAGCTTTCGGACAAAAAGTGTTATAAATACATCACATACCATAAATCTAGACGTGGCAATGGCTCAAAATTGAAATTATTTACAACTAGCATGCTTCTAAACGACGCGACGGTGAAAAACATCTTTTGCACTATTCTGGGTTTCGGTCGTTATCTTTCAGGTAAGATTCTTATACAAATGACAAGCCATATTAAATCATATTGATATACAGGCTACATACCATGTGACTAAATCTTGATTTGAAAGGCATTTTGAAATAAAATGGTGCAAGTCAATATACTGTCGATGAAAACAAGCTAGACAGAATTCGACTCGGTTACGGCTTTGTAAGCAATGCATCTGTCGATAGGTTTAGGTTTCATTTTTTTATTTAAATACTTACATTCTGCTTCAAACATACATGCCATACTTCCAGGACCACAAATCGGTGTTGATTTTTCATCTAAAACAGTAATATGTGTGATTGCTTCTAAATTAATTTAGAAAATAAAAAAATAGAAAATTTGTAAGTTTGTTGGCTTAAAAATAAATTTTGTAGAGATAAAGATATGAAATAATGCACTAGTTCGTACTATTTTTCATTTATTTGCAAGATTGTGCGTAAATTGCGTAAATTCTGTGAACAAAAATAAAATATTCTTAGGTAATCATTAATCGTAATTTTGAAGAAAATATAATATTATATAAATAGATAATTACTTACAAGGCATATAAAACGCCACACATCCACATTTCGACAAAGTATAGTTCGTCAGGCACTCGAATTCGCAGTTCTGTTGCGTATAGACTTGGAAAAACGACAGATGCCGTTCGTTTGGGAAGAAGCATTCTCTCTTATGAGAATCATATTTTCGTACACCTTTTGCAGTGGTCATCATTTCTGGAGTTATAATTACAAGCAGTTCTTCATTAAGAGGTGCCTGGAGATAGTTAGCCCTAACCCTGGGCATCTCCGCTGGATTGTGAAGTATAATCTGTAAAATCGATCCAAATAAGGGATACTGAAGAAAATTATGTAGATACATTTATATGTGTTTTATATATTAATGTAAGTCATTATAATGGTTTCTGGATAAATCAGTGCCAGTACTAGTTGAACAAATTTCTGTCTAGTTACCACGTCATCATTTTTTTAAGTTTTGAGATCTTCCTTCTTCCAAAGTAAACTTTCCGGTCTTGGATTTTTATGAAGGAATCATTTCTTCCTAAATTTCTGTTGTATCTCTGTAGAGTCTTGACCAGAACCTTCTTTTCCTTACTAGATTCTTGATCTTGGTTCAGGTCTATCAAATGCTCTCTGCCAGCCCTATGCCTCGCAACTACAGCTCCCTGCTGTTATTCTTCAAGTGATACTTGTACTACTTCAGCATTTATTTCTCATGTAGTTGGTCAAACTGCCACTATCCTCTTTAAGTTGTTAGCGATACTGATATCATATTGCCTGCCTGTCATTTCAGTTTATGTGTCTATTGCTGGATAGTTTTTCGTCCTCCCAATGGCTTATTCAGTAGTATATTGGTAAATATATCATCTCTGAGGACATAGATGGTATAGTTTTTATTCCAAGTTTTCTAGTTCTAGGTTGAGTGGTAACGAGACTCATCTCAGTCAGTGTGAGTAAATTTTCTATAGATGTGTCCTAATGCACTACCTGTTGACATTTAAAAATGGAAGGAATCTTATAGTGAGGTGATGTCCAGCTGATATATTCCATTGATATGGTCTATGGAAAGCCTGTATGTTCTTAGTAAACACATGAAGGCCGTATAATGAATGTATCGTCAATATATCCTAACCAACGTTTTCATTTTAGAATTGTTGATGTCAAAGCCTGTTTCTCGAAGGTTTGTTTGTAATATAGTTTTCGTAGTTGTTAGAGATATTAATTTCTATTTCAATGAATTAATAATTATATTATCTATGCATTTTTTATGCTAGTTTAATGTAATTTAGTTTTGATTTTGTGCCTAAAGCTGTTGAATTTATAATACATAATAAAACTAAAAATAAAATAATTAAAAACAAGTAAAGTAATACCGATAATTCAATTAATGTCATTATCATGTCATTCTTGTGATGTGTTACAGTAGTCACAAAATATATGACAGTCAAGAAATAAGAGAAAGATATGTTATATAAGCTATGCGTTTCGTTGATATGAATTACAAAAGGAGCTGAAATAAATGAAGACATTTTTAAAATCAGATGACCAAAAGATTTTATTGTTTTACCTTGAATCCCTGAATTGGGCCTTTGCAGGAGTAATCAAGGTTTTGCTCAAAATCTGTTAGAGCGAGTACTTGGGATCCGGTGAATCCAGCGAATTTTGCACGCCTTGGGAAGCTGTCTTTGCTGGCAGTGTCCGGATATCCGTTTTCTAATGACCATCCCTGACTGCTGTTACCTTCTGCCATATCATAGTGCAAGTACCTGCAGAATTGTGCCTTGTGTCACATAAACTATGTTCACTAAAGCAACTAAATTATCAATAGTAAAAAAACTAGTGCGTAATACATTTCGCACTCGTCGTGGAATAAAAATATAACTCAAAAATATTCGAATTTTGAGTTAGCAGTTTTTGTAAATCTATAAAAATAATATTCAATTTTAAACTTTTTAAAACTTTATTTATTCATTTTTTAACTGTTAGTTTTGAATCTATTATATTTGTGCCAAGGTCTTCAAAGTTAGATAATTTTTATCGTATCTCTCCTATGTTGTATGACTAATTAAATAGGAAAAATGCAAATGTCTTTTCACTAACCGAATAATAGCATGATAAGTCATGCCATTAAAAAAGTTTATCTTCATTTAGATCAAAGTAAATTAATTAACCAAATTGTGCCTATTTTTTTAAATAAATATTAAATGTCTGTTCAAGTACACTACTTATTAATTTTTAGTAAAAAAAAACAGTGACATTGTTGAAATTGTTTTGCTTAATTTTCCCATATACAGGGTGTTTCATAATATATGCGCAGGAGTTCAGGATGTGATAGCTCGTCCAAAAATTTGAAAAAAAGTTTGTATTAACTTACCCTCTAAAATGTACAATTTTCGAGATACAGGGTGTTGAAATTGTAAAAATAATTTCGTTTTTTCGAATATCTCCGGAACCGTTTATCGTACAGAAAACAGCTGTTGTAAGTATTTACTACTCATAATGAGCTATGCTCTGTGCGAGAAAAAAAAATTTCAAAGTCATAATTGGTGAAGATTTTGAAGGGGAAGTGGGTGTTTTTTTCCCCAACTTCTACGCCACTGGAAAAAGTACGGTTTGAGACGCCCATTTGAACCGCCAATGCTTTCTACACAAAAATGTACGCTCTAAAGTTGACCGTTTGTGAGAAAAATCTACTTTTATGTTGAAAAACATGGTAAATTTTTTGAAATAAAATTTTTGTACTAATTAAACAAAATTTATTTAATCGTTAGAACAAGTAACAAAACCAAACGTTAACTTCATAGTTGCAAAATTTAAAAAAAAATCGTACACAGTTAAATTAATACTACTTGATAAAAAAAATTATAATACATTTAGTAAAATAAAAATTTTATTTCAAAAAATTGACCATGTTTTTCAACATAAAAGTAGATTTTTCTCGAAAACGGTCTACTTTAGAGCTTATGACCAAGAGTACATTTTTTGTGCAGAAAACATTAGCAGTTCAAATGGGCGTCTCTAAACCGTACTTTTTCCAGTGGCGTAGAAGTTGGGGAGAAAAACACCCACTTCCCCTTCAATATCATCACCAACTATGATTTTGAAAAAAAAATTTCTTGCACAGAACATAGCTTATTATGAGTAGTAAATGCTTACAAAAGCTGTTTTCTGTACGAGAAACGGTTCCGGAGATATTCGCAAAAAACGAATTTTTTTACAATTTCAACACCCTGTATCTCGAAAATTGTGCATTTTAGAGGGTAAGTTAATACAAACTTTTTTTCAAATTTTTGGACGAGCTATCACATCCTGAAGTCCTGCGCATATATTATGAAACACCCTATATAATAACTAGTAATTACAGTGGGATTTTAATTTAATTAAATGTAACAATTCAAAGAATTTGTTGTCTAAAATTTTGTGGAAAAATTGAATTAAATAAATTTTTAGAATTGTAAATGCAAATCATTTTCCAAAGATTTTTAGAAATAATAAAAATAAGCAAAACTTTATATAGTGCTGACACAAATAATCTACTTAACGCACACGTTATCTTTAAATAATTCCTTTCTTCCTAACATATTAGAGGTGTAGCATAATCCATCTTCTGTAAGCACCTTTCTGAAAGTTTGACTGCAATTATCAATATGCAAGTCCCATCTGCATTGAAAAAATATATTTTTCATTTGTGGAGCAACCTAAAAGAGTTTTTACATTTTTAATTATATTTGTATAGGTATTCTGTAAATGGTATTCTAACATAAATGGTTTGTAATAAAATTGTCTTATAAAAACTGATATGAAAATGAATTCCAAAAGTGAACTTACATTTGTTATGTGATCTATTGCATCCAATCCAATAGTTTTTCTACCTTCCGAATAAAGGTAATTGTCACAAATAAGGGAGCTTGCAGAAAAATTCTTCTTTCTGAAAATGGATTCATAATGGACAAATCACGTTTTTGTAAGACTTTCGCTACTTCTACACCTAGAGTAGGTTTGTTTTTGCAGCAGATGGAAACGGTTTGACACTGTTAGAAATATTCGACCAGTTATTAACTGACATTTCTGACAGTGTCCAACGTCCAACCGTTTCCAATTATTGTTGTAGCAGGCTGATCGCCATTAGCGTGGAGCTACACGCCGCTTGAAAAAGTGTTGCCATTTGCAATCATTGAGAGAACTTGGACTTGGATTTGCCGTGAACTTGCGTATTTTTTTCATAACTTTTAATGTTTTCAGTAGACACTTGGTGTAAAAATATATTGATTTACATTAGTATCGTATTATAACTTAAGGGTATAATGTTCGGCCAAACAGTGTAGCTTTTATCAGGCTCCGCCCATAATCACCTTCAACGGCAAATTTAACTTTGTGCCCCTGTATGTTAGGCAATTGTATGCAGAAATCTAGCAAAACATGTCTTCTTGGCGGACAGATTTCATGAATATAAATGCAAAAAAATTGAAATCTGAGGCAATTGTCTGTTATATGAAGACTTGATTTACTAGCCTACAGCTTTCTTTTTTTTATAATAGTGCCTAACAACGTCTCACCGCAGTCCTAAATGTGGGTAATATTGCGACCGAAATATTGTACAGATATAATTTTTTTGTTTGAAAATATGACTTTGCTGTCTAGTAAAATAGACTTTTATTAGTTGATTAAAACTTGCTCCATCTTAATACGAATTTCCATTGAGGAGAAATATGAAAGCGCGTGGACGTCTAAAAACGGCTTTGTAAAATTGAGAACATTACAGCCTTAAAACAAGAACGATTAGAATAATATTCTACGGAGTCATTTACAAGCCTAAAAAGGTGCAGATGTACCAACAAATATCAATCGGAGACCATTTCACGGAACGGGGTTTACTGTCTATCTTCCTATTAGATATTAACAAGTAATAACAAATATTAAGTGCCATTGTATTTCGTCCAATTAAGCTACTTACTCAATTTCAGTGAAGTTGTCACCGTCCATGAACCTATTTAGCGATTCGGTGTAGTTGTACATTCCGTAACCTGATTTTGTATATGGGCAAATCGTCACTGCGGGGAAAGGTATTTTAAAAATGGATGTCGGTGCCTTGGAAAAGGTTACAGTGACTGGGCTTATGTCCCATTTCTTCCACGTATCTATGATCAGCATGGTACATAAGACGATGCTAAGTCCTAATGAAAAACTCCAAAATATTCTGCAACATACAGACCACACAGACCGAAGTTTTTTCTATTATTGTAATATATTATTGGATTAGGTTGATTTCTTTTAATATACGGTGTTAGTAAATTTTACGGCACTGAGTTAGATACACATTAATTCTAAGGTACAGACAAAGTGGAATCAGGTTTTCCGCTTACTATATAAAAACAGCAGTTTATAGCAGGCTAAAGTGTGCACAGTACAAGCGGTTTCCTGCTTACTGGTACTCTGCGCCGATCCGCGCTTATATGCCTTGAAAATACATAATTTTAAATGGACACGTACACAGTGAAAGCAGGTTGAAGCGCGAGTAATATCTTTAGTTTTTCAAAAAACTATAAAGAATAAAAATGACAAAATTCACAGCAACCAATATATCGTAGACAAATGTTGGAGAGAGATTAGTAATGGAATGAATGAACAGGGTAAGTATTAAAGTATACAGGGTGTCCGAAACATGAGTAACTTTGCTGTATGATAAATTGTACTAAACATAACATATTTAACATTTTTTTCTGACCGACTGTATGAGAGCAAACAGGTTTTGAACGTGCGACAACGTGGCATATTTACCATGTCAGATGTTTGTACATAAGAAATACAAATACACGTAATAAACATAATTAGTGTGAACGGTTTTCTTAGAGCTCTTTTTACAACACGGAATAAAATATGAAATAGTTATAAGTGTTCAGAATTGATTTCGTTGCTTGTGAAAAGGGTTTACCGTACAAGCCTCTCGTAGTCAGAGAGTTTTGCCTAGATTTGCTATAAATTAACTGGTCACGGTTACTATATATTGTTCAATGTTTGTTTATTTACGCAAATATAAAAAAACACTAGATACAGAAAACCGAAAGGCATTAACCGCACTGCTACTACTACCACTTATAACAATTTGATATTAGCAGCAGCAAGTAATGGATGAAATGTTATCGTACTGAAGTATTCGAGACGTTCGGGAAAATGGATCTAGAGATACTAGAAAATACCTGGAATATTCGTTTGGTCTATAAAAGAAGAATAAACGGCCGAGTTAGCTAGTCTTGTATTACAGTCTGAATTGAAGTGTTTAGTTGGAGAGATCAAAGTGATTTAGATAGCGATTAATTAAATAAGTGTTTAGTTGAGTTGTAATTAGTGTTCAGTAGTGTACTGAGTAGTTAATAAAGATAAGTGACTAATTAACGGATTGTTTTTCTGGCAGTAAGAAAAAGACGCATTGGGAAATCCGTGACAGTACATTCCAGTACGTTACAGTTTTAAGGATTTCTTGGGAAACCTCTGTTGTTTACTTCATTAATACAGATAAAAAACAAATTACATTACAGGAGGTTTTACTTAACCTTAGTTGTGAATTAGTTTGTAATTTCGTAACACAGTTTTGCATGTTATTGCAGTTGTATTTTTATTTTTGAAATGCATTTGTAGAACTATTAGTTTTAGATACTTTTTTCATAAAAGTTTCTTGCTTCGTTTGGTCAGACATAAAAGCCACTTTAGTATCGGTACTTATATTTCGGACATCCTGTATATTAATAATGTAGTAGTTTCTGAAAACATTTTCTATTAAGGTGGCTGATTGTATGTTGATGTAATTATTTCATTACGCCAGATATGTCTTTTTTCGTTAGAAAATTTAGTTAGATTAATTTTTAATTTAGCTGTTTATTGTATGCAATCTTGCAACTATACATATGACTCCATTAATAGAAGTTATAAAAAATTGATTTGACTTTTCTTAAATATGTACCTTTAAACTAAAATAAATAAATTACTTACCTGAAAGTTTTTCTTCCGATAGAATACATTGCTTATGTACATTACACCAATTATACATTATATAGCGGCATTTTAATTTACCTATCTAAAATGCAGTGAAAGATTTCATATGTCATGCTTGTCCATTGAAATGAACTTTTCTTGACATTTCTTAAATTTTAAATAAATGATTAATTCTCCATAATTTCTTCTATTGCGATTAATAGGGTGTACTCCAAATTATCTTTTCTTTGACTTAGTAAATATAGAATCCAAAACGATCAGTTCATCGTCGGATGATGACATTTTGCAAGGAAGTACCTAAGACGTACCTACCGAAGAAAATTTTGCCTCTTCCCTCTTCTACTGTGTGCGGTCTCCTCTCGAGAAAACAGCGCCGATAAGTGCGAGATACTGGTAAACGGAAAACCTGCTTCCATTCTGTCTATACCCTAAAGCTATTCAGTACTTTTTTTAAACTAAAGAAACATATTTTTATTCTACAATTTTTCAAGAAAAATTAGCAGCTCAAACTATAAATTACCTTTCAAAAATGGGTCTTTTCGGTTCTCCAATATACAGAAAACCATGTATTCCAGTATTCTTTGAATACTGACGAAAATATTTTACTAAATTCTCCTTGAATCCGTATTTAACATTTTTCTGTTTCTCGTGAAAATCGCTAATATCGGGTAGTTTTTTCTTATCCGTTTGATTTTCCATTTCCTTACCCTTTTGTTATCTTAACACTAGGTATAGTTCAAAAATTCCTGCGAAGCTTTTTTAAAAACTTCAATGGGTTGTAAAGAATTCGCTACCTGCACTTATGTAAACAATAATTTATGAGAGCTCATCTCGTTGAAAAACAGGGAGTGTGTTCCTAGTAATGTTGTGCGTATTTTGCCCTTGTAACTGTTTTCTAAAGCTGTCAGCCAATTAAAATGGGTCATAAAATTCAATGTCAATATATTTAAACACGCATACAATTCAAGATAAGGCTCTGCATCATAATATATCATACAACATAATTACCCACATATAAACATAATATAGATACACTCAGAGCTTGCGTGTGCATTTTTTGAGCGATGTTCACATGCTGGCAACGATTTTGAGTCATGCTTCACAGATTTATGTATCTTAATGTGTTTATATTTTTGTGTTTTGCCATATACTCTTATGGTATACGTCAGTACGTCAAAATTTATATTGGTACAGACATGCTTTTTGTTATAAATGTAAAATGACATACGATTTTGCTAAAATTTAGATTGATATGGCTTTGTTAATTGTATTACTGGTATATTATTCTTCTGTTCGGCAGTAAGAAAGAAAAAATAAACTAATTTTTTAAGACCGTGAGATAGAGAAACATTACCAGCGTTACCAGACTATGAAAATGTCTATTTATTTGATATTATTTGGTTCGTTCCACTTCTGCTACTAACATAAAGAGAAATCAAACAACATTGTACAGATATAGTCTTGGAATGCAGGTGGTAGGAAGACCCACATCCTCCAATGATATTCTAATAAGTCCCACACTCCATTTCGCGCTTAAGTTTTCCTTCTGCCGACGCACTTCTTCCTATCTACCAACCCATTATCTATGGCCGGCTTGCAGACGATTTTTTGTATCAGTTTGAATGTCACGCAATAAGTTTGATTTTATCTAGTAAGGATTTGAGATGATATCACTACAAATGGACAGTATTGTTTAGATCGTGAAGTATTGGGAATATAACCTCATTGTCTATCATATCTTGACTTACTTACGCAAAACAAATTTGAAGATATGAACTTTCTTATTATGTATACAAAATATGTGGCTAGGTTTACTAGATTATTAATTTTTGGTGCTTCAGGGATAGGTAGAAGTCAAAGTCATTACGTTCTATAAATTTGCCACCACATTCTCCTGACTTTAATCCATTGGATTATTTTATGGGGACACTTTAAGTTCACGGTTTACAAGATATTTGTAAGTAATTAAAAATAACTTTCGCAGCTTAATAAAAATGAAACAAATTTAGGAGCTATAATGCAATGAGTACCTACAAAATAATTAGAAACATTTAGTATAGAAACTTTAGATTCTTTGTTTCTATAATTATTTCTAATGAAGATTTCATGGTACTATTTATAATTGCTACATTTTTTGTTGATAGATAAGTTTATTTTTATTATAGGTGTTTCAATTACTGAGCTCACAGTAAAGTAATAATTTAACAGCTATTTATTCTACAAAACAATCGGAAGAACTTTAAACTCAATAAAAATAAGAAATCAAAAAATACCACACAGATCGCAATGTTTATGAACCAAAATTTTCGTAGCAACCAGTTACTTTTAACACTAGTGTTAAAAGTAACTTAACACTAGTGTTAAAAGTAACTTACTTTTAACACGCGTGTCAAAAAATGACATTTTTAACATCAAAAATGACAATTAAAAAGCCCACTTTTAACAGTTTTGTAGAAAATAGTTATTTATGCAACAAGTACAAAAAGTAAGTGTTTATTGCACGCGACGTGAAATTGTCCAACGAGGCCGTTACGTTCATGCAAAAACCAAAAAATGTTATTTTTGTTTATTTTTATGTTTGTCATGATGACAAAACGCTATTGTATAGTGACATATGAATGCAATAAACACTTTATTGCACTAGTGCAATAAAGAACCACTTTTTCCACTAAATATAGTTCAATAAAGTTTTGATTTTGCATGAACGTAGAAAAAATATATTACAGCATTATTTTATGGAACAAATAATTTCCTGTTGGGTCCCTGATATAACATTAAAAAATTAAAAGTGCTAAATAGTTACTTGTGTTATTTATTCATTATTTTGATTTACAAAGTAGTGTGCATAATACATCCTTTATTTTCCAATATATTTACTACAATAATGACATCGTATCTACATTAGATTTATTAATTTATTCCGATTATATTTCATGAGTATACAGGGTGTAAAAAATAGTAGTAATAGTATACTAGACTTCAGAAGGTGATGGATTAACATAAGGAAAGAGGTTATTATTAACATATACTCCAAAATGCTTATTTAGGGTAAAACACATTTTAATAAATATGAAGTAATTATAATATAATTTTTACATATAAAATAATTGTCATTGTTTAAATGTCGTTTTATCGTTGTTTGTAGTTGATATTTAAATAGATGCTTTACTACGTTACATAATACAATAATAGTGAAATCTAATTCCGACTCTTCATTTCGTTGCTTGTAGAAAACAATATTCCTTGCTTTAAGTATGAACGTAAGCGTCGTTGTTAAGCAATCTTGGAGATCCTGACCAATAGTGTCTGCCAAACATTTTCACGTTGCACATCAACCTCAACGACAGGAAATAGATGATTTCTACTATTGACAAGAAGGAAAATCCAGTAAATAGTCCAAGAATACCACCACAATTGGCTAGAAAATCTGTCTGACCGAACAACTCGTTTCTTTCTGAATTTATAAATTGCTGCTGTTTGAAGAACAGGTTTAACCTTGTGAAATGCATTCTGAAATGACAAAATAAATAAATTGTGCAATGAAATTAGTACAAAGAATGATTCATCTGACAGTCTTGGTAAATAAAACTTACCCTGGGTATTCACTGATGTTCTTTCTGGTAGCCTCAAACATTTTCTTCCAGTTATATTCAGCTTGGGTTGACTCAGCGTTGTATGTCAAGGAAGTACACGCTGGAAGACAGTCGCAGCCAGCATCACCAGCAACATCAAACGTGGTGCTCGATAGCCCTGATTCCACTTCTTTCTCTAATAACTTTGCTAAAAGAGAAAATTGAAATTTACTGTGTTGATAGTTTTGAGGAATAATACTTATAATGTTATAAATAAACATTGCAGTATCAATTTCACGAAGTATCTATTTTTTTGTGTCTTTTATATATGTACCAATTGGTAGTACTTACTTTGGGCCTGGAACATGCATACGATGCTTCCTGAACCACATATAGGTGTTGACTCCTCATCTAAAACAAATTTCAAATAAGTATAAACGTTAATCTCTAATTAACGTTCTTATACTCTATAAGAATGGCAAGATTGACATAAAAAATCGCAAAACTGTAGATAAGAGTAAAGATATTTGTAGAATCTTCTAATAATGATTTTCGTTTGTGTAGTGACTACATTTGTAATGATATTGGTATATTTGGTACATGTTAACCGTTAGTTGTGTCAAATAACCATGGAGAAATATACAGGGTGTTAAAAAAAGATTGTAAAATATTTCAGGAGGTAATAGTATGAACCAAATTAAGCAGAAGAGTATTAATAAACATGGGTCCGCAAAGTAACGGTTGCGGAGATATGCACCAGTATTCGTCTTTCAAACATTTTATTTTATTGGGAATAAACCGACGAGCAATGCAACTGAAATATATAGAGAAGAATAAGAGGAAGGAGGAAAAGAATTGAGAAAGCAGAGGATAAAACAGTGATATATATACAGACACATGGGAGAATAATTATTATTGATATTATAGGATGTTTAACAGTGAAAGAAAACAACGCCAGAACGTTAATAATAAGATAAACTGACATAACTAAGAGAAGTAGTGAAAATATAGACTTTATATAAAAGAATTAGATGTGGAAAGAAAACAGAACTTGATTCACTGTAATTGATGTATTAGTTGTTAAAATCTAATACTACACAAGTACTTTCTTTGCAGTATATAACCAGTGTGATATCATTTCGTATAACAATAAATTTAATGAATCTGTAACATGATACTTACGTGGCATATGGTAGGCCACACAGTTACACATCTTCAGAGTGAAATTTGTCAAGCATTCGACTTGGCAGTTTTGTTGGGTGTAACTTTGGAAGAAAGACAAATATCTCTCATGGGGAAAGAAGCATTGCCTTCTGTGGGGATTATAGTCTTTAAGACCCGGCGACGTAGTCATCATATCGGGTTTTATCGAAACCACTACTTCTTGATTTAGCGCGGCTCTGAAGTATTGCCTGCTCACTCTGGGAACCTCTGCTGGATGATGTAAGAGAATCTGTATATAGGAAACGTAATAAAAATAAACATAATCATTGCAAAACGTGTTTTGAGCAACCTTAAATCCTTGGACTGGTCCTTTACAGATATAGTCCAAGTCCGGGCCATAAGCTTTTAGTTCTAGAAACAGGCCAGCTGACGATCCAGCAGACATGGCTCTTCTAGGGAAGGTGTCTTTCTTGGCATCTCTTTTGTAGCCTTCTTCCAGTGTCCAGTCTTCAGCATCTTTTCCGTGATCCATATATTTGTGATCTAGGTAGCTACAAATACGTACTATCGAAAGTCTAGGAATGACTTGGAAAACAATGGAGTGAAATGTTTCAATTTATTAGTCAATCATTAATTTTAATGAATCAAATGCTGAACTTGTAACTACTTTCATATCTCCACGTTATTGTTACAGTTACAAGCATTTGTATTTATACTACCATTACCTCAATTTCATTTTTCTCGTAAACGAAAGTCTAAAACTTCACCACTATTAAACAAAATGACCAAAATTGAGAAATGGTCGACAAATTAGAAATATTTTCTCATAACTTTTATTGCAATCTATCCCTGTGTTTCTACTGTGACCTAATTGTTTTTTTTTATATAAAAATATTGAAGGCAAAACATTTCTAAGCGATAACTTGGTAAATTTTATCTAATTAAAACAATTGCCATATGCTATTATTTTCTTTGAATGGTTCTGAAGTTATGGCCAAAAATCATTACTTATTTATAGCACCACCCTACATATATTATTATCAGGAATTAATTCTAATATGTTCACTGACAGTACTAATAAGTGACGTCATGAAATTATGCAACCCGACAACCAGCACCAAATTTGTTTTCGTAAGCATTCTTATGGTTTAAATCTTAATTTCAGATGAAAATGATTTTGTTTTCTCAAATTGACAAAAAATTGTCCTCGTTTAGGAGGATCATATGATCAAGGATGTATGAATTAACCTAGGAATTGAGCTGTATCATGAATTGTGACCACCAAGAATGTATTAAATTTTCTAGAAATTGGCTGTAAATAATTCTAAATGTTGCCTTGCTGAGAGATAAATAATATTTCGTGCAAAAAATAATTAAAGTACTAAATGTACAAAAAAATATTGCTAATTATTTTTTATGGTCCTGTTTTAAGCTTAAAATTCCCAATGCGTTTATAACGAAATGTTTGTTTAAAATATTTATTAACACGCAAAAGTATTTTCACATCATGTCTCTTTAACAGTTCAAGGTTATATCCCTTTATTTATCATATCCTCGATTGAAATGAAATATAAAAAAGTTTTGCATGAAATTCGTGTGTCTCTTTACACTCAAATTACTTTTTCCATAATTAAAAAATTGCTTTTAGATTTGTAAGAATGAAGTAATAGCGAGAGAAATAATGCCTCTACTTGAATAAAAATGTTTTGTAAAAATCAACTTTGACTCTATACAAACTATACCTTCTGAATGGATATGGCCTGTTTCAGTGTCAGTATCAGCTTTGCATTAAAAATGTATGAATACTAAGAAACTGATCTATTAATCTAACCATTGTTCCTAAAACTGAATAAAATCGATGTAATTCAGCAGAAGTTGGAAGTGGAAGAAATAGGGTAAAGTGATCACTAGTCACTATTAAATATGTTTA
Organism: Monochamus saltuarius; assembly: GCA_025584915.1. Taxonomy (NCBI): domain Eukaryota; kingdom Metazoa; phylum Arthropoda; class Insecta; order Coleoptera; family Cerambycidae; genus Monochamus; species Monochamus saltuarius. The sequence goes on along the minus strand of CM046727.1, from coordinate 14,500,682 downwards.
CCCTTTGGCACCATCTGCTTAATTTTACTACTTGCAGAGGCTTGTAACCCTAAACTGTGTCAGTGAATAAGTGCCGTCATGAAATTATGCAACCGACAACCAGCCACAATTTTGTTTTCGTAAGCATTCGTATGGTTTAAATCTTAATGTCAGATGAAAATGATTTTGTTTTCTCAAATTAACAAAAAATTATCCAGGTTTAGGAAGATCATCTGATCAAGGATGTTTGAATTAACCCAGGAATTGAGCTGTATCATGAATTGTGACCACCAAAAATGGTCAATGTCCAGAACAGAAAAGGATGGCTTAGGCCTAACAGAAAGGCAGCTGCTTCCCTACCAAATACTGAACCCATCCTTGTAAGCTACCAACTCAAATAAAGCGTCCTCTATTATGAATTGTTTCTGTGAAATGTACCTAATCATCATTGGATGTGGTTTATTGCTGACAATTTTCATGATCTTTTTTATCTCTTCCGCTCTCTACCTAATTAAATAAAGTGCAAGAACTTATGCATCAACTCAATACTAAAAGTTATTCAGCGAGTTGATAATGAATTATAATAATCACTTACACCTTGTTTCTGAGGAGTTGGCTTCTATCCAACATGTTAAAAGTAAAACATAATCCCTCCTCTGTAAGAATTGGGTAAAAAAGACTATTGCAAGATTTGTTCTGCAAAGTCCATTTACAGGAATGGAATACGTCTTCAAATTGGGGCGCAACCTGAAAAGAGAATAAGAATATCGAATACAACTTCTTTTGGTCTAAAAAAGTAGAAGTCCCAGTAAACTTACACTCATCAAATAGTCAATCGTGTCAAGACCAGTAGTTAGGTTGCCAGCATTGTAAAGGTGACTGTCGCAAATTAAAGCACTGTCTGATAAATGTTTCAATCTAAAAATATTGTTTTTATAATACAGGACTTTAAATTACTACCGCCTTTATTGCATACTCACTCAGTATCAGTCAAGTTATGATTCATTCTGTACTTGTCAAATGCTTCGGTAAAATTGTATACTGTCTGTCTGGTTTTAGTTTCCGAGCAGATGGTCACTGCTGGGAAAGGTATCTGCCAAACGGGCGTTGGACTTCGCGCAAAACTTACTAATACCGGTGATGTATCCCACTTCTCCCAGGTTTTTATGATCAAGTCGATACATATGTAAAGGGATATGCAGAACAGTATTAACCACCATAGTCTGAAAAGACGGGAAAATGTCGCATATAAAATAATGGTGATATAATAGGGTATTCTGAAATTAAGGTGTTATAAATGTAGGGGTTGATCAAGGTGTAAAACGAGAAATGATCAAAATAAGAAAAAGAGTTTATATGGTCATGTGCAATACAATTATTTTTAAGATGTTGCCTTTTAAAAGTAAAAATCAAACTTTTACTCTTACAAAAACTACCTCTTCGGAATGTATACGACTGTCTGTTATGCTACATTTTGCAGTACCATCAGATAATTGCAGAATACCTACCAAATTTGGAAGAGAACTGATCTACCACTTTTTCTAAAAATAGATAAAAATGATCCTTTTTGTCTACCATTCGAAGTATTCTATACAGGGTGATTCACAACTTATCTAAGAAAATTTGGGAATAGCTGCATCATGAACAATGGAGTTAATATCGCAATTTTTTTTTAAATCCTTATAGTTTCCGAGTAAAACATTATTGAAGTTATAGTATTTGCAGCCTTTACATTGCTGGACTTTTATAGTATCTAGGCAGGCGCATCCGAATATTAAAATCCGATTACTTATAGTAGGTATTATCGTTTTTGTGATACGAGTATTTGACGGACATCGTTTTAATTTATGGTGATATGAAAATGCTTTAGTAGAACAATTTCCCGGTAAACATGTGCCAAATGCAGCAACTTTTACCGCGGGGTGCAGTGAGTGCAAGTATAATGCAACGCGAGCGGATCACGGAAAATTTGAAACCGAATCGCGGAAGTGATGGAGGTCCAAGACGTCCACGGCGTATCGCAGTAGTGTAGCGTATCATACATAAAGCTCAATTATATCCGTAGCATGTACAGCGTATCCAAGCATTAATACCAAGGGATTATATTTAAATCATTTGGACTTCTTTTTGTGGGAATATTTAAAAAATGAAGTGTATGGTACCGAAGTGGACACTATTAATGATTTACGCAGACGTATCATAGCTGCTGCTAATAACTTACGAGTTCAAAACGGATAAAAAGCAGAAAGATTTGTGTTTGTAGAAACCTCAAATTTATTCTATTCGAAATTCGTTATTATCTCTTACTTTTGAGATATAGAACGTTAGAGGTATCTTTTTTAAATTAAGTTTTGTTCAATCTGTTACGAAATACAATGCACTGGATTGAATTTTGGTATAGACAGGTTTTTGAGAATGCTCAAAATGTCGATGTTATGATGACATTTTTTAGGTTAGGTTTTCTCCATAGTATGTTGTTAAATATTACAATACAAAAATTTGTGTTAACAAAAAGATGTTCTTACTAAAATTAGTTTAAAATGCACCGTCTTCGAGAAAACTGTAATACAAATTATTTTAACCTCTAATACCTCTTTTATCTATTTATTTATTGATTGCTAAATTATTGTTGACAAAACAATTTTTTAAAAAAATTCCATTGCAGAACAACTTTTAGGGATAAATGCACAAAATATAACATAAAAAAATTCCATGCAGTGTATTGTATTTTGCAAATAAATAATTCGAGAATATAAATTCAGTAAGGTTTTTGGGTAAGTTTTTTTAAAAATGTCTGATACATAGAGCATGTCCTACTTACTTTTCAAAAATAGATCTATCTTGTTCACCCATATACTTAAACCCGTGAATACCAGTGTAATCGGTGTATTCTTGTATGTAATCAAGCATATTTTTTCGAAATCCTGGATACTTCCTTTTGGATTTAACAGTTCCATTTTCAATGTCCTTTATCTTCTCTAACTCCACGTCCGTTAATTTTTCTTCTTTGCTTATAGCTCGTTTCATGCTGACCTATTACAGGAATATTTTTATAACATTTCAAGAAAAGCATGAGCATCAAATTAATTTTTGTAAGAAATTGCCGACTTATCTCAGTTTATTCGAATTATCAAAAGGTTACAAGATTGTTTTGGTAATGTTTTATACACGGTGTCATATAAACTTTTAAACTAAAAGAAGTGCAAAGTTGTTGTTTAAATTACCAAATAATGTCATATTTTCATGCTTTCGTTCGCATCAGTTGTTCCTAAGTTGTATTGCCAGGGTTTTTTCTGAAGAAGAAACACAATTCACAACTCTAGGGAAAAATCAACAAATTGTTTACTGAGTGCATTCTCGATAGCAGAGAGTGTCCCCTTATTTTCATTTCTCACTTTTTTGGTGTTTCAGAAAGAAATTAAAAACTATATTTGACTATAAACACTTACAATTTTAAACTTCATTCAAGTGTATAATAATATGGATTAATTTGGTAAATTTTATATCAAGTATACTTGATATAAATATTAAAACATTCTTGACATTCAAGCATTCAACACTTTTTACACTTTAAAATATGAATAAAATCTTATTGAATATAGAATGACAGTATGTGGCCGCAAGATGTAACTGCATGTTACATCACATTTATTCAGGTTCTCTTCTGTCACTATGATATTCTGAACCGAGCAGAACTAACAAACTCGAAAGCGGTGTATGTCATATGTCTGGTGTGCCGTGTGCCACTAATAAATGACTTTGGCAGTTTGTTATAAATCTTTCAGGTGTTTACACATATTTATTTTATTGACATATGTTTTATGTGATCCGCCTTATATAAATAATTAAATACTACTATAGTATATTTAAAGCAAGAATACTAATTAACTAGGTACTCTAGTTTAATTTTTTATTTATGCAATATTGTTATTTACTTTATTCAAAATTAATGAATATTATTTCAAATATTTGCAGTAATTCTGTTAAATCTCTTAAAAGTTCAAATAAAAAAAAACATAATTTTGTTCTGAGAATAAAAATTGTTGACTCGAGTAAATCAAAACCAAATAATTCTTTAAATAAACAACTTTATCTCATTTTAAGTAGGTATAGATAGTAGTTTTCTTGATTTAAAATAATTTTTATTTTTAAATGAAGAATATATATTCTTATTATACAAGTCAATCTTTCAACAAATTATTACTATACTTGGGGAATAATGGAACTAGCATTGGAATAAGTGTATTAATCTTGATATTAGTATAGCTTTCTTTCCGTGTACATCTCAAGTAATTAATAATATGTAATTTGATAAGACAATATAACTTATGTATATATAAACAGAAATGATATACTGATGTAAATTGTAACATAAATTGTAGAAATTGTTTTAGTGGGTTTTGTTATAATATTCTACAAAATATATAAAATACTAATTTATGTGCAATAATAACACAATTTCTTTCATAATTTGACTTTGGTAATGATTAAATTTTGTAAAAAATAATCGCACAATATTAAGTTACAAACTGCGCAATGTAGTAATGTAGTAATTATTTACACTAATTGTTCACGTTATGATTTTGTGACCAATTTGAAGTGCTGGTATGTAGTGTTATTCGTTATATTTAGGTCATCTTTTATTATCGTTATGATTAGAGATATAAAATACAGTTTCGGATAAAAGTTATAGGGCCGTAACTGAACCCTTTCAATAACTTAATGGAAGCTCAGTGGCGTGCAGAAGTTGAGGGGTACAAGAAGCAATAATATATTTTTTAAACGAACGCCCGTGTATTTAGAATTTTTAAATTATTCTTTTTTCTAATTTCAAAACCATGATATTCCTATCTTTAATCGTTTTTGAGTTAAACATTTAAAATCTTATTTAAGCATATTATTTATACGTATGGAAATACGAATTATTAAAGTAGTCTATGAAAATTACAAGTATTTTAATTGAAATAAATGATTTGTAGTTTTCTTAATAATTCATTAATTGTCAATGTTCAATAACTCGAAACGGTTAAAGATAGAAATGTCACAAGTCATATTTTTGAAATTAGAAGAACATAATAATTTAAAAATTCAACAATACATAGAACGTTCCATTAAAAATATGTTATTGCTTCGTATACCCCTCAACTTACGCACGCCACTGTGCTTCCATTAATTTATTAAAGGCGTTCAGTTACAGTCCTACAACTTTTACTATAAACTTTAATTTGTATCTCTAATAATAATGGTAATAAAGGGTGGTTTAAATGTATTAAATAACCCTGTATAATTAGAGCAAAATTTTAGTCATATTTCTCTGTGTAGTGGCTAAACTAAATAAAAGTTAATTTTTGTACAAATATTTCAACCTGATTATTTTGGAAATTCAATCTATTTATAATTCAAAGAAAGATGATAAATACAAAATAATATTAGTTATAAAAAAATAAGATAACATTTATTTTATTTGTCTACTACCAATTTAAAAATTTGCCGCGAAAAAGGGACGAATTGACAAATCGTCACAATTAAAATTGATAGGTACGTTTATTGGGATTATAACTACTAATTATGAAATGTCGACGATTAAAATACAGCGATTTAATTGCCGTGACAAAATTGCATGTGCGGACGGAATCAAATATAACGCGTGAAATATAAAAAGTACTTACGGTTAGATGTGCTTTCTCGAATTGCAGCGTAATGGGTAATGGATGTCCTATTTGCAATATAGGGCTAATATTTCACTTACCTACATTCAACCAATAGCAAATGACTTGCACGCAAGTTCTCATAAATATTAATAAAAGACGAGCATTTCATAAATTCACACCCTGTGCCACGGGAATTGAATTTGTTGACACTAATTTTCAGCGAAAAAATAATTAGTACTAATATCGGCTATAATATGTGACTGGAGGCTAGGCGTGACAACTGAATGAATTAAAACACAAACAAAAATAAAAAATACTTTAATTAAACCTAATTGTACTACTAGCAACATGTAGTATCATTTATCTAGGAAATTGTTCTATAGCATACCTAGACATTTGATGTCAAAGAAAATATGGCTTGATTGATAGGAATTGTAGGAAAATTTATAGACAGGGTGTTCCGCTTAAGAACCGACACAGAGCAGGTGAATGAAGGAGGTCCCAAAATATTACAACTTAACCAAATCTATCTATATACAAAGTTGTACACAGGAGGAGTTACAGGCCTTCAAAGTGGGGCCAAATATTTCGAAAAAAAAATAATATCTGTGAATTACTTTATCTTGGAATCACCAAATTTGGTACATGATTTAGGTTTATTATTGGTCTTCTTGACTATGAGTTCAAGTAAATTGAAACACTACAGTGTTCATTGAGTCACTCCTAAAATTATGTCAAACTTTTTTCCATTCATCGAATTTAAAAAGAATGATAATATTCCGCGCAGTATTTAATTTAAAATATTTTTTACTCCTGTTAAATTTTAGGAAACTTTAAGGTGTTCAAGAAAAAATGCATTGATTAAAACAAGATTGTAATAGTGTTTATTAGAAGAAATTAAAAAGTCAGTGGTAAGCTTTGGCTTTAAAATTTAACAGTTAGTAATAAAACTATAAAACAAAATAAAAATAAAATTAAAACAAGATACTGTTCACAATGGGCACTATTTTCTCCGAAACTTAAACTTAATCTTCGCCGAAAATTGAAATTAATATAACATTAATATAACATTACATTTATTCTTAATACGATTCCACAAAATCTTCGCGGGATCCAATTGGCGAGGAATAAACAATATCCTTCAATGTTACCCAAAGAAAATAATCACATTTGTTGAGGTCGGACGATCGTGGTGGTTAATTTTGAGGACAATTATTTCCTCGTCCTTAACCATTTATTTGGAAACCTAAAATTCAAAAAGTCTCATTAACAGTAGCACTGAAATGAGACGGTGCCCCATCATGCATAAACTAAAGTTGTGAACATTTGTAATTCCTCTACGAGTGAAACAAGTCTCATCAGTGAAAAGAATTTTCTTGTGAAAATTAATATCCTCATGCAAAATAAACTCGCAAAAGGTCACTCGTAGATCCAAATCATGAGGCCATAGCTTTTGCCCTTTTTGAATGTGGTGGATGTAGTAGATTACGTTTAAGAATTTGGTGATAGAAGTTCTTGATAATCCAGTTTCTCGAGATAAACGTTTAGTACTTATTTGCAGGTCGTCTTCTACTGTTTGCAAAATATTTTCTTCATTTTGTAACCTTAATACATTAGAACGTTCTCGGATATTATTAAAAAAAATTTCTGTCCCTCGAACCCATTTTTCAACATTAGAGCTCTTTCAATTCTCTTTCAATTTAAGATTATTTGAGAAAAGTATATTGCCTAAAGTATCTTGTATGAGTTGATATTATACAGGGTGTTAAAAAAAGATTGTAAAATATTTCAGGAGGTAATAATATGAACCAAAATAAGCAGAAAAGCATGGGTCCGCAAAGTAACGGTTGCGGAGATATGGACCACTATTCGTTTTTCAAACATTTTATTTTATTAGGAATAAACCGACAAAGGTAGCTTTTAACAAACAAAAAACAAAGTTACAGAAGATGTTCCAAGTGCCCTCCGTCCAAGCAGGCACGACATCTTCGTTTCAACGATATTCGAACTCTTTCGAAAACACCCTCCTTGGTTTGGATTTCTTGACACTGTTGATTAATCCGTAGCTGCAACTCTTCCAGGCTATTTACAGGAGTACCATACACTAATGTCTTCAAATATCCCCAAACAAATAAATCTAGAGGGAGGCCATCTTGGAGGCCATAAAACAGGTCCGGTCCTTCCTACCCATCTATGTGGAAAAGTTGGGTGTAAATGCTCTCTAACGGCCATGGAAAAATTAGCTGGAGCACCATCATGCTGGAACAACATTTGTTGCCTCTGATTCAAAGGAATGTCTTCCAAAAACTCATACAGTGTGTTCTGCAGAAAGTTGAGGTAAGCAGCGCCTGTTAATCGATTTGGTAAAACAACAGGACATAGAAACCTGTCACCTACAATACCCATCCAAATGTTTAATGAAAAACGTGCCTGATGTCCAGATTCAATTAGAGCATGAGGATTTTCGTCAACCCAAATATGCGTATTGTGAAAATTAAACACTCCATTTCTTGTGAACCCGGCCTCATCAGTAAAAAGAATGTTTGCAAAAAAACGAGGGTCTTCAGCATCATGACGTAGAAACCAGCGGCAAAAAACCAAACGTGCTTGATGATCACATATTGGATTTAAGGCCTGTACTCGTTGCACATGGTATGGATAAAGCAGTTGCTCGTGAAGGATTCTCCAAACAAGAGGACCACTAATTCCTACCTCGGGTGATATTCTCCGCACACTCGTACCTGGATTCTGCTCTACCAGTGCTAGAATTTCTTCTGCTCTAAGAATGGATACCGACCTTGGTCTTCCGAATAAATGGCACTGTTTGCTCAAGGAACCGGTATCACGCAATCGTTGGTGAATTCTTCCAAACATGCGTTGTGAAGGAATCTGGCGATTTGGATAAGCGTCAACATGAAATGCATGTCTGTTAATTCTGCGTTAGAGTATATCGCAAAATTCATTATGTGTCATTATTATTGCAAATGAGTGTACTATCTTTTCAATCATTGTCCTATTTTGTCCCAAATATTTAACCCCAAGCAGATATACTTTTCGATAAAACATGGAAATATAATTTTTTTAAATTCTTACACATCAATTCCTACTCTTCTGATGCAAACCTTTAGCTTTTATTTGAGAAAGTTGGTTTCACTATTAATTTTTTTTACTATCGTCTACAATTTGTTTAATCAAGTTAATTTAGTTACCTCTAAATTCTCTAAACGATAACTTCTGCAGTTATATTACGTATATACATTATGCGGATTTTTTAGGCAGCCCAGTTTGCAAAAGGGTGAATAAATTAAATTTAAATAGGTGGTCCGTTTTTATGGCGCGCCATTTCGGCAATCGCAAAATATACAGGGTGGCCAAATTAGAAAAAAGTTGTCCCTTTTCCAAGATATCTGCTGCCGTTGCTGAAAAACTGAAAATAGCGCGATTTTAGAAAATATCATCTAGCGTCATTATTTCTCAACACAAAGAGCTGAAATTTAGTACAGAGGGATAAGAATATATGAGACATCGATTTTCGTTGAAAATCCACTAGTTTGGGATATGCAACATTCAATTGTTTTTTTTTTCTTATGGGCGCCATATTGGACCTTGACAGTAACAGACATTATGAACACGTTGATATGTAACACTCATATTTTATTTAAAGAATAACTCATAAAATAAAAAAATAGAATAATTTAAATGCATCTAATCTAATTGTTATTGACATAAAACAAAACTCAATACTTAACCAAATAAAATACACAAATATTCTACAAATCCTACCTAAATACTTCCGGGTGACGCCCGTTCACAACGTTTTGAATATTTTGTGAAGTAGACCTAGAAGCAGCAGAAATTGTGTCGGTTTTTATATTCTCACAGGTATTGCAATACATTTTTTCTTTCGGGCCATCCAAAAGTAAAAAATGTAATGGGTTGAGACATGGTCACCGTAGACGCCAAGCAACAGGCCCACGAGTGCCAATTCAAATAGATATTTAGCAAAGCGTCGATTTAGATATTGGAACACTGTTACAGAATTATGTGAACCCTTTTGTTGAACCATATCTAAATTTCTAATACTTATAAAATAATGGAAGATTATCAGTTCACCTTCCATTACCATCCTTAAAATATTTAAATACTTCTGAGAAGTAAGGCTTGCAACAATAAAAACAAAGTCAGCAAAAATGTCGAATCTGTCAAAATGTTTGTTGATTTTTGTTTTACGCCAAGAACAACTAGATATTTTATTTAAAGTATTTTATTTTTGTAATTCTGAAGGTTACTTTTGAAATAAAATAGTATTGTTACATATTGACGTGTATGTAATTTGATTCTACATCTGTTACTCTCAGGATCCAATATGACCCCAAAAAAAAATTCAAATAATCGAAACCGTGGCCGTCCAAATTTTATTTCGGTGAAAATCTATTTTTCGAATATTCTTATCTGTCTGCACCGAAGCTCTTCCTGTTAAGAAATAATGGCGCTAGATGGGATATTCCAAAATCGTAGTTTTCAGTTTCGCAATATTTCGGCAGCGGCAGAAGATGTCTGGATCTGTTTCATCTTAACGGCACAACTTTTTTCTATTTTGGGCCACTCTGTATATTTTACGATCGAGATGCTAATAGGGGACCACTCTGTATAGGGTGGTTTGTTTTCCATGGCTCAGGTTTTCATGGTTCAAGTAAAATAAAAACAAACTTTCGTTTGTGATTTCATCAGTACGCTATAAATTTGCTGCAAGTAAAATGGAAAAAATAATGTTTTATCTCTATTATGCTTAGAAAGAAGGGGTGCTAATTTCATATAAAAATAGTAAACCAAAATTTTTATTTTAGAATGGTCTCCCCTTTTATTACTTATTCTACTGTTATATTCAACAGGAGGGAAGAAATTATATAACAACCACACTTTACTGTGTAATTTTCCATTGCATGTTTATTTTTGAAGAAAAATTATTCAAATTGTAGTGTATAGTAAGCAAGTAGTCATTATCGTTATACTTAACCCTTCTGCGATTATTTCTATATTAATAGCAATTACATTATTACAGCTATTGCGGAAAATATAAAATTTACATTGTGATCAAACTGATGCATTATAATTTTATGAAATATAATTGGACCGCAATTAGTGTTTTTTTTAACAATCTTACTGCAGGATAATTAATCATAATCACTATTTTAGTAAAAGGGCGAATATTTTGCGAATAACATTGTATTTCAATTTAACTTTACTTAAAATAGACATTTTTGCCAGTCTTTTATTATTATTCAAGATTCATTTTGTCACGCCCTGAAGTTTGTAAATGTTATAGGTGGTATTAGTTACACGATATACAGAGTGAAATTTGGTAACTATAAACAAAATTTAAAAATAATATTTATCATATACGTATCAACCAGGGGAAGAGATGGGTAATCCTCAGGGCAGTATAAAAGCCCAAGTCTATACCTAACTTACTCACTTACTTACGCTTTACATTAACAATTTATTTGACAATTAATTGATCAAGTGGCTTCGTCAAGTCAATTGACAAATGTAATACTAAAATTTGGATGTCAAATAAATTGATGAAGAACATCGTCAAGTTATTGACGAGTTAAAACTTGTTCTAATTTTTCGTCAATTTTTATTTCAATTCAAGAATACCAACCTAAAATAAATGTAAATATTTAATTATTAACCGACCAGCAGCAATGATAAATGCAATGGTATGTATTTTTGTCCTAAAATATAATTATTAAAATTACTTTTCAGTTATAACAATTAATTCATCAATTTCTTCGTCAAAAAATTGTTAGTGTAAAGCCTGCTTTAGAGGTAGTCACTAGTTGTCAACATATACTTGTAAATATAGTTAAGTGAAACATCTGAAACAATTGTATTTTATTTCTAACATCTCCGAAACGAGACATTTCACTTATTTTGACATAAATATTTAGTAAATTTTTATTTGTCAATGCAAAACAAATCAATATACCTAATTTGAAATTATTCTGTGAGTTATAGTTAGTAATACAATAATATAAAAATATTTAAAAACAACTAACTATGAAAGAAACTTATATTTACTTGATTAGTATTTTTTAGAGCAAATGCTCAAAAAGATTTGCATTTGCTGAATGCATTTTCTAACTCAACGTCGAATTACCCGAAAAAAATTAAATATTTCAAAATTATTTTCTCTGGTTTGGTTCACAGCTAAATTAACCGTCTACTGTTATTCTTCCAAAGAATTTATGTCTATAGCGTAAAATATAGCCTTTATTGTACCCTATAGAAAGTAGTCTATAAGATTTAGGTCCGAAGACCGAGATCGCCCTCGCGTGGAAAACTGTCATGACCTCTCAAATTTCTGTGTACATTTTCAAATACTGTGATATTCTATGCTGAGGAAATAGTCTACGACATTTTTGTATACCACCTAATGCATTTCCATTGCAACTACCATACATGTAGTGAACATGTGCTAGCTCTATATTTGTCAAATGTTGCAATTTCGAATGATAATAATTCGAAAAGGCACTAAATGAACTGTCGGTGAAAATGACGCCAAACGCATTTTTGTTTCTCACAATCTGCTATGATAAAAATATTTACAATTTCAATTCCGCATTATTGACGCATGTAACATTATATAATGATATATTATTTAACGAGTATATAATGATGGCTCTAATTCACGAGGGTGCAGGTTACGATTACGGTGTTGTAAATCACCCCAGTGAATTGCAGTCATTATATGCAAGTAGAATACTTTGTCCACGACTATTAACAATATGTTAACTTTTTGCTGAAAACATTACACAATATTTGGACACTCATAACATAACATAACATAACATAGCATACAATTCAAAACTGTCAAACTGTCACAAAGGAGGTTCAAGTTCAATTACTAACACCGGGAAAGTTTTGTTTTGTTAGTTCGCTCCCGATTCTTTGCAGTTGATTAATTATTCACTAGTGACTAATGGATATTATTATTTAGGAAACACTTGTATAATGAACATTTAATAGGATAGTCGTAACCGTACTCAAAAATTGAGAATTCTGTCAATATGAACGAAGAGTACCATACTTTGATAAAAAAATTCTGAAATTTCATATTTTCCAAACAAAAGCTGAAAAAGTAAGAGCTCAAAAAAATTATGGTTACCTTTCTTCCCCTCCCGAGTTTGGCAACGTAAGTGATAAACATTTCTAAATTATATTTGCAGGGGCAAACTGGGGCACATACAAATTATGCCAAATTTCACAAATTTATCTCAACTGGTTTCGAAGTTATTCAGAAAAAAATCATCAGTAGAGTTACCCCTAAGTGGCTATAACTTCCTGAGGGAGAATTTTTGGAACTTATCTAAAGAAAACCTATAGGGACAAATACAATTTTGTAAAAATAAAATCAAAAAGATCAGTTCAAAAATGATTTAAAAATAGATTTGTGTATGATACGTCACACTGCTGCAATACGCCGTGGATGCCCTTAACCTCCATTTCTTCTACGATTCGGTTCCAAATTTCCCATATTGCGCCTGTGTTTGCACTACACTTGCACTTACTGCATACTGTTGTAAAAGTAGCTGCATTAGGCACATGTTTACCTAGTAATTGTTCTGCTAAAGCATTTTTGTATACGTAAGCTATTTTTGATTTTCGAAAAACTAAAATAAATACTTGCATCACAAAAAAGTTAATACGATAAGTAATCGGATATCTGAAATGGTCTGGCTAGATACTACAGTGGTCCAGCGATATAAAGGTTGAAACTACGAGGGATTTTACAGATTTTTTTACGATATTTACTCCATTTTTCATGCCGCATCTATTTTCCAAATTTTTTTAGATAAGTTCTTCATCACCCTGTATAATGAAACAGTAATTTCTGTAAGTTTTTCTTTTTACAGGTTTATTTTTTTTATTTTCTTTTTAATTTTGTCTAGTTTACATGGCAAAATTATCGATCTCTTCAGCTTATCTAGGTATAGTATCAAAGAATATAAATATCAACAAAAAGTGACGAAAAATGTTTTCATTAACTTGACTCCTTAAAAATTTAAATAGATATAAGAATTATTGTATTTACGTGTTCTCCTAAATAGTTTTCTAACTTACCTTAAATACTTAACTATACCTAGTGTTAAAAAAAATCATACTCTTTTTTTACTTTTTATTTCATGTAAATGATCATGGTAATATTGTGCTAATATAATAAAAAAATAAAACTTATCAGATACAAGGTGGCTCATATTGAATCATGTTTTTCCGGGTCTACAGATGTGATCACATATACCTACTACAAGTAGGTAAGTACGTATTCTGTATTTAGATGAACACCATTAACAAAAAATAACTGTTTATAATCTGGTGTGACTTTCAAATTGTTGAATTTTTTAAAAATCATTTTACTTCTGTGGTTCCTGACCAATTTTTTCTTCCAAACATTTGTATATTACAAATTATTCTAAGTGTGCAGTAATATACGATCTCGATTAATGATAACATAGAAAATCCAACGAAGAGTCCCAATAAGCCTCCAAAATTGGCCAGAAAGTCAGTAATACCGAAGAGTTCGTTTCTCTCCATTGTGATGAACTGGCTTCCTTTGAAGAATATTTGGACGAAGGACATGTGCTTTCTGCAATTGAAAGATATTTTTATTTGTTCAATTGTTTTTTCTAAACATGAATTTTGAGGCTTTTGAGGCTTACGACTTCTTTAGAAAACTTTTTTCCAGACAAAAAATAAAGTTACCGAAATGATTCTTTTTGGTGGGAAATTCTGTATATACAGCTTGTTAAAGACATAGGCAATATTTTGAGGGCTCATAGAACAGTTAAAAATAAGTGGGGTTTATTTAATAAACATATCGGTTCTTCAGAATAGTGACATATGGTCAAAAACATATTTTTTTAGGAGAGCATTGTTAATATTTTTTACAGACATTCTGGGATGATGCATGTTATAAAGAATTATGACATGCAGCGCCATCTCTTGATTGAATTACAAGTTAACGTAATAAGTCCTTGTTTCTGATAAAATACACACATTTTTTGGTTAAATTTCCGACTTCTCAAAATCGGTATTTTTGTGAATGTCACCATTCTGGAGAATCAGCGATATGTCTTAGAGCCACTCATGTTTAAGATACGGGGTATGTAAAATAATTTTTAAAAAATCAGAAAATGCAATAAACGATGATAAAGTCAACCAGGCGATCCCTGTAATAATACCTATTTCTCAAGTTTGTACGTGTCAAATCCCGAACTCTTCTATTTATACGTCATATTTTGTATACTCGCGACAAGAATTCAGACGACTTACGTCATACAAACAAATGAATAATTCATTGTATTTTCATCAAAATATTTAAGAATCTGCTAATATACTGATAGTAATAAAACTATATGCTACACTAAAAGTTTACATTATATTTTGCACTAAATTGTAAAAAATGATTGTTTTTAACGTGACCAAATATCGAAAATTACGTTGACAATAAAAACAAATGTGTAACGTCAGCCATGACGTAAGACGTCTGAATTCTTGACGCGGGTATATAAGAGAAACTCCGGTATTTGATTATTCTCTAGCTTGAGTAATAATTTGTTCTTTTACAGAATATTGTAAACTTAAGATTTTATTCAGCTCTGTGTTTGTAACATCCTACATAATACCAATGGAAACTTATACCAGCAGTGCAGATTTTTGAGCGAATATTTTAAGGGTGCTATGCTATTCTGAACATTTTGCCGAGAGACAGCTGTCAGCAATAAAAAACTGGTGAAGTTAAACCTAAATAAAATAATTCCGATAGACTTAGATCAGCTAGAACTGAACAATGATCAAGATATTTTAGATTTAGTCTCCTAAGATCCAACCATTAGCGTAAAAAAAATTGTTTACAGATAAGTACATCTTCTAGCGTGTGGAGAATACAAACAGAACAACAATTACATCCACACTACATACTTGATAAATAAGTACTACTACAGGGATCGCCTGGTTGTCTTTACCGCAGTTTTTTAAATTTTCCCCGAAAACGGTGCATTTTTAACAAATTTACTAAGAGCACCTTTTTGTGTAAAATAAAAGTTTACATAGAATGAATATAACCCAAGTTAGAAAAGTTAGAGATAAAAATGTGAATGTGAAATTTTAATTTTTAATTAATATGTTGGTTATTAAAAATATACATCTAAAATTTTATTTTTTAAAATTATCTTAGGTACACACCCAGAAATTAGTGGTTCTAGGACATATGTTTTTAAGCAAAAACTCACTTATTTTTTAATGTTCTACTGTCTACATGTCTTTTTGAGATATGTGTATATTTAATTACTAAGTTTGATTGCAATAATTACTATGGTCAGGAATACTAGTATTTATAGTCAATTTTTTTTTATGGAGAGTGATTCTAGTTAAAATTAATTAGTTGTTTTTTTTGTACAGTTGAAAAAATAACTGTTCGTTTAAGGATTAAAAATACCGATCCTTACGCGTCATTAGTGGTCGGATAATGTCTTCTCCAGTCCCAGGTCGACTCCGAATTTTCGACGTAGTAATTCATAGAAGAACATATAGGCAAACAATCACATTTATCAATATCTTCCGTCTTTTCTCCTTCACGCAATGCGTCCAACTTTTTTTCAATTCCATTGTATAAGAGATGCTCTAAAATATTTTACAGTTGAAAGGTCACGCGTTTCTGGAGGTATTTACTTACGTTCACTTTCGTAAATGCAGTCCAGTTTACCACCGGTGCAAATTTTGCTTTCGTTGTCTCCTGAAAAAAATTGCTGTTGGTTTAGTTTTTTTTATTACAGTTTACTTAAATACAGGACAATTCGGATCTTGCCCGAATAAAAATTAAACGTGTGTATAGCCTCAAAATTGGGGTAGATTTTGGTTAAAATGTGTTTTTCTATGTCTTAAGATCGCTTTACATTTATACAATTCTTATTGCATGTACAGAAATATTGCTTGCGCGCATGCGCATTAAAGTTAAAGTGAATGACCGACGCAATTTTCAGTCCATTGCACGAATATAGAGTCTGCTCTAATTTGATTGCATTGCACGAGAAATTCTGGTTCCTTTTCTGGTAATATTTAGTTTTGCCGTCCTACACAAAAAGAACTAACAGCGAGAAATTAAGTAAAAAGTCCATTAATCTCAATTAACCATAATAATTTTTTTTTTATATCATCCATTGAAACTCTAGGTTGATTGAAATTTCATGCCACAGTACACAACACCTGTATGTCTTGATGGGTTTGCAGCAGACCAGCAGATCGAAATCATTTTCATTTTACTAATTTGGCAATGGGCAATATATTGCATAAATGTAAAACAAATGACACCTTACAATATTGCATGAAAGATTTTGCTGCAATATAGTTTTCATTGCATTGCATGCTCCTTTGCCTAAATGTAAAGCGGCCTTTATAGAACGCTAGGAAACAAATTATTGTTAAAGTGAAACAATCGTGGAACAGTACTTGGCTGAGCGATTGGACCTTAGACTGGCCGATTTCTAAAAACTGCTGAGTTTTTGCGATTTGTTTTTTAAGTTTTTATGCAGTACCGTATAGTGTTCAGTCAGGCAACTACCGTATTTTAAATAAGATTACTTATTTGCATTGATAATAGACTTTAATTAAGTAGGACAATGTAGATAGATGATGTAGTGTGGTTTAATGTATTTTTTTTGTGCTTGGTACTTTCCGGTTTTAATTTAGTTTAGTTAGTACATTAGTGGTGTTTTAAAATAACACGTGAGGTGGAAAAGTTGGAACTTCTATAAATATAAGGGTAAACTACCTTTTATAACATTAAAGTATTTACATTATTTTCATTAAAAAATTCGTTTTCGATCCAGGTACAGTCCAGAATCAAAAAAATATATCTGCAATGGTTTTTGTATTTTTTTAACTAAACAGTTCCATTCCTGTATGCTTGAAACAGTATTTTCTATGAAAGCAAATGATCTTAAATATTTAGTAATAGAACTATACAGGGTGCTTTCAAAAGAATTAGTGCAAATGATACCGGTTCTGTAATTTATGTGACTTCTGTTTCCTTAGATTTGCTTAACTTAAAGACTTAAAAATTTTATTTTTACTATAACTTGGGAAGAAATTTACATAGCAACCGCCTACTTAAATATTTCTAAGTTGCAATTGTGTGAGTTTTAATGCAAATGATAATTAATTTAATTTTTTGAGCAAAGTAAGAGAGGTAAAAGTTTTAAAATAAACTAAGCTATATGAGTATTTTGGAATACTCAAATTTCAAACAAATATATTGTAAAAAAATAACTAGTAGGAGATGCTTATTTTAACCCCATCCAAGGGGCAGACATTTTCGAAAAATTGTTGAGAAGTTGCACATGCATTAGTAGAAACTTTGTGTAAAATTGTAAAACTTTTACCTTCTTTTATTTTTGCTGTAAAACTAACCGGTTATTAGCAAAAAAATAAATAAAATTAATTATCGTTTGCATTAAAACTCACACAATTGCAACTTAGAAATATTTAAGTAGGCGGCTTATCTGATACATATTTTTAAATACAATTTTGTCAAACAAATATGTTGTAGCATAAAATAATTTAAGGGTTGATCATTTCACCCCTTCCAAAGAGAAGAAATGTTCGAAAAATTGTTGAGAAGCTGCACATGCATTAGTAAAAAAAATATATAAAATTTGACTATTATATCTTTTTTGGTTTTCAAATTACAGTCACTATTCCATATTTTTTTGAAAAATTCACAGGGCTCTATCTCCTAAGGGGTGAACATTTTACTAAGGTAATTTTTATGCAAACGTGTTCTTGTTATACACTGGTATCATTTGTGCTACTTGTTTTGGAAACACCCTCTATATAAGGTTTAGGAAATAACAGGAATGTTGTTATGCCGAAAAAACTCAAAGTATTAGCAAAAAGCAAACAGCCAACGAGATTTTTGGTACAGAAATCTATGAAAATTCATACTTTTCTGTCATTAACTATAAAAATATTCTGATAAAACAAATAAAAATTATTAACTTTTGTTTATAGGTATGTAAAATAATTCTTAAAATGTGGCATTAGGATACTAATAAAGGTGTATATTGCAAACGTTTTGTACACAGGGTGTCTGGGAAAATGTGGGAAATCTCTGTGTGTGCAGATAGAACATGAAAAGTAAGATGACAAATTCTTATAAAATTTTTTGCTACTGGTCCTCCCTACGGAGACAATAGTCTAAGAGCCAGTGGCCGGCAACCTATAAGTAAATGATTATACCTGAAATTTTGCACAGTGAGTCTCTTATACCTATCATTCATGAGGTGATGACTCGCTAAGCCCGGCGAGGCCGACCCAACTGTTACTCAGGTGCGAGAGGTATGAAAATTTGACCAACTTCGTTATTAAATTAACAAAGCTGCTGTTTGAAAATTTTAAAATTTCAGATCTGACAAATTAGGCATTTATTTTTATTATTTATTATATTTAGCAGCTTTTTATTAAAATGATATAAGTAACAAATAACCTCTATTTCTGGTACAGGTTCTGAGATTTGGTGGTGTCGATTACAATGCTTGACATTTCTGACAGTTCTTTAACGTCAAAAATCAGATTTAGTCAAATACTTTTGAAATTTATAATTTTTGCCAATTCCACAAGTGTCTGCCATGATCTTAGAAGCACGGTAATTGTCTGCCTTTGTTATTTTTATATAATAATAATTGTATATTTTAAAATTTTCAACCGGCAGCTTTGTTAATTTAATAACGAAGTTGATTACATTTTCATACTTCTCGCACCTGAGTAACTCTTGAGTCGGCCTCGTCGGGCTTAGCGAGTCCCCACATCATGAATGATAGGTATAAGAGACTCACTGTGCAAAATTTCAGGTATAATCATTTACTTATAGGTTGCCGGCCACTGGCTCTTAGACTACAACGCAACGAAGGACGTTGCTGGAAATCGTTTTTTTTTGAATAATTTTTAAAGTACTTAAAATAATTTAATAAAAATTTAATGTGACTGATAGTAGTAAGGACCTCTTAAAATAGTGTCCTTGAAATATATTTAGCTTTTTTTTAGTTTATCAGGAGCGAGCTGAGCTTTCCAACTGTACCCCTAAATTTTTAACACCCTGTATGATAAAGACTTTAAATTAATAAACCTGGGTACATTCAACCTTAGACTAAAAAATGCACTCTTGTTTATTGTCGATAAAATGAACCGTTTACAAGAAAAAGTTCGCATGTTAAACCCTCTTATGAAGTTTGTCAATAATTTCGTTAAGGTACCTCCTGGGACACCACTGCGTTTTTTTTAATTTTGTAGTTTTTCAGATTAAACCTCTAAAAATGAAACTTTCCTGTTGTTTCAACGACTCGTATCGCACTTTGTTGGTGAGAAAAAATAGAAATCATGGCCCTTTTTTATTATAAATAGAACATGAATTATTCTCTTTCACGTAAATGGTTCATTTTATCGACAATAAAGAAGAGTGCCTTTTTTTTAGTCTAAGATGAAAGCTACCCAAATTTAAGAGGTTCTTACTAGTGCGCATAATATTAATTTTTTATAAAATTATATTGAGTAGTACTTTAAAAATTATTTAAGAAAAACCGATTTCCAGCGGCGTCCTTCAGAGACACATATCACCGTAGGGAGGGCCTGTAGGAAAAAAATGTAGGTATAGGAACTTATTTTATCATGTTCTGTCTGCACCCAAGAGATTTCCCACGTTTTATATACTTGCAAAAAAAAAGTAGCAACAAATAAACATATCACGGATTTTTTGTGCTTACTTTGGTTCTACGCGTTTTATTTGTCGAGATTTCGGTACCTAAAGCACTAGAAATTTGATGTTTGAAATTAACTTCACTAGAATTTTTTTGTGTAGACGAGTTGTCTCGCCTAATACTCTTCGGATAAGTCACTATATACTTACTTGGCATGTAAAAATGTATGCAACCGCATTTCTCTATCGTGTAATTAGTTTTACATTCGATCAGGCAGTTTTCTTGAGTGTAGAATTTGAAATATTTCAGAGGTTTTTCATTGAGCAAGTAACAGTTCCTTTTCCTGGGGTTATAATTTTTCACGGCATCGGAAGTGACTGTTATATCAGGAGCGATGGCCGCTATTATGGTAGTATCCATGGGGATTCTGAAGTGTTGGTGTTTCACTTGAGGCATTTTGGAAGGATTCGCTAAATATATCTGAAAATTTTACAAATATTTTTACAAAATTCTACCTATGGGTTTTGAATCGGAATCAGTAGCTTTAAATACACTTACAGTACAAATAAGTAATGTGCTTAGTTTGGGCAGTAGCCGGATTTGAATTGTCGAAATAGTTAGTTTCGTAATTAGTTTCTTTTAATGGGACGTGAAAGCGTCAACTTTTCAAAAATTTGCTTGAATGCTCCATTAAGTACGAATTTCGTACACGAAATATAAACATTTTTTATACGACTGTATGTAGGACAAAATTTACGGAATTATTAAATATAAATTATTTTCGTGATGGAAATGAATAATACTAAAAGTTATCGAATATCAGGTTTATACAGGGTGTTTAAAAAAGAGTGTAAAATATTTAAGGAAATAATAGTATGAACCAAAATAAGCAGAAAAGTCTCAATAAACATGGGTCCGCAAAGTAACGGTTCAAAATCTGAATTTTGCATAAAAAAGTACATTCTGTTTATTATTTTTTTGCAGTTGGCGTTTTTAAAACAGGTTCTACATTATCTTGAGCAACACGAAAATATTTAGGTACATTTTTTTTAAACTAAAATTGAAAAAATGTAATAAATACAAAAGATAAGGGCAACATGTAGTATATTGCATGAAAGACGAAAAAACAGGCAATTTTTGTGGCCATAGCCTGCTTCAATAAAAAAAAAATTGTATCCGCCTAGAGGGCGCAGCAAACCACATACGATATTTCAAAAATCTGTTTATCGCAGATGAAAGGTATCAATTTTGCAACAAAAATGTATTACCAGTAAGTTTTCTCTATCTCTTAAAATAAAAAAGTTAGACAGCCTTAAAGTTTGGGCACTTTACAGGTTTTTTTGTTATTACTCATAAAGTTGGCCATGGATCTCAAATTTGTTTTTACGAGTATAAAGGCCTCCAAAAATGCAACAAAAAACAATTAAAGATTTTTGACGTGTCTCGCATATTAAGCGAGATACATGGGAGTGGCCCTCTTATGTGATACAGCCTGTATATTATAGTATAGGTACTACACGAAATGTTTATACTATATATTGCACTAAATTACAGAAAATGATGTTGACGATAAAAACAATTTTGTAACCTCAACCATGACGGAAGTCGTTTGAATTCTTACCGCAACTATACTCGTATTATGATTACTGCATACCAAGTTTGAAGGAAAAATATTTATTTGTTTAGTAGATAATAACGAAAAAATATTTTTTATAAGTTGAACGTCTTGTATCAGGAAAAGGAATAGTCAGAGAGAACATATTATGAGGACAACCTGTATAAAAGACCTCTCTTAATTTGCACCAAAGAATCGCCCCTTGAATTTTTTAGCACTTTTTAGTATGTCATGCAATTACTTTCAGTACTAATTTTTGCAGCGGTTACAGCTTACTTTAAATCCTTGGATAGGTGTTCCACATGAGAACTCGAGTTCGTCATCGTAAATACTAAATTTCGCTTCTAAAGCAAAAACAGCGCCAGCAAATAAAGCTCTTCTCGGGTAAGTTGTTATGCCATCTTGTAGGTGGTATCCGTATTGTATGCTCCAGTTTGATGGATGCGCTTTATGATAATCTTTATAATGAATTCTACAATATAGAATGATTTTTATTTTGATGTATTTGTCATATATTAAATATAAATAATTCTAAGATCATACTGACACATTGTCCCTATACAATTCGTCTCTGTCGAGCAAGTTAAAGGTGTAACATATTCCTTCGTCTGTGATGATAGGAAAAAATAGGTCGGAACATTTCTCTGAATTACCCATGAATTTGCAGTCCGATATCATCTTATAGAAGTCAGGTTGTACCTGCAAATGTCATTGTTACATTATTTATAACATTGTATGACTCACGGCGCCGTCATCAAATTAACAAAACTAATGTCCATTTACACAAAAGTTATTTCTAGTATTAAAAATGACATTCGCACAGATTCTATCAGCATGTCAGACAATGACAACACCGAATTTGTATGTCTTACAACTATAATATTGAAATTTCTCTTTTTTAACTTTTACACCTGATTGAAAATAAAAAAATAATAAGGGTATTTCCTATGACCTGAAATAATTTATATGAATATGTGTTCTGAACGGTTTAAGTTTTGAGGGAATTAGGTCCACCAGTGGCGTACCAAATTGGTTTTACTTTTTTTAAATTAATATCTCTGTATTCTCTTCTGGGGCTTGATTTTTGAAAATCAAAGAATGCATTATAGAAAATGACGTAATTTTCTATTGACACACAGATAATGTGATTTAAAAATGTTTTTGTGGAATATTCTCTGTAGATATTAAGAGAAATAATTTCATAGTGTTCTGTTGGGAGAATTGATGCTTTTTCGACTAGACCGAATTTGAGCCGAATGTCATCTCACGCTCATACGCGCTGTGTAATCATTTCATCTGGATCCAATGAATTTATTATTAAAAATTTAAATATAATGAACACATAAGCGCAACTAGGGGGTGCTAAGCACCCTCAAAATAAAAAAATACCAGACGCCAATTTTAAAAAGGACATAAATTTGCTTCAGCAAATGAAATTGATTTATTATACATTAATTTAAACAAACAAGCTGTTACGTAGTCATCGCCCAAAAAGAAATTATCATTTGAACATACAAAAAATGTATTGATTTTTCTTTAAACAAGAATAATAATCAATCTCTACATTAGGACAGCCATATTGATATAAAAAATCAAATGTCTAACTATACAGGGTATTAAAAAAAGAGTGTAAAATATTTTAGGAGGTAATAGTATGAACCAAAATAAGCAGAAAAAGTCTTAATAAACATGGGTTCGCAAAGTAACGGTTGCGGAGATATGGACCACTATTCGTTTTTCCAACATTTTATTTTATTAGTAATAAACCGACAAAGGAAGATTATAACAAACAAAAAACAAAGTTACAGAAGATGTTCAAAGTGCCCTCCGTCCATTTCCAAGCAGGCACGACATCTTCGTCTCAACGATATTCGAACTCTTTCGAAAACACCCTACTTGGTTTGGATTTCTTGACACTTTTGATTAATCCGTAGCTGCAGCTCTTCCAGGCTATTTACAGGAGTAGGTACCATACACTAATGTCTTCAAATATCCCCAAACAAAGAAATCTAGAGGGTTCAGATCAGGCGATCTTGGAGGCCATAAAACAGGACCTGTACTCATGTAAATAGCCTGGAAGAGCTGCAGCTACGGATTAATCAAAAGTGTCAAGAAATCCAAACCAAGGAGGGTGTTTTCGAAAGAGTTCGAATATCGTTAAAACGGAGATGTCGTGCCTGCTTGGAAATGGACGGAGGGCAGTTTGAACATCTTCTGTAACTTTGTTTTTTGTTTGTTAAAAGCCTCCTTTGTCGGTTTATTCCTAATAAAATAAAATGTTGGAAAAACGAATAGTGGTCCATATCTCCGCAACCGTTACTTTGCGGACCCATGTTTATTTAGACTTTTTCTGCTTATTTTGGTTCATACTATTACCTCCTAAAATATTTTCCACTCTGTTTTAACACCCTGTATAAATTAAAAATATTTTAAATTAAATATCGAATATGTCAAATATGATGTTAATGTGTCAAGAAATATAAATAAAAGACATGAGATTAACCGACTTTTGTTTAAATTTCTGTCCTTTATGTTATCGTCTTTATATTCATTTTTTATTAGGTATTAAAAATATTGTGTGAAACTAACTACCTACTTTACCGACTAACGTCCCGATCAGCGTTGAATT
This sequence comes from Monochamus saltuarius, assembly GCA_025584915.1. Taxonomy (NCBI): domain Eukaryota; kingdom Metazoa; phylum Arthropoda; class Insecta; order Coleoptera; family Cerambycidae; genus Monochamus; species Monochamus saltuarius. The sequence continues at coordinate 14,476,055 of CM046727.1, read as the reverse complement.
ACCTACACCCACAATATCTACCCATACATTCTTTATTATTACTGTATTGTAAAGATATTTAAGGTAATATAAATCAATTTTCGTACAATTGCTATCGATAAAGTCATATGTACATGCTTATCCAATAACAATGACACTCCCTTCAAACAGTTTTTGAACTTCTGGAAATTCTGAGTAGAAATTTCATTAAATCTCTATTGATGAGTGGAACAACTAAGAACTAGTGTTAAAAGTTGAATGTAGATTTCATGACGAATACGTCAGCAGTACAAAATACATCGCAAAATTAATTTTAAAGAGTCATTATTATTGCAAACGATTGTACGTTCTCTGATACCAAATATGATATGCTAATGAACAAGTCCATATACAAAGCTCTATTCAATAATTATCTAAAATAAAAATTAATCGAGCCAAATTTACTACAAAAAGTCAGGAATACATGAATTGTACGATTGAATTTTCGAGTTCCCATAATTTCAAAAGTACCAGGTCCACGATATTGTTAATACCTAATTAAAAAATGTACATACAATACTAAATAAAGATAACTATTTGTTTTAAAAAATAAATAAAGATATTGACCAAGACAAGTATAAATAAATATATAAACCTATATTTTAAATGAATTTAAGTATATCTATATCAATAGAGAGTTACATTTCTTCAACATTCAAAATTGGTATTTTGGTTTAGTTAAATTTGGCAGGTTATTTTTTTCTCTGGAGAATCAGATTTCCTGTTTTTAAAAATCAAGCCTCAGACATACATGTATCAAATTATTATTTTTTTATAATAACTGGTTCCAAATAAAGATTATGAATTTTTAAGGGTTTAAACAGAAACATACCTGATCAAGAAATTCAAGTACTTCACTATTTTCTGCAACTTTGTCTTCAATCGACGAGTAATCGACCTCGTGTTCATAAGCACAAACTAACGATACATATCCAAATTTTTTATCTCTAAAAATATATTTATAATTTATAATATATCACACTGGACATTGTTTATTCTACAGTTATCATATAAAAGTTATCAATACTCACTCTTCTTTACTTAATACTTTATTCTCTTTTTTCTGCTGAAGGTAGTAGGAAAAATTATATTTTGTCGGAAGAGCTTTCGTTTCTGGGCAGATTGTTACCGCCGGAAACGGAATTTGCCAGATTGGAGTTTCTTTGGTGGCGAAACTGACTATTACCGGAGAATTTTCCCATTTGTTATAGGCGCTAAGCACCAAATTAATACACAAGTATAAAGAAACAGCTAAACTCAGCGCCCACAATATCCTAAAAAATATATTTGATACTGATTGTGTTAAATACCGTAAATGTAAAACTAATGTTCCATGTTGTACAAGGTACTCTGAAATTAATGAAACGTACTCGGAAACATATAGCAGTAGATGCCTGACGACCAAATGATGCGATGTAACCAAACTTACCGTAGTCAAAATTTGATACTTAGTTAAAAAGATATGGAGTGGCAAATTTAATATTTTATTTTCGATATTTGTAAATAACTTTTTGGATATTTGTATGTTTTTTCCAGTGCAGAAAAAACTGAAGGGAAGGTGTGAGTAATTTTTTCCAGGGCATAAGTACGATAAAGCATAAGAGTTTGTTAATGATATTTCAAAGGGTAGTCTAACAGATTAACCACTATAGTTCCGGCAAAAATTCAGACGACTTACGTCATATGAACAAATTAATAATTCATTATATTTTCATCAAAATATTTAAAAACTTGCAACTGAGAATAATAAAACTATACACTACACTAAATGTTTGTACTACACATTGCATTAAATTTGTTTTTTTTTAACGGAACAAACTATCGCAAATTATGTTGACAATAAAAACAATTGGGTAACGTCAGCCGTGACGTAACTCGTTTGAATTCTTGCCCCAACTATAACATAAATGATATAAATCTGTGTAAAGAAGGATGATGACCTCTTAAGAAAAAATATTTTCAGTGCAATTCAGAATGGTTAATAAAAATGAAATTTGTTTATGTGAAACAATGAATACTTACTTTTCAATGAACGTCCTGTTTTCTCCCAAATATTTAAAGCCATGCAAAGATCCCTCTCTACAGAACTCCAAAACATAGTTTTTTAAATTCCTGCCAAAAGAATACTTATTTGGATTTGAATGTGCCCTGCTAGCACCCGCTTGGGAAAGTTCTATTTCACCGGAATCCACACCACATTTACAAATTCTGTCGAATAAGGATAATGAACAAAATAAACATGCACTTATGAATTTACTAACCTGAATTTCATGTTCGCTAGGACACTATTTACTATTTATTAATTGAGAAGATGATTCGATGATCCGGTAAGATCCTGTTATTGGGAAGTGATCAAGTTAGCCTTGGTATTAGAGTGTTTAGTTTTTTGTTTTCGGTTAGGTACTGTAATAAATCATAGATTATGCGTATGTTTTGGGCGACCGGCGTTGCCTCGGGGTGAGTGAATTTAATTTAAATGTCTACAGGGTGGCCCATTATTGCAGCAAAAGCATGACGACTTGAATTTTTGTATAGCAGTGTTCCATTACATTAAGTGTATGAATAATACACACTTATAAAGTTATTTGTCAATATGAATATAAGTATTAAAAAAAAAATTCATAAACTCTGAACAAATAACAAAATAAGTTTATTTTCATATACGAGGTGTTATCAAAAAGTGCAGATATTTTTTAGACATGTTTACCAACACAGCAACAAAAAAAGCGCGCGAATCGGGCTGATACAACTTGCGAAATTACAAAATTCCCGTTACTTTTTTATCACACCTCGTATAATATACAATTTTGTTTGCCATGCAAAGATCCTTCATTCTTTTTATTTTATTTCCAGACGTTTATTTTTGAACTACAAATGGCAATTATAAAAGTTGTAAAGAAAGTATGAGTTTTTAGAACCATATTGACCTGTACAATAATAAATATTATCTTATTAGCTAATATATACAGAATGAAGAAAATAATTTAGTAATGCAATATCATCATGCAACATTAGTCTTGTAAACGGCAACCAATATATTTTTTTTAAATTTTTTTTGGAATCAGCTAAAGTTTTAAAAATGCATTTGGAACAAAGTTGAACAAGTTAAATATTTCATTTTCGTATTTGGACGCTCTATAAAGATTTTTCTTTCCCTTGTTTATTACAATCAAGATGAGTGACACATACTACAACTTTAAAACATTTTGAATTTGGAAAAAAATTCAGATTGACTGGAATATCAGTGTTCTTCTTGGTTAAATGATATATTTTAATAAAATAACGTAATTGACAGTTTTCTCTGTAGCCAATCGTTTTAAAAGAATGATTCTGACACATGTTTCTATTTGACCACAGAAATATACTTACCGTGAATGGCAGCTGTCCACGTTGTTCGTTTTTCATGTGACCAAACAAATAAAAGTCTAGAGTATCAAAATCTGGAAATCGAGCCAATAACCCGACAGGTTGTTTACACAAACTCACAAACATCAAACAAATACTAGGTACAGAATAATACTTTGATATGATGCACTCTTCACAATAATAAGTACAATTTTTGTATTTGTATTGTACTTTATTTTTATTATCGTATTTGTAGTTTATTGCAGTCACATATAGAGGCTTTCTCGGTCTTAAATATGAATATTCCGGACAATCTGTATAAAATTTTCCAGTATAGTATAAAAAATGATAGAGATCATGCCTATTAAGATGAAGAATAATTGGCGAATTTAATAGATTTGTGAATAAGTCACCTTGTATAAAATTCTTTAACTCGATTTTACCTTGCGTGTTATGTTTATTTATGAGAAAAATTAACAAAATTATTATTCGCATATTAAAAGAGTTGTCATTACCATTTTACTCTTCTGTTTCTCTATTAAAATTACTGTTTTATTACTTACTTGTCTCGTCCTAAAAGCAGTCAATTTACAGGGTGTTACATAATGATTTTAAGAAAATCTACTGGCAGGTTCTATGTTTAAAAATAAGAAAAAAAGTTTATACAAATATGGGTCCGGAAATGCCTCGTTTTTGGAATACATATTGTTTAATCTTAAATATTATAGTCTTTATTTCTCGAAAACTGATAGAGATATTAAAATGAGATGTGATACACAACAGTGTATAGTGAAGGGCTACTTTTGCATGTAAATGCGCATTCGCGCCGTTAAATACTCATTTTTAACTAAAAAAATTGTACGCTACTGATTTTTGGACAAATTGGTATCGCTTTCTTAAAGACAAGTTAATTCTTCTTAAAAGTGTATCTTGGATTTTTTTCTCCTGACGCACCGTTTTCGAGATAAAAATTGATTTATTAATCATTAATAATTACAATAGACCAACTTGGGTCATTCAAATTTTCGTTTGCATTTCCATACATAAAATGTATGTCGGCCAATTCTTCAAATGAATAATTCACCATATTTATTTATTCAGTAAAAAAATGTATTAAAAACTAACTTAAAACACTTCAAAAACAAGTCACTCGACACTGTGCTATCTTTTTTTGTTCAAATCTGGCATGGAATTTATGACAAACTGACACATATGCCACCTAGACTATTGTTTTTTAATTAGCATTCCAAAGTTGGTCTATTGTAATGATTAATAACCAATATCTCGAAAACAGTGCGTCAGGAAGAAAAAGTCACTTTTTATGCAGAATTAACTTGGTTTTGAGAGAGGGATACCAATTTGTTCAAAAATCAGTGGCGTACAATTTTCTTTGCAAAAAATGAGTACTTAACGGAACAAACGCTACTGATGCTAGTATATTATAAAAGAAAATTATAGACGTATAATTTGCCCTTCACTATACACTCTTGTGTACCAAATCTCATTTCAATATCTAGATTGGTTTTCAAGAATTAAAGACTATAGTATTTAAGAACAAAAATTTTAAACAATCTGTATCTCGAAAACAAAAACTTAATAAAAAAAATCATTTTGACAATTTTGCTTAAATCAAATATCTTTAAAAGCAACTCAGGAAAGAAAAAACTGTAAAATTGACGCCCTAGTTGTATCTTACCTTGATTTAATTAAGCAATACTTATAATTTACTCTGTATTAGAATTTACAAAAAGGCTGACATTTCTGTACTGATAAAGAAAAAAGTTAAATTATTTGGACACGTTTATTTAATACGAGCAAAACGGAAAGCTCGAGTAGAAATAGTGCTTAATTTTAGCCGCAAACCACAACTGAACATATACTTTCGGGCCTGGAATTTCAAATTTAAATTTATAACTAAAGGCCACAATCCTTATTTATAGTTTAACGCTTTAGGTATCTGTTTGCTATTCTAAAAGTGCCACTACTGGATCATAAATCTACTGGAAATGAATCCAATTTACGTCTAACTTTTGTCACGACTAGTTTATGAAGCGGTATATTAATTTGTTGCTATTTTGACTTGACATTGTTAAAGTGTAAAATATTTGTTATGTAAATACAAGGTGTTTCATAAGTAATGGGTCAGAAACATAGACTTATAAGAAGACTTTACTAATAAATCTATAGTCAGACACTACCTGGTAATAGCTTAAGCCAAAATATTACGAATACACTTATACCTGGGATCCAAAATAATAGAGAGTGATTCATTTATAACACTTAGATGAGTATGGGAGGGGGGTGCAGGTGACAAGATTCCATAGGCGTGCCACTTGAGAAAAGTTCAAAGAACACAAAATTATCAAAAATATGTTGAATGAATCTAGCTCTTTAATAGTTTACTTTAAAAAGTTTATAGGTACTCACCTAGAATGCCGTCCTTTTAGACGACCATGGTCTGCCACCACTCGCACCTACTTGAAGCGCACTCCGCGGATATCACACTTATTCTATATACAATTTTATCTAGAACTGCAAAAAGTTTGTAAGTTTTGATTCAAAATCAAGAAGCAAAGGCATTGTTATGGTAACCTGTCAAACTTGTTATAAACAAAATTGAGTTTTCGTTTTTACATTTTCTTGTGAAAATAGTGGTGTTGATTGAAATAATGAGTGATTCAGAAACAGAAAACTTGCCTCTTAAAATTGAAAAAGCTGCTGCAACTGCAGTAGCTTCACTTTTGACTATGATAAATCGAGAACCAAGTACGAACAATTTTATAAACGATTCACTGATTGGAGTGCATCTAAGAATATAAAATATGAAGCAAAAGAAAAGGTATTATTAGCATTTTTTGAAGAATTATCCAAGAAGTACAAATCATCTAGTCATTGGGCATTAGGATTCTATGCTGCGGTCTACAATATGTATGCGGCAAAATGTTGACATCAGTAAACTCAATAATTTAATTGCTTTTCTGGAAAAGCAATCAGTTGCATACAAACCAAAAAGTCAAGAATATTAACAAAAGAGGATGTTTAAAAATTTTGCAAAATGCCGATGACACAAAATTCTTGTTAACAAAGGTAAGAACAAGAATATGTTTGCTCTTTGAAATTCATAAAAGGATGATTTAAGGTTGCCTTAATTATTGGAGTTGGAGGTACATGCAGAGTGGACGAGTTAACTAATTTGTTGTTAGAAAAAGTAAAAAATTAAGGAAACATTAAGGATACGAAAACCAAGGTTTCCCGAAAATTCCTTATCACTGGTCCAAGTAATACAAAAATACCTCGCACTGTGTCCTAGTCATGCCGATCATGGAAGATATTTTGTTGGTTACAGAGGTGGTAAATGCATGAAACTTCCTATTAGTACAAACACTTTTAGTGTAATGCCAAAAAAGATTGCCTTTTTTCTCAATTTATCACAGCCTCAACAATATGCAGGGCACTGTTTTCGACGATCATCTACTTCACTTCTAGCCAACACAGGAGCAACTATAAGATGGCATGGTAGTTGGAAGTCCAACGCAGTGTGTGAAGGCTACTTCAAGTACTTCCAAAGACAATTTAAGCATTGTTAATACAAATATCTACAGACCAGCTACATTCAGTGATCTCTTTTTTTAATATTTTACTAGTGGTGTCATGTGACATATTACATATTCATGTGAATAACGGAGTCATTCAACTAAAACAGTGCCAAATTAATGCTGTAATGAGGCTCTTATAAAGCAGTTGTAGATAAAATTCGTTTATTTATTATTGTTACTGTTTAAATTTTGCTCAAATAAAATAATAATAATATTTTGGTTTAAACTATTGCCAGGAATCTGTGACCCATTACTTATGAAGCATATATTGAAGCCAAAACCTGTCAAAAAGACTGGAACATAAATTGCTGGAAATATGATGAACTGTAGCAATACTCTAAGTCAATATTCTCAATAGTTCATATTATAATCTATCAAAAAGTCCTAAAGTTAAAACCAAATTTTGTAGAGGATTACCTACCGTCGGGAAATAAAATATAATTATAATAATTTTCTTTCACATTAATTAAATTAGAAATAATAAACAACTTTTTATTTAGTAATTAGAGTAATGAATAAATAATTTGTGCCTTATAAGATAAATAAACTTTATTTCTAATTAATTACACTAATCGCATGTTTAACAAAATAACTTTGAACATTCTCAAATAAGCCAAATTAAATTGTTTGGAAATGTAATAACACTTGTACTTTTGTTATAAACTATGGTAGGATGTACACTGTTTCCTAACCAATTTAAAATAGTATGTTATAATCAAAGATAAAAACCTGTAAAGCATACATTTCTGTGAAAATATTGAACCTAACTAACCAACTTCTGTGTAGATACGTTCAATATAAAATATATTTTTTAGAACATAATTCTTAACGAAGTTTTATAGTAATTTTCAAAAAATAAATGCCATAAATTGTTCTTTTAACCAATAATACAAATTTTAAGTTCACTTTCAAATTTATGTGTTTTATTTTACATTATAAATCAAACCTCACGATGAATCACCAATTATAATTTGTAACTAATGCTTTAGCAAACAACTTTCTTAGATTTGAATCTCAGGTGTCAGTAACATGCAACTACAATAGCAATCTGAAATCAATTTTTATATAAAATCAAATTTTATTAATAAATGATAAAAAATTCGTTCGATATATTAAAATTACTTAGAAAACATTCTGTATTTGAAAATCTAGAATTCTAAACAAAAAATGTAGTTTTTCTTGTACCATGTTGATTGATATTGTCTGAAGCTATTTATTTGTGGCATAATTTTAGTTTTCTTTAGTTTTATTAGGTTTTTGCCACACTTCTGGAAAAATAATAAAGATTAATTAAATAAGCCCTTGCGCCAAACGGAACAGTCAAGGGTTATTTTTGAAACTAAGTTTGCCTCACCAAAAAATCTCACACTGAAAAAGCAGATAAGTAAAACTAACAAAAATCACATCACTATCGCGCACTTTCGTATTATGACGTTTCGAAAAACTCTCTGTTTTCGTTATCAAAATCGTAGTAAAATATTAAACGTTTGTCAAGTTTGACAGTTTAAAATTTGTTTATCTGCTTCCATAGAGATGTTAAATGATTTTTATTTTATTGTTACTTACTTCTTCTTGATACAACTGTAGCCAACAATGATCGATGTTAACTGAACAGTTAGACACACACTTATCTCCGTTCAACAAAATAATAGCGGTCTCTTTTAGTTTTCTTTTTGTTGCGTTATCTTCCTTCCCTAAAATTTTTGCCGAACCCCATTGAATTAAATGACCGTTTTCCCAAGCGTGTTCGCAAATTTTGGATTTTTCAAATTCCCGTCTTTTTATGTAATTTTTATGTTCCTCAACTCTAACATTCATAGGCCGAGACGTTTCTCCAACATAATGTTTATTGCATTCACAAGGTATACTGTAGATGCAATTTTTTGAATTTTGTATATCATTTTTTGGACGCGTTTTAGACAAAAATGATCGTAAAGTATTAGTTGTCTGAAAAACTGTTCGAATATTAAATTTATTGCCGATTCTTCTTAACCTTTCTGATAATATAGAAATGTATGGAATTTTATTGTATAATTAATTTTTTTTATTTGTCTTACAGTGTTCGTTCTATCTGTAATATATTTGAATGTTCTATCAAAAAAATTTGGAGGGTATTCATTATTTATTAAAACATTTTTAATAAATTTTAGTTCGTTATTAAAAATATCATTGTTTGATGAAATTACTTTTGCTCTATCATATAAACATTTAACAACACCTTTCTTAATATCGATGTGATGGTTAGATCTAAAATTTAAATATCTATTGGTGTGAGTTTGTTTTCTATAAACACTTGTTTCTACAGAATTATCGTGTTTTTAATTATAACATCTAAAAATGGTAGCATATTATTATTTTCTATTTCCAAAGTGAATTTTATTGTTGGTTCTTTATTGTTAATATCATTTAAAAATTCATGTAATTCTGTAACAGTAAACGGCCAAATTGCAAAAATGTCATCTACATATCTCCACCAGATAGTTGGTTTTTTATTTATATTTTGAATATAATTTTCTTCAAAAAAATCCATAAAAATATTACTTAAAATTGGTGATAATGATGAGCCCATTGCCATTCCGAAATTTTGTTGATAAAATTCATTGTTTAGTTGAAAATATGTTGTTTTTATACATAGACTTAGTAATTCCATTATACATCCTACATTTAATTTTGTTCTGTTTGTCAAATTGATATCATTTTCCAGTTTATTTTTAAAGTGCGCGATAGTGATGTGATTTTTGTTATTTTTTACTTATCTGCTTTTTTCAGTGTGAGATTTTTTGGTTAGGCAAACTTAGTTTTTTAAAAAATAACCCTTGACTGTTCCGTTTGGCGCAAGGGCTTATTTAATTAATCTTTATTATTTTTCAGAAGTGTGCTTGATGTTGGATCATCTTCTGATTCGTCAGTTCTCGAAAACAGCTACATTTTTTAGGTATATATCACCAGTAAATTTATTCCTTTCGTCCCGACCAATTATTAACTCCAAACAATCGGATATTACAAATTATCCGCAAGGTTAAGTAGTAAATCATTTCTATTAGAGATAGCATGGAGAATCCAATAAAAAGCCCAAGCAGTCCACCAAAATTTGCCAAGAAATCGGTGATACCGAAGAGTTCATTCCGTTCCATCGTTATAAATTGACTGTTTTTGAAAAATACCTGGAAGTGCGACATATGTTTCCTGAAACAATATAAAAATTTTGTTTGTAACAGTATTTAACACTTTTTCGTTACGTACGTTCCATTTTCGGAATCGTAATGCCTCTTCCAATCCCATGCCGTTTGCGAGTTTTCCACGATGTAATCCATCGAAGTGCACACTGGCGGACAGTCGCACAAATCGCGGGCAACCTTGCCTTGGTGTATCGCTTCTAGTTTCTTAGTCATCCATGAAAAAAGTAGTGCCTCTACAAGAAAAAGTTCACATAAATTATAAATGGTATCATATGCCCCATATACGATAAGAAAATCATTAATAGTGACGTCATCGATTATGCAACCAGCGATACAAGTGCAGATGACGTAACAGTAAAATAAATAGGTTAGCTCTTTTTTTGTTTAATTAGTACATTTATGGAAGAAAAATCATTTAGTAGATCATGTTCCTTTTTAAATAAGTTGGATTGGATTAGGTAAAACTTGAAAAACAATTCAATTAATTTGAATGCGAAAATTACTGTTAACTTTATTTGCATTAAGGTCGTCGTATTCCTCGCCGTAAAATGATAAAATTTGTGATATTTTTTAGGTACAGAAGTCTCGCAAAATTAAACACATAGAGGCAAAGTAATATCGCAAGTAAAATTATTGATGTTTTGTTTATCCACGTTTACTATTTAAATTCTCCCCAAATCATATAATAACTTTTAAAATGCATTTGTACGACATATTATTTGGCTATTCTAACCCTACATTTTAACAATTATTTTCACATACTTATAAACAAACGTGAACAATGTTATATGCAGAACCATGTAAGTTTATGTTATAATATAACAATATTTGCATATACTGTTAAATTGAAAAAAAAATAGGTATTTTGAAAGATTTCTGTACCTACCTAAAAATTTGTTGGTTAGACCGCTTTCAGCCGTTATATATTCGTTTTATTTCGGTACCTTTGAATATTCGCAGGTGACATAAGATACCATTGCTGTTATTTGCTAAATTTTATATTATTCACTAAAACTACTTATATTGGTAAAAAACCCTTTTTCAAGAATACGGTGTCCTTAAACACATAACGATTACAACTACGTATTTAATACCACGAAGCACAGAAGAATTCATTAGGTATATAAGATTTAATACTAAAAAAACCAACACAACATACGCATTTGTAAATTGATGGCAGATGAGCCAAATGAAATTAGTTGCTCAATCCGGCTCAATTCTGTCTTGCTATTGATGGTGCAAGCATTTTAAAAAGTTAATTTGTAACGTTTAAAATGAATAATTTAATAGTTATTTATGCAACAAGTACAAAAACTAAGTGTTTATTGCACGCGACGTGAAATTGCCACTAAATAAAGTGGTTCTTTATTGCACTAGTGCAATAAAATGTTTATTGCATTCATATGTCATTCTACTACAGCGTTTTGTCATCATGACAAACATAAACGTTGAAATCGACATCACATTTTCCTAGACTTAGTGTCATCTAAATAAAACATTTTTTTGTTTTTGCATGAACGTAGAAAAAATATTGTATGCAACTATAAGAAAGTTGGTCTAGATCTAAAGCCTAGTCCAGACTGTAAACAAATGTTTCGGAACATTTTTGAACATGTTACAACAACTACTCCGCGAGCTAAAGCCCCGACCAGCATTGAATTATACCTGCAGTATCTGTGTGAAACAGCCAAGAACCCCTTGTCGTCCACCCCACCAGACATAAACCGGTTTCGGGCTGTTCCTTCATATGTAGTTTCACATATAAATCGAGTGCAGGTGAGATGTAACTGGTCTGCTACTTACTGTTGTTTCCTGCAGTATCATTTATAAATTTAATGGCGCATCGCCCGGGGCGAGAGGTCTGCGGTTAAGTACCTACGATATTGTACCAGTTCAATTGTCGGTCATCTCACCTATGGCATACTGATGAGGGTTAACAAGTCCGAAACCGGTCTATGTTTGTTGGAGTGGCCGACAAAGGGTTCTTGGCTGTTTAACACAGATACTGCAGGTATAATTCAATGCCGGTCGGGGCATTAGCCCGCGGAGTAGTTGTTTGGTGCAGTATCATTTATAGATTTAATGGCGCATCGCCCGGGGCGAGAGGTCTGCGGTTAAGTACCTACGATATTGTAGGTCGCTTTCTGCAAGTCGAGCCGCTTAGGCCGAGCAGGAAGTAGCAGACCAGTTACATCTCATGTTCCCAAATAGTTTATAAACAGTTCCGAAACTTTGTTCCGGAACAGTTCCGAAACAATGTTCCGCGTCTAGACTTTCTAGTCAGTGTTTGTCCAGTTTTGAACATGTCGAGTGAGGCTATTGCTGGAATTTGTGCTGCTTATTTATTTATTTTTCTTAACACACACACTGCACTTCTTCGGGGAACAGCCACTTTTCTTACTCTCTCCTAATTGTTTGGGCTCCCGTCGAAATTGGCATTTAAGCATGTGAATGTTTTTTCTACTTCAGCGACAGTTATATCCAATTGCTGTGCAATTTTTTCAAACTCATCCCTCTTTTTATTTCTATTCTTATAATCACTACATGTGACTTCCCACAAACACGGGCTGCAATGCAACATTTCAATAAGTTCGAGGTTTTTTTTTTTGATTCCACATTGAAAATCAAATAATAATAAACCACGAACGAATCACAACAATTATTATTATCACAATACTAGAGAGTTGCAAACAAATGAAGTAAGTAAACAAATGAACTGTGCTCAGGAACACGTCCAGACTTGTCGCAACTTGTTCAATGTTCCCGTGTTTTCCATCTCCAACGGGAAACAAGGAACAGGGCTGATTTTGTTTCGCAATATTTCTGAACAGTTCTGGAACAAGTCATAAACAAGTTTGAGTTGTTCAGGAACATCGGGAACATTGTTTCTGAACACTGTTCCGAAACATATGTTTACAGTCTGGACTAGGCTTAACAAATAATGTTCTTTTACCGAATTTAATTGAAGAAACATCTTAATTGTGAGAAATTAACTAAATTTCAATATTCTTATTTTAAACCAATAATGTGCTTCTTAAGTATCGTTATAAAAAAACTTAAAAATAATAATAAAAATATAATAATTTCATGCAATATTGATCTCATCAAAATATGCAAACTTTTCAAATAACATTTTAACAATAATATCGAATCTGTCCCTGAGTAAAATCTTGTAATGCTACTCAGTTCTTATACAGCAATCGTATTTAGGTAACTTTTTTGTGATGGTACTTCATGTAGGTATACACGATGGGTGATAAAAACAGTAGTGATTTAGACTTCGACGAATACGTTACCGCTACATAATTTGTATTTTATTTTATAATTTAAGATGGCTAATGTTACAATAGCTAACTGTGTGTAAATGTGTTAAGTGTTTTCACAATGTTGTAGTTGTGTAAAGGAATTCCATCGGAATGTTGAATTGCGAATATTTTTTTAAGTAAGTCCGATACTGTAAATTAAAATGTTAAATATTTAATTCCGTTGTTTTGAGCTTTCGAAAAATGTCAATTGAAAGTTTTGCGAATTAAATATAGGTATTGAATTTTGCATTGCGTTAAACGCAAGAGTATAACTTCAAAAATACCCTTTATTTCACAAATTATGAAACATAGTGATATACAGGGTGTTTCTTAAGTAGAGGTCAAAAATTCAAGGGCTTATTCTGTGGCCAAAAATAAGGGATTTTTTGTTATACAAATGTAGGGCCTAAGGACAGCCATTGTAGACCAGTGCTGAAGCCTTTGAAAATGGTAAAAAGTGAAAAAAAAAATAATAGTAGGATGAAACCCAATAGAAAAGAAAGAGAATACAACAAAAATGAAAGAAAAAATAATTTATCGGGAAGGGAAGGGGGTGAGTTTTAAGGGTAAAAAACGGTGTATCTTGATTTTCGGCAAAACTACAAGTTCTATGAAAAAAAGTTAAATGGCAAAGGTGTAGGTAATAAAAAGATCTACAACTTTTGTATTTACACTTTCTTCACATAATCTCAAAATTTATGTGAAAAATTCAAATACCTAACCAAGTTTTTGGTTTATTTTTTACAAAAAAAAATTTTTTCACGAAATTTGGTGAAAACTTACCTTTTTATGTCCCAAACACACTGTAATTTTTTTATTTAAAATATTTATGTTTTCACCTTATTTTGACTTAATATCGAAAATTCTCACGTCAAAATATCTGCTATTTTAAAAAAGTCGGTGGGCTTTTTGTTCGTTGAAATCTCTACTTTAAAAAAATTGAAAATGATTTATTTAATTAAGTCATTTTTACGATACGCATTACATTACTTGAAATAATAACAAAATGATTAATTAACAATAGAATTACTTTGCTATGATTTATTATAACAAATGTTGGAAATGGCCACCTTCAATCAAAATACATGCTTCAGATCTTTTACACATACAAAAATTCCAACTATTATCACATTACAACCAGCTGTAATTTGGTGACAGAAGTGCTCATCAGATTTAATGTGAGCCTTGTAAACTAATGTCTTGAGATGTGTCCAAACAAAAAAAAATCAATAGGGTTCATATCGGGTGATCTGTGAGGCCAAGGTTGACCTGGTTCTTGAGGGCATAAGCCATTATTAAAACTTAAATACTTTTTTTAAAGTAGTTTTAGTTTGATAATACTCAATATTAAATAACACAACGGCTTCTTATTATCATTGTTTTGCAGGGCCTCCCTAGAATTTGTTTAAGTAAATGTGAAAAAATGCACTTGATCAAATAAATCAATTTTGTTGTTAGTCGGTTTGGAATACAAAAAGTGTAAAGAAACAAAAAGTGAAAATAATACAATGGCGCATGTTATGACCCATTTTATTTGTTATATTATATGGGGTGATATAGATTTTTTTGCCAAATAATAATCGATGATACCTGATTTTTTTTCATTTTTGACGTGCTGTAGCTGGAAAATAGTTGTCCTAAGACCTCCCCACATTTATATAACAAAAAACCCTTATTTTTAACCACAAAATGCGCCCCTGGATATTTGACCTCTAGTTGAGAAACACCCTGTCTCTCTAAATTTATTTATAAAGAAATTTTATATATTCAACTTAAAATGGTAATTGTTAATGTGACTGTAACACATATGTTTAATGCTGTGTAAACCTGGCTTACTTTTAACTGTTAGTCATAAAAAAATCAATTCAAATTAGTTTGATAATGTGAAAAGCTACTTACTTTCAGCATCATAAATGCAGGCTATTTTATTACCCGTACAAAACTTTGTCTCATTGTTTCCTAAAAATAAACATATTTTTAAAACATTTAAATGGTATATACCTACTTCAAAAGAAATTTAAACCGCATCTGAGTATTTTAATTGTAGAAGTTTTATTTACATTATTTCTGGTACTAATTATGGCTCTGATAATAGTTTTTTGTTTATTTTATAACTAGTAACAAAATAATACAAATAATAAGGCTAGCATAAGACAAAGATTATTTGTCCACAAATGTAATTAGTGTGAATGAAGCTCAATTATTGTTTTCCCATTTCTGTAGATACCTTCAAGGCTTGGACTTGCTATTTCATAATTATTGTTATCTGAAGCAGGTAATTTAAAAAACCAAAGCCAGCATACTGAAATATGTGCATCTCCTCCTGAAACACCCTGTATATGACGTCATTAATAGAAGTTATAGAAAAATTGATTTGAGTTTTCTTAAATAGCCACTTTTAAACTAACTAACTACTTCTTCCTATAGAATAGACTGCCTATGTAGCTTACATCAATTTTTCTTTATATTTCATTTTATCTAAAACATAGTGAAAGGTTTCTTATATCAATCTTGTATATTGAAAAAAAATCTGTCCTTATATTTTTAAATTTTCAAATAAATGGTGATGTTCTCCATAATTTCTTCTATTACGATTAATAAGGTGTATCCCAGATTGTTTTCTCTATAACTTATTAATTAGAGAGGCCAGAACCAATAGATCATCATCATCATTTTGCAAGGAAGTAAGGCGGATTGATTAAATTTCAGTATCTGCCCGCTTTTAACAGATTTTACTGTATGCGAGAAAACCGCCGATAAGCGCGAGTTACCGGTAGGTAGAAAATCTGCTTCCACTCGGTCTGTACTCTAAATTCAAATATATGTAATAATTTACAGAGTGTCCATTTGACCAAATGGACTTAAGTAACGCTTAGAAAAAATGGGTCACGCTGTACAATCGAATATAATTTTGAAATGTAAAAAAAATTGCTGGTGAAACTTTCATTTCAGTCACTTTTTTGCTATTATTAATGATATTGATGTTAATGTCTATTTTTAATTGGACATCATATAAAGGGTGTTTTTTTTAGAGGTATAGAACTTTAAAATTAAATAAAAAATATCAAAATCATGGTATACTCACGACAAGAATTCAGACGACTTACGTCATGCGAACAAATGAATAATTAATTATATTTTCATTAAAATATTTAAGAAACTGCAACTGATAGTAATAAAACTATATAATACACTAAAAGTTTGCATTATATATTGCACTAATTTGCAATAAATCTTTGTTTTTGACGTGACAAAATATCGAAAATTACTTTGACAATAAAAACAAATGTGTAACGTCAGCGGTGACGTAAGACGTCTGAATTCTTGACGCGAGTATAATAGCCATGGTATTCACAAATCACTATCCAAGCTGGTTTTTAAATCAAGTTGGTTATTGCTAATACCATGCCCTTGTTAATATTAAAAATTCTTACTAGGCATGTAAAAATTTACGCATCCGCATTTGCTCAAAGTGTAGTTCGTTTTGCACTCAATTTGACAGCTCTGCTGAGAATACACCTTGTAGTACTTCAGCGATTTTTCGTTGGAGAAGTAACAGTTCCTCTTGAGGGGATTGTAATTTTTTATAGCGTCCGCAGTGGTCGTCATGTCGGGCGTCACCGCTGACAGGAACACGTGATCCAGGGGAATCCTGAAGTGCTGCTGTCTCGGCCTTGGCATCCTGGCAGGATCCGATAGTTGCATCTAAAAAATATTTATATACAGGGCAATTTATTAAAAATTTTTGGAATCTTCTTCTAAGTGATTTTTGGTGCTCCTTTCAACTCTGTAGAGAAGATTTTGATTATTAAAAAAAACACATAAGAGCAGCGACATGTAGAATGATTTTTTAAGTGACCACCATGTATTTTATTCTATAATTTGAAAGCATTTAAAATTCTGAATGTGACATAGTTTTTATTTTTCTTTAAAAGTGATAAATAGGAACAATAATAATAATAATAATAATAATAATAATACAATAATTTATCAGTAGGTCATGTTTTTGATATTATTTGAAAACAAGACATGCTTATAAAAACAAAGTTGTTCAAATGTCAGTCAAAGTTAGTTCGTTTTGTTTGATATAGTGTTTTTCAGTGAGAAGCTTTAGTACACTTCTAATTGCATTACAAACGTATAGAAAAAAAAAAACAAATACGTTACGCTATTTTTCGACAGTTATCATTTGACAAATAAAAGCGTGACATTTAATTTTTTCATGTTAATACACCATGACTAAGAATACAAATTTATTTCTCTATCTATTTCTAGCCATTTCTAGCTTTATTTTTAAATGAGAATTTATTTCTTAATATCCGTAACTAACTTATTACTTATGACGAAAAAAAATGCTGGTATACAGGGTGTCTGTGAAGTATTGGGAAATCTCGGAGCTGGAGATACTGGTGACCAAAAAAAGTCGATTGAGCCAAATATGCCTTATCCGAATGTTGCTGGTTTAAAAAATACGGGGCGTTCAATGCTAGAATTTTATAGCTATAGAAATAGCTCAATAACTTTGAAACCTGTCGGAGTATTAAAAAAAAATTGGCATAATTATGTTTTTTGGCACGGCAAATAAGAATGTTTACCTAATTTTGACGTCACTAGTAGAGGGCGCCACTTATGGCACAGCATGTTTCTTTTAAATGACATAACTTTTTTGCTGTTTGGTGTATCCATCTGCCTATTGAATAGGTATACCTTGTTGAAGTCGTTAGGAGGAACCATTTTTGAAATATTCAGTACAGCGATTGAAAACTGTTATCGTTTCAGGTAAAGTGCCGTTTCTACTGAAAATTCGGCAAAATGTTACTTGAAAAAGTTGTTCAGATCGCAAACTATGGAGACGTACAAAATTTCAAAAAGATCGAGCTGCTTTGATAAAATATTTGTGCTTTGTTGAAAAATTGTTTCAATATCAAACCTCGCCGATCTTCGAAATAGGTGTTAAAAATGTTATTTATTTTTCTTTCATGGGAATTTCTTTCCAGTTTTTGTCCTGTTGCTGATTGCATGCTTTGCCGCCTTATCAGGTTTTACAGTGTCGCGCAGAAGTGTATGTTTAAATCATTTTCGAACTGCCCTTTTGTTTTTTTTTACAAAATTATATTTGTAGGAGTGCTCTATACATTCAGATTTTTTTTATAATCACTCTGTATTTATGAAGTAATGGGAGCGTAATACAAACTCGCCCACACTGTAGATAGATATAAAATATTAGAGAAAGGCAGAGCTTCAAAAATGTTACAAATTTATAATAAGTGACAAAAATACTTAAATACGTAGAGAAAAATAGTTAACACGTGTGGTGATCATTTTCAGTTTTATTTTATTCGACACCCTGTTAGTTCTAAATCGATAATGACAAAGGGGCAAACTTGTCTCTCAAATTGTTACGTATGTATTTAATAATACCTTATTAATCAAGACATAGCAAATATAGTGTGTGCGTGTGTGTGTGTATATATATATGTATATACCGAACGTCCATTACGAGCAAACTTTAGCCTCGTATTTGTGCTGTAGTCAATGAAATTAGATAACCTGGAGTAAATGCAGACAAGCGAGATAATTTTTACCGTTGCTTAGAAGCATGCCCATTGGCTAGTGGAAATAATTTCTAACAATTTATTTAGAATTAATTAATTTTGATTCATAAGTAAGTAGTTTATTTCTATATTTTGCAGTTAATTTCAATTCCAGCGATTAATTTGACGTCGTATATTATTCTTTTGAAGGAACAAACACCCGGTATAGTAAATTAATTGTAAACATGTACGAATAATTTATAAAAATGAAATTGCATAACAGCCAGCGGGGATACTCGTGAACGAAAATAATTTAAAATATGGAGCAATTTGTATGTGAGTTACTTTCTTTCTGAGATAATACTGTGAGATACTCTATAATTCATTTTTAATTGTAACAGAAATATTATTCATATTTTAGGAAATTTTGCGTGGTTTGGGCGTTCTTGTATTCTAATTTTAAAAGTTCCATGATAATAATCTTACCTTGTATCCTTGAACTGAAGACCCACATGCAAAATCCAAATCCTGGTCGTATATCTTTAATTTCGCTTCCAGGGCAAATATTGCTCCTGAAAATAAGGCTCTTCTGGGGTATGTTATCAAAGAATCGTTCGGCCCGTATCCGTATTGTATTGTCCAATTTGAAAGTTGCGGTGCTTTGTGGTAATCATTATACGCTACACTAAAATAACAATAAATATTGATTTCTTTCTTATAACCAAGTTATAACTTTAGCTGTGATCCGTTAGCTTCACTATATTCGTTATATTCGATTTTATTACACGGGCACATAAAAAAGTGGTCTATACTTTTGACCAGACCACCTATCTTTATGTATTTTGACACACTGAATCCTAATCTGAAGGTCGTTTAGCTGAAACATCCCCAACATTTTGAGTAAATCGCAAAAATAGCGAATAATCGCAAAAATCACGTTAGTGAGCGCAAAAAAATTGACGGCATGCTCCACTAATACCAATAATCAACACTATCTAAAATAAGAAACAATTTCAATAAAGTAGGTTTTATCATCTTCTTTCAAAAATTTCTCAATTTCTGATTTTTTACACTAGATTTCCTGGATCTATGTCCTATCGATTTATGTTTAAGGAAAGCAATTAAACTTGGAAACTTCTTTATATCAATATTCTTTTTCGCTGACAATGTTGTTCTTATCATTGAGTAAAGACTCCACATCGTAGAACTACGATATACTCTGGATATTTGTTCAAAATAGAATTGCCTCAGTGCAATACGCTTTTTCATATTTATTTTTGGATTTTGTCGACAGTACCGATTGTATCGCGATTTCTGATAATTCTTCTATATCATCTTCCATATTAACTATCGCTATAGAAAGAAGATTTTGAGATTTTTCATAAATCTCTGATACAATAAAATTAACGAAAACCTAATAAACAAACTTATTTCTATATCAACATTTCCTCGAGATTCTTGATTCATATTTTCAATAAAAAAATTTGGAAAACTAGTTATTTGAGTTATCTTCAAAATACTATTAAAAAAATCATGTGTGCAACTTGTAGTCTGTCTTTTCTTAACTTATTGCACAAATAGTTGTGTGTCGATGTTAAGTTTTACAAATTTCACGTACTTCGAGTATACTTACACATCATCCCTTAGTAGTTGTGATCTATCTAGTAAGTTAAAAGTATAGCAGAGGCCTTCGTCTGTGATTATCGGGAAGAATAATTCCGTGCAGTTTTCCTCAACGCCCATGAACTTGCACTCCGATATCATGTCGGAAAATTTCGGGGATACCTAAATCAACATCACTTAAATGATATATGTGTATAAAAAATACCGTTGAAATTTAAATTTATAGTCAAAATGCTTACTACATAATAAATAAATTATGTTAATGAATAAAAAAACCAGGATGCAAATCATATCTTGTAAGGGAACATCAAAGCGTTGTAAAATATCATAAACGTCTGGCGTACATTTTGGTTGAGAGTTACGATTATTTTTATATTTTTAACTTATGTAGCAATTTATCAATTCCATTTCTAAAAACAGCGACGAAAGGGAACGCGATGTGATGGCGCCATTTAATGGAACTTGAACAAAATATGTAGAAAACTGTTCTCTGTAATTTCGAATGAATGTAATTTTAGTATTACTGTATCCTTTATGTTTATTAAATACAGGGTGTTTTTAAATAAAGTAGCAAACATGAGACCACAAATTCATTAGGTGAAATTAAATCGATTTAACCTAACACCGAGTCGAATAATAGAAAGATACAGGGTGTCAAAATTAAAAATTTTATTTTCGATATTTGTAGATAACTTCTTAAATTATCCAAATATTTACATAAAATTTGTAAATCAGGGGTTTTTGCGGGCGAGGAAATTAAAATTTGTTTCTAATTTTGAAATCACTAATAGAGAGCGCCACTTATGACACGTTTCTTTTAAATGGCAGAACTTTTTGCTGCTTAGTATATTCATCTCACTATTGAAACAATAGATTAATCTACCTGTTATATCTGAAAAAGATAGACCTTGTTAAAGTCGTTAGGTGCAACAGTTTTCGAAATAATCCTATTTGAAATATTCAGTGCACCGATTGATAACTGTTATCGTTTCAGATAAAATGCCTTTTCTCCTGAAAAAAAAAAGAAAAATCTTACTTGGCAAAGTTGTTCAGAACGGTAAATTGTGGAGACGTGCAAAATTTGAAAAAGATCGGCCTGCTTTGATAAAATCTTTGCTTTGTTGAAAAATTGTATCATCAAACCTCGCCGATCTTCTTGAAACTTTGCACGTCTCCATAATTTGCCATTCTGAACAACTTTTTCAAGTAACATTTTGTTATATTTTCAGCAGAAAAGTCACTTTACCTGAAACAAAAACAGTTTTTTACTCGGTGACTTTAGCAAGATATACCTTTTTCAAATAAAAACAGGTAGGAGAATCGATAGTTTCAATAATCAGATGGATACACTAAGCAGCAAAAAAGTTTATAAAATATTTAAAAGGAACAAGTGGCGCCCTCTACTAATTATAAACAAATTTGAATTTCTCGCCCGCAAAAACCCCCGATGTAAAAATGTTATGTAAATATTTGAATTTCTTAAGAAGTTATTTACAAATATCGAAAATACAATTTTAACTTTGACACCCTGTATCTTTTTTATTATGCGACTTGGGATATGTTACATTAAATCGATTTATTTTCACCTAAGGAATCTGTGGTCTCATTTTTGCTACTTCATTTAAAAACACCCTATATATTAGTTTAATTTTAAGATAAAGTAGATACTAAATATTTCTTTGCAATAAATATTTTGTTTTTGGTTTGTTCTAAAGAAAAATATAAGAGACACATGTCTGAATTTTTTTCTAATACTGCATCTAAATGAGATGTTTTAAATGCATAGTTTACTATCTTTTTAATATTATTAAGTACCGTGTATAAATATTGTACCTTTAAGAAACTGCAGTGTGTCTGGAAACTAAACCAACAAATGACGACATCAAATTCTAGAAATAATTCTAAAATATGTAAGCAAACATATGAATATATTCTTTTTATTTCAACTGTAAATCATTAGGGGTGCATTTTAGTATCTCAGTAAATTGGACCGTAACAATTTATTTTGAAATCTAGATTCCAAATTTCGGAAATACCTAATAATATTAATGAACAATTTAAATGAAGTTTGCTGGGTCCATTTTTTCGTTTAATATTAATTGTATCAAGGAATGTCAGAAAGAAAAAAAACTTTTAGAATTAATTTATTTGGCTATTGATACTGCGCAAGCCATCAAATTCTGAAATATAAAAAATATTGCGAAAACAAAGTTCGGCTACCCCTACATTACCACCATACTGTCAATGAATTTTACTTCACATAATAGCTATTTATTAGCATTGGTCGAGTGTCAAATTTGAGAAAAATACCTTTAGATGTTCAGTACAAATTTGTATTTTTAATTTTTATTTCATCTTTCAAATAATCTGTTTTGATCTCTAGTTTCTGCCGTATAAGTTTGGCTACATATTTTAGACTCACTCTGTATGTAAACATTCAGAACGTCTAGTAAAATTGCCTAAAAATAGTAATTAACAAAACTTTCCACTACCTATATTCTTCGCTAATTGTTCTAGGATTCCAGTTTCTATAAAATACTAGTTATTCGTAATATAAACATCTTACCTCATCTATAAAATCAAATAACTGGTTTCCAGCTAACTGATCTCTTAGATCTGCATAGTTGATATTGCTCTTGAAGTCACATATCAGCGATAGATATCCAAATTTCTTCTCTCTGTAATAAAATTATATCTAAGGGAAATAACAATATCAATATTTGTTGGAAATATTTCTTACATATCTCGATCTAAAGTTTTATTCTCTCTTAATATTCTGTAATACTTCGTGTAATCATACTTTCTTGGCAGGGATTTTGTATCTGGACAAATAGTGACAGAAGGAAAAGGAATCATCAAATTTGGTGTTTCCCTCGTAGCAAAAGTCACTATAACAGGTGCATTTTCCCATTTCTGGTACGATTTTATGATTAGCGTGACGCAAAGATATAAGGCAACTGCCATGCTTATGGCCCACCATAACCTTAAAACAATAATCGTAATTATTCTTTGTTGTGAGCTTATTTTATTTGGAAATAATGTTCCATGTTTCTTATTTTTATGCAAGACATGATCTTGCAAGATTGAGCAAGAAGACTTTAAGAAATTCTTGTCTTGTCAAATTTTACAAGATTTCTTGTCTCAGCCAATACTACAATATTTTCATGAATCTAGCGAATTACGAATTAGAGCAGTTTATGGTAAGGAAATCATCATAATCGATTATTATCAATATCATATTTTTGGCAATAAATATATAGGAAGATATGGACTATATGAATTAAGATACTGATCTCGGAAATAATATTGAACTATTGAAAATCAACATTAAAAACAGTACTGTTAAATTTCTATTAAAATATGTGACAGAGAATTTGAGAAAATATTATAGCTATATGCAGGTTTGATGGGGAAACGTTTGAATTATTATTTTGTTTCTAATATTTATTAATTTATTATTCACAAATAAAATTGAATTATTTTATAAGTCTAACTTTCATTTATTCCTGGGTTATAGTTTAAAAAAACTTTAAAACGAATTGATTATTTTGTTACATTTTATGGAGGAATTTCAAAAGGAAATCATAATTAAAAAATTTTTGCTTCTAGATGTAATAAGCACTGTAGCACACCTTATACAGAGTGGTTCCGACATAATGGGCCAAAATTCATGGGTAGATTTCTAAGGAAATGAAATCTCGCGATTTAGCTCAATTTAATTTAGTCAAAAATTTGATAGTTACAGAGATACAGGGTATTAATAAATATAAACTATTATTTGTTTCCTTAATTCATTTCTTAATAAATGCTAATATGCATTCATAATCTTGGGGTTTGGGTTGAGGAATTCAAATCTGTTCGCAGTTTGGATATAGTTTATAGAGGGCGCCAGATGTGGTATATTGAATGCGTTAAAAACGACAGAACTTTTTTTATATTTCAAAAATGATAGTTGAAATAATTTGGATATGCCAAAAACAAGGGCTTATTTAGAATTGCAATGAACAGTAAAATGGTAACCATTAGTAAAAAACATATATTTTAAATGCTGCTGAGTCATTTTGTGATAAGTGCTTTACTTTAAAATAAGATAACCTTTTAATAAATGCATTGATAAAAATATATCGAAGTTACAGACGGACATTTCGAGCATTGCCAAAAAGGCATATTTTCATTAACGTTTACTATTTTACTGGTCATTACAATTCTTAAATTCTAAATAAGTCCTTGTTTTTGGCATTTCTAAATTATTTTAATTTCGATCACCAGCATAGGATGTTTCAAAGCCAAATTATGTGGAAAATGGTGCGATACAGCGACTTTTAGAAAGTATACCAATTTTGTGTAAAAAAAGTAGATAAATAAGAATTTGATAGGTACAAAATATGAGATGCTTTAAAATATAAAACACTTCTGTTGTTTTTCATTCAATACAATCTACTAATTTGAATTCCTTGACCCAAAGAAGCCTAAACCCTAAATTTTAATGGGTATTAGCATTTAACAAGAAATAAATAAAAAAAACGAAAATAATATTTTACATCTAGCACACTATATCTCCTTAGAAATCTACCCATGAATTTTGGCCCATTACCTCAGGATCACCCTGTATCCCAGCTAGCAAAGTAGTTCTTTAAATTTAGAGTAATAGGAGTTTTATATTCTGTTAATATTTTATAGTTGTATTTAGAATACTAAATTGTTGCTATAATGTGGCACATTGCCTTCAGAAACTGAATTGTTTTTTAAATTTGTTGCAAGAACGTTCTTAGAGCATAATTTATAAGATAACTGCTAATGTAGCCCTATAAGTGTGTACAATAACACAATTTTACAGCAACGGTGCTTATAGCATCAAATTACTGTAAAACCGATGCAAAATACTGCTTTATAGAATTGTACCATCTCCTGTGACACTCTCCTGTTATAGTTTAATTATAGAACTATTGTATAAGGCGTTGTTAAGTTACAATTCTGCTACGGAAAATAAATTACAAATATGGAAGCTGCTATCGAACTTAAGAGAAAAAGCTCTTTAAAGCAGTTGTAGAGAATAATAATACAGTTGTTATAAACTCATTATAGAGTAAATAACTAACAAAAGCCTTTTTGTTCCATAAAGAAATGCTATAGAACTATCATTTTTTATATATGTAGGTTTCCCATAGCCCCATTTGACGAGACCTGCCTGTAATAGTACGAAATATTTTGATCAAAGTATAATGGGGAAATTTGTATAACATAGTCGTGACTTGTAAAAATTATTATCTGCTTGCAGAAAGAAAATTTCATTACGATAGATAAGATTTATTTGATTGCTAAGAGAAATTGATTTTATTATAGAAATTTAGTAACATATTTAATTTAGACCATTCCAAACCTTAAACATTTTCACTTTTAGATGTTGAAGTTAAAGAATTTTAATAGATTTATTAAATAAGATTAAAATAAGTGAAATTACCACAATAAAATATGACAACACTGTGAATATTAAGTAGTTGCTTACGAAGCATATTTGCTCTATAATCATTGCAATCGACACACAAATGTCATATTAGTGAGAATCCATTGGAAGTACAAGATGAAGCCTTTCTTTCTGTCGCCATATTGTGAAGGAAAAAAAAATCTTAATTAAAAATATGTACAATATAGATAGGTGAAACGATCTCAATAATATGGATATACTTACTTTCTGATTATTTTATGTACATTTGGTTGTTAAATTAATCAATTTAGAAAAAAAAAATTTATTAAATTTCCAGCATCATAGGAAATATAAGGTTAACTGAGGGCGCCTCAAAAAATTACCATTATGTACCACATATTTCACGATAAAACTTTTTCCGCATTAAAATGTACTGCTCTGATGGACAAACAAACTAAGCAATTCGTAATAATGTATGTAAGTACTCCTATGCAGGCTGATTAGGCCCATCTTATTGGTTCTTATTGGCCCGTCCATATTATTTCTAACTTGTGCGATACAGAAACATTTTGTTTTTAAAAGATACAATTAAACGAGTTTAAAGTTCTTTAAATATAACACCATACAACACAAAAATTGTATAGCAAAGTGCTATAGAATTTTTATGAGATTGCTTTGTAACTGTGTTATAAAAATTCTTTAAGACTTCTATAATTATTTCCTGCAAGCTTTACAGAACCGCTTAAAGAACTAAAAGGTTCTATAGAACGGTGCCCATTTTTATGGTTTAAGTGTTGTAAGAACGTTTTGAAAATGTTCTTAGAACAAACATTGCTCTATAAAATTTGCTCTGGAAACGTTCTTACAATTTTTACAGAACAAGAAATTGTTAGCTGGGTATAGATTTAAAATTAAGATTCACTCCGTCATCCTCTATAAACTTTCGCCATAAAAATTTAATAGGGAAAGATAAGCAAAATGTTTTGAAATATCTCCGAACAGCCATACTTTCCTTTTAAAATTGTATACCCAGTTTTTTTAACAGTTATTCAGTTTTTGTTACAACACACTGTAAACTATGTGTTTGATTTGTTTGATGATAAAAATTAGGGGAAAAATATGTTTATTTGCGTTATTTGGATATTATATACGATTTTATAGAAAAAAGCGGATGCGAATTTTTCAATATGTATCTATAGCTTGTATTATAAACATATTATTTAAAAACATCGTTTTAATAATTTAACACAGATTCTATTTTTTACAGAAACAATTAGCCTCGAGGCGATATAAGTATTTGATAATGTTGAAATTATTGAAAATTCAGATTATTAATATTACTATTAATGCTACAGTTTATCTAAAAATAATACAAAAATTTGAATTGAAATTAATTTAATAAATTATATGATTTATTATATTTTTTATGAACATCTTCACTACTAAAATTGACAAAATTTATACAAAAACATTTTACTTACTTTTCTATAAATGTTCTTTTTTCTCCTAAATATTTAACTCCATGCAACGATCCTTCCCTGCAATATTCTCTACAATAATTTACAAAGTTTTGGAAGCACGAACATCTGGGTTTTTCAGGTTGATGGTCAGGTGAAACTTTTCTACTTCTTAGTTCCATTTTTTCGGTTACCTACCACACTCGCACAATTTAAAAGTAGTATATTTCTATACTTTACACTGGTGTTAGCAGATTTTATGTTATTAAATTTGAAACCTCTTCCCGCATCTCGCACTTCAGAATTCCAAAAATAAGTCCATTGATGTTTACCTTGAAGTTTTCTACGTCAGCCACGTTTTTTTAATATAGTAATGTTAACTGTGAATATATTTCAAGAAAAAGTGATACGTTTTGTTCTAAATGAGTTCGAGACAGTTATTTTTGTCATAATTTCAGTAAAGTGAAGACAAACAAATATGTGTCACTGGCATCACTGACTTAAGTTGAACAAGTGCCAGATGCAAATTTTTTTAATGACCCTACATTGTTGCGGTTAATTTAGGGGGTGCGACATAAATGCGACATTTTATTCAAATAAAACAATTATAACTTATAAAGCATATATTTAAAACTTATTTTTAACATTGGCGTAATAACAGTTACAGTGCAAGTGGACATAAACTATATTTTAACAAGGCTTATTTTTTTAAAACCGTATATAATTATTTATTATATTATTTTGCAGTTCAGTTAATTGAATAGACGATTACTTTTTTGCCGCATGTAAATTATTAACATAAATAAATTGAATTGAATAAAATAAATATCTGAATAAAAAATAATGCTATTGTTACTAAAGGTAAATTTAATTTTGTCTGAAAATGTTATAGCCCATTTATTGGCCAAGACATAACGCATATTATACAGGGTATTCCGAACTAAAAAAATTGGGAATAGATGCGGCATGAAAAATGGAGTTGATATCGTAAACAAAATTTTTGTTTAACGTTTCTGAGACAAAAATTATTGAAGTTGTAGTAATTTCAATCTTTACATCGTTGTACTACTGTAGTGTCTAACCAAACGACTTCAAATATACGATTACTTATCCTATTAACTTTTTTGTGATGCGAGTATTTACATTAGTTTTTCAAATATCAAAAATGGCTTACGTAGAGCAACTCGCAGTTAATGGGTATTGTTTTAATTTATGGTGAAGTGAAAATGCTTTATTTAACAGAACGATTTTCCGGTAAACATGTGCCAAATGCAGCTACTTTTACAACGGTGTGCAGTGAGTACAAGTGTAGTGCAAACGCAGGCGTGACGCGGGAAATTTGCAACTCGAGGCTCAATTATATCCATATGAGTAGTAGATAGATAGGGTGTTATAAACAAAAGTCCAAATCTCATAAACTCCTCTTATTTATTTTGTAGACTACCGGTTTCGTAGTACGATGACTACATCTTCAGGACTACAATATAAACAAACCAACCTATTACATGACTTACATAGCAAAAAATAGTTTAGGCCACGTTTTTTCAGTTCTATACTTTTGTAGAATGTTGGAGTTTTAAAATTATTTCTGTATTCTGTTAGCTTCTCTAACTGTATGACATATTATTTATTTAAGTTATTTATAATTAATGAAATATTTTATGACATATTATACGTTAGTATTTGGTGGTTTTTTGACTCTTGTATTTAAATTAAAATGTAAGTAATTATTCTAATTTAATATTGATTATATCTTCCCAATTTTTTCAAATTTATACGTGTAAGTCATGAAATAGGTTGTTTTGTTTATATTGTAGTCCTTGGAGACTTGAAGATGTAGTCATCGTACTACGAAACCGGTAGTCTATAAAATAAATTAGAGGAGTTTATGAGATTTGGACTTTTGTTTATAACACCCTATCAATTATATCTGTACCAAGGACAGCGTGTCCAAGCATTAATACCAGGGGATTGGACGAGGATGATCTCTGCCACCACGATCTCCTGACTTTCATTCATTTGGACTTATTTTTGTGGGGATATTTCAAAGACAAAGTATATTGCACCGAAGTGGACACTATTGATGATTTACGCAAACGTATCATAGCTGCTGCCAATAACTTACAAGTTCAAAACGGACAAGAAGCAGAAATATTTGTGCTAGTTTGTAGAAACTAGGTAAGACAGGCCCAAAATTTTGTTGTAACATCAGGTGTGTCAAACTATTTTACTAATTAAAACCACAAATTAATTCTATTAGTAACAATAGCGGGAATTGCATTTGCAAAATAGGTGTTGTAAAATGTAATTTATTTCTTTCCCTGGGAATTTATTAAAATTTTTTGTCCAGTCGCCGATTTATTTTTACAAAATTGTATATGTAGGAGTCCACTGTACATTCAAAAATTTTGTTTAGATAATTTCTGAATCACCCTTTATAAATTGTTGTTCATAGTGGATTAAAATCGGCTCTAAATTAAGCCTTTTTTAAGGAAGATATAACTGAATTAAATCTTTACAATCTTGTAGAGGGATAATTCATGCATCCGACTTTTTTCGTTAGGGACGTACTTTTTAAAATCCAATTTTCGATGCTTCGAACGTTATTTGACAATTATTATGTTTTTCGTAACATATATCGCGCTTCTAAATGCAGTGAGCTACGTTAATAATTGGAAATTGATCTAATTGATTGAGTTATAGTCAATAGTATAAAAAACAATTACATCGCTAAGTATTACAATTTTCAAGAAATTGAATTTTGTATGTGCGCCCTGTAAATAGTTAAGCTTATATCTGCAGTGCACATTTGTTTTTATTGTCAACGTAATTTTCAATATTTTGTTGTGTTAAAAACAATGTTTTATTGCAATTTAGAGCAATATATGATGCAAACTTTTAGTGTAGTATATAGTTTTATTACTATCAGTTGCAGTTTCTTAAATATTTGGATGAAAATATAATGAATTGTTCATTTGTTCGTATGACGTAAGTCGTCTGAATTCTTGTCGCGAGTATACTCAAAAATGTATTCTTGACTTATTTTTATCCTTTTTGTTTGTTTCTCTATATATTTTATTGGCTAGAGGGCACTGTGATGATAAGGTATTTGTTTATTTTTTCTGGAAAGTGACATTAATGGTTATGGACGGAAATAAACAACAAATTAACTGTAGAAAGAATATTTATAAATCGGCTGACATTTAAAAGTAAAATTTATTCATTTAATAGCGTGCCAGAAAAATGTCTAGTAAATTTTGCCTCTTATATTCAAAATAATTGACTGTTTTTCTAAAAATATTAATATCATCAGGGTCATTGTCCAATTGAATTGTTTTTTCTGGTTTCACCACGGTTACCCAGTTTAGGACGTTTCTATGCTTATACAGGAATCTTCTTCAGAAGATAACACATAATTATCTGTCATTTTTAATGAGATAGTAAATTTTGCAAAATTTGAAAAAAAAGTATTTCTTTAAAGTCTTATCTTGTCTTGCGAGACTTTCGCAAATTTGCAAGATCTTACATGATTTTTGAGGAACATTATTATGAACTTAGTAACAGTGTTAACAGTGGTGGTTACTCTCAGTGGGCTATAGTCTCGCTCGGACCTCACACGTAACTATCGATATGGTTAAATACTCTCAATTTCAAGGAACAATCTGTATATCACATATAGGTAACTTTAGATTTCACATTTCCTTCAACAATTTTGCATATAACATAATTCCAATTATACTTTGGGTGATTGAGAAATATGGCTTGAAGAAAAAATAAATACACAAAATCAAATATAAAATATTTATTTAAAAAATGTAAAACAACTTGATAATAAGAACTAATTTAGATGAATGCATATATATGAGAATATTTGCTTTGGAAAAGTTAACTGTACAGTGGTTTTAATAGACATCGTCGAAGATCAGTACCAATTGGCTTTTACAGAACCAAAAAAAAAGAAATAATTCAGCATTGTGCATAGTGCCCAGTCAATATATGCACAGGGTGTTACAAATTAGTAAGTCAAGCCGTTAACAACATATTCTTTCGAATAAAATAATGGGACTTCTCTTATGCTATTTTTCATTTCAGAGCTACATATTCAAAATACAGGGTGCCAAAATTAAAATTTTTAAAACCATTTTTATT
This sequence comes from Monochamus saltuarius, assembly GCA_025584915.1. Lineage (NCBI taxonomy): Eukaryota > Metazoa > Arthropoda > Insecta > Coleoptera > Cerambycidae > Monochamus > Monochamus saltuarius. The sequence continues at coordinate 14,444,424 of CM046727.1, read as the reverse complement.
GATAGCTCCGCTGATTTTAGAGATATTTGTTTGAAATTTGGCACATATTTTTATCTTAAGTCGGTACACCTTCTATGTAATTTTCGTCTAAAATTTCAAAGCACGAACGGAGAAAACCGGGGTTGTAGTACCCCACAGACTTCCCCAATTTTTTTTGTGTACCCTTATGGTTTCAGAATAATTTTTTAGATAGAGCGTCTTAATTATATTTTTTTCACTCTGATAATATTTTTATTTGAAGCTCGGTTTACAAGATATTACAACTTTTTTAGATGTGCTAGGTTTGGCACAAATTAAATATCGTAATGGTCATTTGTATCTTATTCAGTAGCGAGACTGGGTACGGTCGTAACAAAGTACGGTTGTAACAACTCAAATATTATCGAAACTACGCACGGTAGGTGAGGGGTACAAAGGGGAGGGGCACCCGGCCAACAAGTCCTAACACGATTTCCAGTGTAGCGTCATCTTTCGCGCAGTAATAACGATTACAGAGAAGCCTATTGAATATTTCAACCAAAAGTAAGTATTTTTGGTGAACTTCTTTGTAAAATATCTTAAATATTGATATAATTATCAGATTTCAAAGTTTGCTTATGTAATCGTTATATTTTATAGATTATAATAAGCCCTTTTGTTTTTGTATAAGTTGTGTTACCTTGCACCAGTGACAGTCTTATTACCGAAACAAGGGAGTGGAGACGGTTGTAACGTCAATTTTATAATAGACCTAAAACTCTACGATCTACACAGATACTGCTGAAAAGGAAGCTTTTAGAAAAGAGTATGAAGAGCGACAGAAAAGGTTGAAAAATAAGCAAACAAAGAAAAAAGTACTTAAACCATCTACTGGAAAGACAGACAAAGGCAAAGGGAAAGGTAAAGCAAAGAACTAGAAGACTCTGAGATGAATATTATTGCCTTTTTTGCCTAGAGACGTATTCAACAAGTTGTCATAATTGCGATGAGTCTGATTAATTTTAAAAGAAATCATATTTTGTGTAACCTCAGATTTTGTTGATTAGTGATTCCTTAAAGATTATTTTTGTTTGACGAGTCTGACTGACTTTAAGAGACCTCGAAAAAAAGAAGTATTGTTATGTTTCTGTTTGAATTAAAATATATTTAAATATGTGATTAACTTTGTTGATTTGTTTTACTAACATTTTGGTATTTTAAATTAATAAAATTGATTTAAAAACCCTAATTTCTGTTTTAATTTCGAGTGTTACAACCGACCACCATTGGTGTTACAACAGCCCATGGCATGGGGTCGGTTGTAACAATCAGACACACTCAATAAAATGTCATTTTGCTATCAGACTGTTTTACCTAAGCTACTGATTTTGATGTTAATTTAAAGACAAATGACTATGCTTTCCTCCCAAAAGCTTTGATCGTTGTATACAACTGTAATAGCTAAGCTGTGAGCAATTAAAGAAAAATTGTTACAACCGTACCCAGTCTCCCTACCTAAATTGAAATAAATAAAACAGCACAACAACAAACAGTAACAAAAGTAAAAAATGTAGTTCAATTAAATGAAATGTTTAATATGGGTACTACTCTGACAAATACATACTCGGGCTCTTTTAATAAGAGAGTAGCGAATATTTTGAAAACCTGCGATTTCAGCTTAAAGTGCTCTCCATCTTGAACAATCGTTCCCTTAACTGTTGTTTATTTAGTATTAGAACCATATAAATGAAATCTTTCATAAATTGTAATGAATTTTTATTTTTTTTACCAAACTTTTTCAGTTTAGAACCATTTAAAAGAAATCTTTCCTAATGGGTGGATTGGAAGATGACGGCTTGTACTTGTTAAATGGTCTTTCCGTTCCCCCAATCTCAAACCGTTGAAATTTAGTCTCTGGGGTTTTATGAAATATTTCGTTTCTATAGTTCCAATAGTAATTGAACAACAGCTTAGGGAACGAATTGTACATGTGATGCAACACTTTAGGCTAATATTACATATTTACGTACATAAAAAAAATGTTATTTGTGGGTTTTACAACCCCTCTTTCCTTCGTTCGTGCTTTGGAATTTTAGACAAAATTGCACAGAAAGTGTGCCGAAACTATGTGTCAAATTTCAAACAAATATCTCTAAAATCACGTCAGCTATCAAAAAAAGTTTTAATTTTGACACCCTGTATTTTGAAAATAGAGCTCCGAAATGAAAAATGGCATTAGAAAAGTCATTATTTTAGTCCAAAGAATATGTAGCTAACGACTTGACCTACTAATTTGTAACATCCTGTATAATAAACTATTATTTGAGTTATCTATTCATTGTGCATAATGCATCATATTATGAATAACTACTAAGAATTTAATCACATTCTCCACAATACATATATCAATTTTCTTTCTGTTCCACTGGGCCGGTCCATACTCTGTATTGTCTTATGTTGCAAAATATCCTTACAGTGAGGAAATAAATTATTTCCATCAACGATAGTAACGAGAATCCAGTAAACAGTCCCAATAAACCGCCAAAATTAGCAAGAAAATCCGTAGGTCCGTACAGTTCATTCCTCTGTGATGTTAGAAAATGCTCCGTTTTGAAGAATATAGAAAGTTTTGCGACTTTGTTACTGGAAGAAAAAAATAAATAGTATATAAGTTTTCAATTTCTGAAATAAGTAAGTTTCTTCAAAAGACTAATAGGGTACTGAGAAAAAAAGAATAGTAATCGCTAAAACCCGCACTTCATTCGCAGATGACGTCATTATAAGGAACTTAATGTTTGTAGAAACCGACGTGCAAACATATACATATAAAAAGTTAAAATCAACATCTTACCTTGTACTGGTAATTTATGATATCTAACATTATTTATATTAAGTTTATTAGTTTACAAAACACTCTACGTATGTACTATCGTTTGCAATAATAATGACACTCACTAAAATGAATTTTGCGATTTCTTTTGAACTTCTGGCGTATTCATATTGAAATCTGCTTTAAATTTTTAACATTAGTTATTAGTTGTTTCACTTACCAAGAGAGATTTAATGAAATTTCTATTCAAAACTTCCAGAAGTTCAAAAACTGTTTTAACTGCGAGTGTCATTATTATTGCAAACGATTGTATTCACTTGTAATACTGCAATAAAATTGAATAACTAGCAACTGCTGTGAATGTTCAGAAGTTAGGCTGTGGCCTTTGTCGTTAATAATCCATTTCGGTCACGAAAACGTGTGCTCAACATCCACAGAGGGCACTGGGGTATATTTAAAGTATATACAGGGTGTCCCAAAATAGAAGGCCACACCATTAACCACATATTCTTTGGACAAAAATAATGCGACTTTCCTTATGCTATTTTTTATTTGGACGTCCCCGTTTAAATATACAGGGTGTTTATGATGAATTTTAAAAAACTATTTTTGTTAATAATTCCATTGTTTTGTAAGAATTAATGCAGCTTTTTCTTGAAATATCAAACGTAGAAATTTCCTTCTGATCATTTTATCTCTTTTGTATTATTTTTGTTTAAATGCTCCGTTCTGGAGAAAAACGACAATTTGTAGTGCCCATAAATCTATAATTCACTATCATTTTCAAGTGAAACTAAAATTTTATGGATATACCTCATATCATTACAATACCTTGAAAACTTAGCAAATCGTAATACTTACTGAATGAATATTTGCTATTTAAAACAAAATGGATAATTCTAAATGTTATAAGATGAGGAATACTTATGAATTGAAAAAATAATATGGCATTGAAATCTGTACTTAATACAGTTCTCTTATCAACCAAAAAATAATAGTTTCATTTAGTAATAGTAATAATGAACGATCAGCATAATAACTTTTTACCTAAATAACATTAAATAAAATAATTAATTAATTACTACTAATTTAACAAACGTTCTACTTGCCCACCCTCCTCATTAACACATGTACAATCGTTTGCAATAATAATGACAAGTTCTGAATAGAAATTTCATTAGATCTCTATTGGTAAGTAAAACAGCTAATAACTAATGTTAAAAATTTAAAGCAGATTTCAATATGTATACGCCATAAGTTCAAAAGAAATCGCAAAATTCATTTTAGTGAGTGTCATTAATATTGCAAACGATAGTACGTACCCTTTTAAGTAGTGAGAACATTATCTTCTGAAAGATATTCTCCTTTTGCCTAAGTTCACCAGCTGTCATTACTATTCTCTCTCTGAGATGGTTAATGTCGTTTATTTCTGTAGCATAAACCATATCTTTCATCTAACCCCAGAAAAAAAAACAATTGATTAAGGTCAGGAGATCGTGGTGGCCACTGAATACGTGCGTTTTGTCCTCGACCAATCCAACGATTGGGAAATAAATGGGTATTTAAATACTGCCGGACTTTTCTACCATAATGGGGTGGAGCACCGTCAAGCTGCATCCACATACCGTCACGTACGATAACAGGTAAATCATGTAAAACATCTCGAAATTCATTTTGCAGAAAATTTAAAAATGATGCTGAATTTAAATTATTTGGTATGAAAAGGGAACCCAACAGAATATTATCCACTATTCCCGTCCAGACATTAATCATGAATGTAAATTGATGGTGTGCTACAATGATTGCATGAGGATTCAAATCCGTGCATACGTGGTTGTTATGCATGTTTGTCAATCCATTTCTTGTAAAGCTTGCCTCATCCGTGAATAGAATTTTTCTTACGAAGTCCCTATCTGCATCATTCTGTGTTAACAACCAACGACTAAATTGCATCCTAGAAGCAAAATCTTGGGGAAGAATATTTTGTACGGGTTGGATGTGATACGGGTGCAGAAGTTGGGTATTTAAAGTTCGATAAACATCCATTTTTTGTACAATTTTCTATTTGTCGAGAAACAATCTTTGTACTTGTGCTTGGTTCTTCTTCTACCAGTGCTAAGATTTGTTCCTTTTGTTAAGGGCTTAATTTTCTATGTAGGCCGCAAATTCCGAACTTCTGATCCATAAACTTTCCGATTTCACGATCCAAATTTAAGAAAATCGTCCTTTTAGGATGTGATCTGTTGGAATAAGGGAGCTCACTATTTTTTCCTGACATTCATCGGCCGTTAAGACATTTGTAACCCATCAATACATGTCGTTTTTCTCCAAAACGGAGCAGTTAAACAAAAAATTACAAAAGAGATACAATGATCAGAAGAAAAGAGCTGCATAGGCGTACTTAGAAATAATTGGAGGGGATAAAAGGTACTGCATCCCTCAGTTACTACCATTCGCCTTTCGATTTTTTTCACCAAAATTACATAAGTGTCGAAATTAGATAAAAGTACTTGCAAAATTTCAAGTGTGTATCTTACAAAACAATGGAATTATTAACAAACATAGTTTTTTAAAATGTAACTTTAACACCCTGTATATTGAAACAGGGACGCCCAAATAAAAAATGGCATAAGAAAAGTCGCATTATTTTTGTCCAAAGAATATGTGGTTAATGGTATTGCCTTCTATTTTGGGACACCCTGTATAATTTTTCATTAATGGCACATTTAGGGTGGGTTCAGAAAAATCTACTTCTTTGCCATCAAAAAGACTTACTGTACGGCATACAGTCAATAAGCACGCAAAACGGTATACATTTTTTTTTCACAAGTTCAGAAGTAGATACTTTAGTTATAACTGAGAAATAAACTGTCGCAAATAAAAAAACATTGTTTACTGAATATCCTGATGCTGTCACAGTAGCTTCAAGACGGCAAAAAATTGAAGGTATCCGTGAATAATTAAAATGAATGTATGCTAAATTTTCGCGAATCCTAGGATCGTTAAATATCTGTTGAGCATATAAAATAGAAGTAACATCACTTGTAGTCATTGTAGAATATTTTTTATGCCGCCAAAATGAACGTAATGATATGACGTTGCTTCTAAGTACGTATCCCTACGTATGGTTCCATTGCAACTGTTTTGTTTTACGAGTAGCCTGCTGTAAATCTAAATATGTCTAAATAAAAATTACATAGGTAGGTACTTAGACTTCGATTCTCGAATACAGTGAAATATATTCGAGTTTATTTTATTAACTGTGTTCTTGAACTTCTTGAGGCTTTATATTCCTTTAGCAAAAACCATGTGTAATAATTCCCCAATTTTTTATGGGAAATAACTACAATGAGGATGGTCAAGAATACAGATTTGCATTTTCTCATGAGAAAACTCTGAGGGAATGTGGTCCACTAAACTCGAGAATCGAGCACCTGCAGTTAAATAAATGGGATTTTTCTGTCGATTAGTTGACATGAATAAGATTAAATTTGTTTTAATATAATTAATGTACCTATATTTAAATATTAAGGTCGTCGCCAAGTCCGGACCTGCGATCTGCAAACAGTGCTAGTAACCGCTTATACAATTATTAATTGATCAAACACAATTTGTAGTACCTATATTGTTTCACATACTATTATGCTTGCAATTTTGTTGTAATAACCTCAGCTCACTATTGTACTACAGAAATGTTACCAAATATTACATACATTTTTGTACCATTTACTAAAAGTTTTGTGCTTTTATTGGCACAAAGATTACAATCTTTTACCAGCGTTTTCATAACTCCCACTACAACGTTTTATAAAACATATATTAAATAATACTGTTAAATACAGGGTGTAACTAAATAAGTGTAAAACATTTAAGGGGGTGATTCCTCATCGAAAAAAGATGGGATCTTTCATATAAAGAAACTTCATTGGAGCATCCCTTGTTAAGATACAGCCCCTTAAAGGGGGTACATAAAATTTGTTTAACAATTTTTTTCACAAGCACTAAACAAGTTATAATATTGAAATTAACCTGACATTTTCTACTACCAAAAAGACACTTAGCCAGTAATTTATTTGGTTTACCCCATGGTTGTAAGGGGTGGAAAACGCAACCAATAAAATTTATTTCCAACATAACTTTTTGTCTGGTTATTTGTTTACCATTTAAAAATTTATTTCCGATAGCCTGTTTCATTCTAAAAAAAAATGTCTCTTGAATTTTTTGCCCAAAATAAACCAGTTCGCAGTAAAAAATTATTTTACGAACAACTACAAAGATACATCGTCATCAGAGCGGCATGTCTCTCGAAACGTCAAGAGTCTTAAACAGACGACGTGGCCAACAGCCCAGAAGCAGCCAAACCATTGACGGAAGTCACGGAAACCTACAAACCAAACGGTTACTTGGATATTTTCATATTTAAAAATGTTATTAAGTGCAACCTAATATTCTGCGGTAGAAAAAAGAACAGTTTTACGAAAATGTATCCAAATAAAATATTAGACTACGATGTTGAGAGAAATCCTGAATTGTCCATGAGCGTACGTCAAAAAAATGAGAGAGGCAAAGTACTCCCCCCCTTCGCCCCAGTTTTTATGTTTGTTTGACAAAGTGTTGTGAAGAACAATTTAAACAGTTTAACTTAGCAACACCTTGTAGGTATCATTTAAGAGAGGCATTGTCATCCAAAATACGCAGTTAATGATCAACTTACTTTTCTTGTATCATCTCAAACCATGGTACTCTTAAAGCCCGAAGTTGTTCTTTCCAGTTCCAGTCAGTCTGTGATTGTTCCATGTTATATGATAGTTCTGTGCAAAGAGGCATGCAGTCGCAATATTTTCCATTCTCCTCACTTTCTTCCACATTTATTAGGTTGTTTAGTTCTATTTCTGTCAGCTGCCCTAAAAATATATTATACACACATATCCAAAAGTCTTGGCTCCTCTTGTTAGTTTTTAACTTGTGGAATGTTTTGTGTATAAAGTCATGAAAATAAAAACTGTACCATAGCAAAAAATTCTTTTCATCCGAAAATATGCAGGTATTTTTGAATTAATTGGCCAGCAAACTCAGCAGACGTAAATCCCATTGAACATACTTGGGATTATCTTAGCACAGCAATATCCTATCTAGAAACCCCTCTTGTAACCCTTCAGGATTTGGCTGTAGCAGTTCAAAAAGAGTTGGACAATATGTCTGTTGATTTTATTGATAACCTGATTCGCACAAACGTGTTGGACAATTGATTGAAAGAAAATGGGATCATACAAACTATTAAACTATGTTTTTGTTACGACAAAAAATTGTTCCCAAAAATAAAAATTACTTTAAAATTTGTTCGCATTTTTCGGTATTTATTTTATTCTGCATTACTCGGGAAGCAAGTTAAAAAAATTGTGTTATCACGTAGTTTAGTATTAAAACAACAAAGAATAAGGTCTATTTCACTTGGAAACATTAATTATTTTGTAAAATACCTAAGGGGCGAAAAACTTTTGGAGATTGTCTATTTAGAAGCTTGAAGGGTGAAAAAAATTACAGAGTATTTATATAAAACGAACCTTTCTATATAACAGCTTCCTAGTTTGGAATACTCAGCTTACAAAAACTCTTATTTGTTACTATATTTATGATACAACATACAATAATTTCACTTACTCTCAGCTTTCCTCATACATGCAACATTGCCGTTTCCGCAAATTGGTGTGCCATTGTTTCCCAAAACCCAAAGTGCAAAAATCTGTGAAACAGACGTCAGCAGAAGAATTGTGGATTCATTTATTTTACGAATATCCGCTATGATTTTGAAAAATACGACAAAATGACACAAATTTTGGATAATATCAAACAGATATGAGGACCTCCAAATCAAAATGCAGTGTTCGACCAAATTTGACGCTGTCAAATGTAGTAAATTACGTAATAATATTGGCATTAGATTTATAGAAATAGTTTATAAAACCAATGATATTGGTTCAAATCAAAAAGTAATATTTCACATATAAAAATATAGCTCCAAAAAATTAAGTTTAAATTAAAATTCAAGTTTGATGGTTATTTCAAAATGCATTATTATTTGTGTCTGAAACATAACGCTGTTTTTAATATGATATTCTGTACAGAACATTCAAATGTTTATTATAAACTGTAGTATTTAAATATCCAGCTAGTTAAACAATAACAAAAACCGGCAAATCCTATGAAAAAATAAACAAAATCTTGCTCTAAAGAACAATAAAAATTAAAGGCACTGAAACTCTTCTAAAATTGGTGCAATATAAGAAAACTGCAAAGGTACAAAGTTTATTAATAACCAAACAGTAACAGTGAAAATGAAGAATAAAGAACATTGAGACTGCATGGAAGAAGATGATAGATGAAGATTTAGAAATTAGACTAAGAAAGAATGTTTAAAAAAGAGTGAGCATTACTTTTAAAGAATATAGTTTGCATATTGTTGTTTGTGGAAATGGTAAAGACTTTTTTCAGTTCCGTGATATTTTCATTCAAAAATATTTTATGACGATAGGATGAGTTGAAGCGCAGTATTTAAAAATATTTTTTTCAAAATATCTTTCGAATTTTTGATCCGATATTTAAAGCAAAATCTCACTGAATATTTGAATACCTATTGAAAATCTTAATCTTATGCATAATAGTTTATAAATTTTGTCTCAATATTATGAAAACAACTAGGTTGCAACAAGATAAGTGAGTTTCTGTTCTGAGTGAGAAAACTGCTTTAAAAAAAACTGGGTTTTGATGGAGCTCCTCATATATCAAAGTTGTCAAAATGAATAGACTGAATTTTGTTTAAATATTCTGTGTTATTGAATTGAGGTATCTTCTATTTACCCGTAGATACAGTGTGTTCTCAAAAGAGTTACTGCACTTATTTTATTGTTGATTTTAAAACGTTATTCTTGATATAATGTTTTGCTTATCTTTGAAAGCCATGAGCAGTAACCATATATGTAATTAAATATGGTTTTATTAAAAATTTTATATGACAAATTCTTTGAAAACTTAAAAATGCTTAAATACAGAGAAGAAACAACTTCTCTTTTTTTGTTGATGGGGTTCTCCATCCGAAGACGCACTGTATATACCTCTTACAGTGGTACAGTCTCAAAATTTTGTGTCAAACTACTTCCCAAAATATATCTATAATGATACAGCTATTATAGGTTAAAAAAATGAATGAATGAACTACGTGTCATTTTCTATTAGTTGTGAAAACAGATTAGTTACATTGTTCTCCCAAAATTATTAATGAAACACGTGGTTTTCATAGTATGAAAGTTAACAGAAAAACGGAAAGTTGTTAAATCTAACTTACTTGGCATAAAAAAATTGACGCAACCACATTGCTCGAAAGTATAGTTGGTTACACATTCCAACCAGCAGTTGTCTGGAGTATAGATTTTGAAAAATTTCAACGGCCTTTCATAGGAAAAATAACATTCCCTGTCAATGGGATCATACCGTTTGACTTCTTCTGATGTCGTCATCATGTTGGGCTGAACGACAGCTAGAACGGAAGTGTCGAAGGGAACTTGGAAATATTGCTTGTTCAGTTGGGGTATAGAGTGGGGTGTATGCAGCGTAACCTAAAAAAAGTATGTAGTGCTTTATTTTAAAGATACAGAGTGTTACATTGATGCTGAAACAAATTTAAATGATTGATTCCTCTCATCAAATATACACAAATCAAAAGACAAACATCAAAAGACAAAAGTAACATTTTTTACTAAAATATACAGGGTGTTCCTCATTAGAACCGACACAGTAGGTACACGTAGGGGGTCTCAAACTATTGCAATTAATCAATATATATATATAAAATTAATATCACTGAATTTCTTTAACTTGGATTAACCAAATTTAGTACATGATTTAGGTTTATTATTGGTCTTCTTTAACTGTGAGTTCAAGTAAATTATACTATTTTTCCCATTGATCCAATTTAAAAAGAATGATAGTATCCCGCGTAGAATTTAATTTAAAACACTGGTACGAGATTTATAAATCGAGTGATTCCCCATAGAGAAACATTTTCTATTGTTGAAAGACGGGCTCGAGAGACAGGAAAGTTTTTCAATAATATCCGAGAACGTCCTAGTGTAATAAGGGTACAATATGAAGAAAATAACCGCTACTAAACTAGTACTAAACGTTTATGTCGAGAAACTGGATTATCAAGAACATCCTTGTTCGAACAACAACAAAACAAACAACAACAAAAATCCTTGTTAAACGACAATTGTTGTTATATTTAAATAGGTACAATATTTTAGATAATTGTTAGTTTGGGTTCAAGGAAAATCTTAATACCACAGACGCTGCTTTTAAATTAATAGAAAGCATAAACATTAGTTTAGAAAACAGGGAAATTCCGTTCGGAATCTTTTGTAACCTGTCTAAGGCTTTAGACTGTATTAATCATCGACTGCTGCTACACAAATTGGAATATTATGGCATAATAGATACTGAAAATAATTGGTACATATTTATTTAAAAGACAGATGTGCACTGAAACAATTGAATTTAAAAATTGTGTAACGAAAAAGATTCATTCGAAATATGCCGTGGTTGAAACTGGAGTTCCACAATGATCTATTTTTATATTGGTTCCTTGCTAATGGGCTGGTACTTAATTGTAGCAAAACCAATAATATTACATTTCAATTACGTGGGGTAACAGATATTATTTTAAAAGTAAACGATGATGAAATACACCCGGTAGACTTTACGAAATTTCTTGGCATTCATACTGACTCTCAACTGAACTGGACTGATCACATAACAAATTTAAAAACGAAGTTAGGAAAAGCTATATATGCATTATTAACCATCAAAAAAAATATTGATATTTCCACAGCAAATTGGTCTATTATGTATATTTTCAGAGTTTGTTGCAATATGGGATAGAACTTTGGGGAGGATTTAGTGAATCTGAAGATGTATTCTTGATACAAAAAAAAAACAGAAATCAGAATCTTACCTCATAGAAAATCTTGCAGAGGTTATTTTAAGAAAATGGGAATATTTACTGTAACTAATTTATAGATATATACAGACTGGCTATTCTAATTTATAAAAATAAACATTCCATAGATATTCCTAATGACTATCATCGCTATCCCACACGGCATCAAAATCTCGTTTTACCAAAATATGACTATAATAGAACGCGTAGAGGTGCGTTGTATTCAGGGATAAAAATTAATAAATTACCATCTCATTTAAAAATATTAAATGACGGAGTTTTTAAGCGCAAACTAAAAATGAAAAACAGCAGTTTTTTGAAACGGTACGAATTTTATACCCTAAATGAATATTTCTCAAGTACATACTAACGCAGCAAATAATTATCACGTCCGAAATACAAAAATATGTTTATGTGTTCGCCGTCTATATTCATGATTGTTACATTCATAGTATATTGCTCAGTTATAGTCTATTTTTTCATGTTAATAAATATTGTTTTTTGTTTATTTCTTTTTATATGTGTGTGCGTATACTATATGTATTACTGGTTCTTGGGGCCAATACTTAAATGTCTATAGTATGTAAATGGATAGTAATATAGGTATATGTAATTATGTAAAACATTGTCAACAACAACACTTTCCTTACACCTTTAATTAGGTTTTCTGTTATTTATAATTTACTTGTTTTTACTTATTGTAAAACTATTATTGTAAAAAATCAATTTTGGTATAACGATAGGAAATAAATGTTACTTACTTACTTACTTACATTTGTACACCGAATTCTTAAACGTAATCTACTACATCCATATCATATTCAAGAAGTGCAAGAGATATTGCTTCAAAATTTGGATCGACGAATGACCTTTTACGAGTTTATCTTATATCAGGATATTAATTTTCACAAGAAAATTCTTTTCACTTGAAGAGAAATTACAAATTTTCACAACTTTCATAAATATTGCGATGTAAACCTCTATGCAAACCTCCCAATTGAATGTGAATGAGAAGATTTGTGGAACGTATTACGAATAAATGTAACGTTATAAGAAACGATTAGACATAATAAATTTCCATTTTCGGCGAAAATGGTGCCCATTTTGAACAATTTCTTTAGTTTAAATTTTATTTTATAGTTTTATTACTGTCAAATTTTAAAAACAAAGCCTACTACTGACTTTGATTTCTTCTAATAAACACTATTAATGCCTTGTTTTAATTAATGTATTTTTTTTTTGAAAACCATATAGTTTTTTAAAATTTAACAAGAGTAATAAAGTGTTTGAAATTAAAGTTTGCGCGGGATATTATCACTCTTCTTAAATTCGATAAATGGAAAAAAGTATAATTTTAAGGGTGACTCACTCTCAATGAATACCTTGGCGTGTTTCAATTTACTTGAACTCATAGTCAAAGACGACCAATAATTAACATAAATCACGTACTAAATTTGGTTATTCCAAGTAATTCAGAATTTTTTTTTTTTAATATTTGACACACTTTGAAGGACTATAACTCCGCCTATGTGCAAGTTTGTACATAAGAATGTCTGGTTAAATTGCAATATTTTGGGACACCCTACATGCACCTGCTCGGTCGGACCACTCTGTATGTCTACGATTTAGCAAATATTCAAGGAGAAACACAGTGTCTGGTCAATAACTTAGGTCCATTATAAATAGACTTCAAACTGGGTCCAATACACTTACAGTAGGAACTATTCAACTTACAACTATTATTTTATTTTAAAACTCGCTATACAAAGTCTGTATCTTCAATGATTTTAAAGTCCTAATCAGTTAAACATTGCGTTTCATTTCCAATCTTTAGCAATTATAGAGTTTTTAGAAAATGATTTTGAATAAATTATTGCTTTTCTTACAACTATTATGATGAAACTTGCTATACCAAGTTTAAAATCTGCAACATTAGTTGTTTCTAAACAGTTGTCAAAACTGAGCTTTAGTTACAATGTTTGGAGAATCGTTTTAGAAACAAATGATGCATCTGTTTAGTTTGTCAGGAGGAATTATCGAAGTTTAGTACTGTTGTGTGAAATTGTTCAACTTCTTAAGTTTGTTTTGAACGTAAAGCCCTTACACTGTATCCTTGAACATCTTTAACACACAAGTAATCGATGTCGGATGTCGATTGAAGAAACATTATTTCAAGAGCGTTGTCAGCCCCTGAAAGTAAAGCCCTTCTGGGATAGGTGTCCACTTTGCTCTTCGGTGAATATCCTTCGTCGATATTCCATTGACTAGCGTTTTCGTTTTGGTGATAATTTGAATAATGGACCCTATAAAATTTTAATATAAAATTCTTCTGATTACGGTAAATATTAAAATAATATAAACATTTTCTAAAATTGCTTTGTCAATAAGCATCAAAATTAGTGAATATAAGGCAAAAATTTGTTTAAGCGTACGTTGATCTATTTTAAATTAATAACAGCGAAAGTATGGAGGGATATTTATGCACATGTCAACGTTTACGCTCTTTATTGAGGTATATATATCCTGCGGCAGGTAGATCGTAGACCAGCTATATTTGCGGAGAGGATTAGTACCCTCTCTACAGGCATGGTAGAGTGGAATAATATTGACTTGGGTCAATGTGAAAGATTGGTACCGGTCGACCTTTGACCACTCCCCTAATTAATGAGATTTTCCCGGTAACCCTCATTCCTGCACTGAAAGATGGTTTGGTTAGAGCCTAGCAAAGTAAGTCGTTCCTGGGCGCAAAATGTATCTCCAAATATATATATAAACAATAAATTTAATTTGAACAAATTCTGTTTTGTTCATATTCAGAAACTGGCAGCCTATAGAGAATCACATTTCTATATTTTATAATGGGTTGATCACTTTTATAATTTAATATGAAAATAATTGCTATCTTACTACATACACATCATCTCTAAAGATTTCATTCCTGTCCAACATATTAAACGTATAGCAAATGCCCTCATCTAGAATTATCCGTTCAAAAATGTCCATACAGTTTGTTTCCGTGCCCATAAACACGCATGGGAGAAAGTTAGAAACCTCTATCTGTATCTGAAATCCAGTCATTTTTACAAGGTTTATGGTTAATGTAAGTAAAATAGTACCTCATCAAGTTTGTCAAAAAAGTCATCAGTAAATGTTTCGTTTTCTGGAAAGTATTCCATTCCTTCTTCGCAAAACAGTGACAAGTACTGGGCGTATAATTCCCTGAAAAATAAAATTTTTCAAGGTCCGTGCAAAAGTACGTCACATTTGATTCGATTTTAGAATGAGTAGAGAAAAATTTAAGGGCCAAATTTGACAACATGAGCTATACCAAAACAGCAGGTTATCCCACTCATTGTGTATTTTTGGCGGCAAAATATGACGATTTAATGCTACGTACAAAACTGCTTTCTTTAAATGAGGGTGTTAAAGTTGAACTTTTAAAATTGTTTTTTTTTGCTATAATTGTTTGATATTATCACTTAGCATTTTGGAAAATTCTAAAGGGTATTATTCGGGTAGTATTGCAAATAATGCCTAAAAAATAAACGTAAAGAGTAGAGGGAATTTATTTTATCCCTCCACTCTTTTCTGACGTACCAGTATGGATGATTTTTTACAATACTATAATGTAAAATTTTCTTTGTTTAGAATATTCCATTTGTGTTGATAAATTTTCGTAAAACTCATCATTTTGCAGATAAATTCGATATAATTTATTTTATACAGAGTATCTCTGAAGGGAAGGGCTAACCAGATGTGTCATTCTTAGAAAATAAATATTTTTTATCAATATAAATAACATTATTAAGGAAAAATCAAGGATTTAAGAAACAGATTCGTTACTAAACACTAATTCACTAATTGCTGCACATACCTTGCACGTAGTGCCTTGCACCAACAAGTTTATATGCCGCGACATTTCTAAACTTACTGCAAAATGCACTGCTTTATCGATAATTTGCCCTTTACTTTTTGTCAAAATATGTAGATGCAACTTAATGGTGACAATTTGCCACTTATTTTTTGTCAAAATATGTGCATGCAACTTGATGGTGTTCTGCCTCAAATTAAATGTTAAATCGCTGAATTGGATGTGCAGGAGACGCTAACTATTCAATGGCTACCACGCTCCCCCGATTTTAGACCATTGGACTTCAGGGTTTGGGGATTCATGAAAGACGACGTTTATTTCGAATCCATTGAGAATATTGATCAACTGAAAGTGCATATTACAAATGCGTCATAGGGGAAAACCACAGGTTTTTCAATAATTAAAAAAATGTATGAAAATGTTGAATTCATAAACTAAAATGTTACAATTAGAGTTTTAAATTTCATTTTAGTATAAATCTTCTCTGATTTTCCCTTAATAAACGAATTTACGAGTATATAGATAAAAGAAACATTTATTTGTCTAAAAATGGTAAATCTTGCTTGCCCCATGTTCAGATACATTCTGTATAATATATATTAGACCATTTTAGAGCAAGTTAGAATATTACAATGTGTTTCTTTGTAATTTGAAATTTAAACATGTTATTAAGTGAAACTCATTTTGTTGCGACTATCTCCAGCTCAAAGTTTTATGGAAAGCAATTTTTTTTAAAAATTATTTTTAACTAATTCTTATCTACTTCATTAGAAACACCTTTGTACCAAATTTTGCCAACATTCCTTAAACTTTTTTTTTGTATACACAAAATCGATAATATGATACTAAGCTTTATAAAAGATGTTTATCTATCTAATTGCATTAGTTTTAAAATCTTGTGAAACTAAGATAAGCCCAGCAAGACAAGTTTGCCAAGACTACCGAGTTTACATGTTGAAATGACGCCATTCACTGTAAAATATGTTTTGGAATGTGATGTTAATTTACTTTTCAACTATTTTTTTGAACTGTTTTTATCTTTATTTATTTAAATACACGTTTTCGTAAAAATATAATCTCACATATTAAAATACAAATTATAAGAAAACTTGAATCTTGTCATATGCAGTAATAAATTTCCTAATATAAATTTTATACTTGCATCCCTTTTCCGCATGGAAAACAAACATACATACTCTTCAGGAGTGACAGTTTCATTATCCTCTTTCATGTGGATAACCTTTGTATAATTCAGTTTCGTCCTAGCTGATTTAGACATCAGGCAGACCGTCACAGCTGGAAAAGGTATGGTAAAAATTGGAGATTCTTTTGTAGAAAAACTAACAATCACGGGACTTTGGTCATATTTTTTGTAGATGCGATTTATTAGGTAACAGCAGAGCGCTACTGAAGTTATAACCAGAATTCCCCATAATAGTCTGTAACAAGGTTACAAGTACATTATCTTGCAAAAAAAATATTAAATTCAAAGACAATAGGAATGTTCAAGCAAGGAATCCAGACTGGTTTCAAACTGCCAAAAATGTTCGATGTTTATTGAAAACAAATTCATAACTTTACTGGGCGAATATTTCTGACAGTTTAAAACAATTCTGATACCTTGCTTGAACAGACCTATTAATTATGATTTAGAAATTGAGTCGTTAGTATTTTCAATAAAATGGGTGTAAGTTGCATAAATAGGTACACCCTACCTATTGTACAAGAAATCAAGCGTCGCATATTACAAATTGCGAATTCACGATTGCATCATGCATTGCATGCATTGTCTGTACTCAGCTCAGCACTCAGCAACAACAACAAAGTAGAAGGTGAATAAACACGAAACTGTTACATATAAATTTTTTTCTACAAAACTGTTAAAAGTGGGCTTTTTAATTGTCATTTTTGATGTTAAAAATGTCATTTTTTGACACGCGTGTTAAAAGTAAATCAAAGTTTATTTAAATTTTGCTTTGAAAATTAATAAAACGTTTTAACAAACACATGACCAACTTTTTATTTTAAATAAGTACAAACCAACATTTTAACTAGTTATTACTATTAACATTTATAGTAAAATCATAACAATTTGAAATTGTAATTCCCTGCGGAGTCATCATACTTAAGTTGGTTTTACTGTCAACATGTGTGACACATCTATTTTCTGTAGAAATACTACTGGTAGTACTGGTGGTCTTGCTAGCAGTTGCAGCAGTAGGAAGTATTTGGCACGCAATTTCCTTCTTCTGTTCCAGTGAATTTTCAATGTAGCCTTCAGCTACCGTCGAAGATTTCCATCCTCCATGTCTCTTGATGGTAGTAAGATTTGCACCAGAATCTGCTAACAATGTCGCCGATGAACGACGAAAACCGTGTCTGGTGTAGAGTTGAAGATTTGGTAGATTCAAGAACTCTGCAATGTCGGCAGGCATTTTACCAAACATGTTAATTCCGACTGGATTCTTCACACATTTATTCTTCATATATTTAAGAAAAAGTCGTCTATGGTCAGCGTTGGCTGACCGGAGTGCCATATACTTTCTAAAAAAGTTTAAATAGAATTCACCAACAACACTGAAAGTCCGAGGCACTTTCGTTTTAGTATCGGTATGGTCACAACAACCGAAGTGGCTAAATATTCGATATTGTCGATGGTCATCTGACACAATTCCTCCCGGCGACACGCCCCGAAGACACCCACTATTGCTGCGACTTTCATCATCAGATACTTTTCGTCTTCTGCTTCTGTGAGAAATTTGTCGACATGCGTTTTCGTCAAAACTTTTGACTTTTTTGCTTGATATCCTTCACCCTTCCGTTAAAAAAAGCAATAAGTTTATAATGTTTGCTTATATCTTGATCTTGCTTTATTTTTAACATAGTTTTGATCATGGAATAATTTGACCACAGCGTTGACGATTTCCATATCTTGGCTTTTTCCTCAAAATATGCCAGTAAAACACTTTCGTTACATTTCCCAGGGACCTTTTTAATGTTGTACCATTTCGAAAAGCGTCTATAAGCGATTTCGTACTGTTCCTTTGATTTCGCCGGCAATAATTCCAATGTTGCTCGACTGGCGGCTTCTTCGATTTCAGCAGGGATGGATTCGTTACGCTCATTATCGAGATTATTCATTATACTTATAATATTACTAGAAAATGCTGTCAATATTTTTGCGTTTTATCCGTAACTAACAACAGCACTGGTTGCTACGAAAATTTTTGGTTCATAAACATTGCGATCTGTGTGGTATTTTTTGATTTCTTATTTTTATTGAGTTTAAAGTTCTTCCGATTGTTTTGTAGAAAAAATAGTGTATGATATACGTGTTAAAAGTGATTTTATTTTGTTCGTGAAGTTAAAAAACTCGCTACGCTTGTTTTATAATCATCTTCACTCACAAAATAAAATCTTACTTTTAACACGTATATCATAAATAGCTATTTTACCGTTATAACAGCCATTTAAATTTCGTTATTTTTTGTCATGTGACACAAATCACCCAATCATTTAAACATGTAACATTCATTCATGGATGTTTTAAATCACTATTACACCAAGACTGTTTAAGTTTGACAGCTTCATAAATTTGAAAATGTCACGTTTTGGCAATGCGAATGTTCAATCTATTAACACTGTTAAAGAAAAAAACTCCAAAAACTATCACAAACAATCACAAATATACGTGGGTAATATTTATGGAGTTTTGCTGTGAACGAAAATACGAGTTAAATGAGCATAGAAGCGTAGAAGAACTGGCATTGATACTAAAAGATTGGGCGTCAATATGAGGAAGAAAGATTGGACAGAATTTAAAGAAACACAGTAAAGACTATGTGGAACGTTTCATGCAAACTTTTACAGGAGAAGTACTATAATGACTATAAGATTATGATTGACCCGTTTAACAGCATAGTATTTATACCTGTCCCAGATGCCTGCGATGCAACCAGAAAGAATTTGCAAATATATCCATGCCAGTTCAGTTTTGTTAAGTATGTCAGAAGTAAACCGAATAGTGTTGTTCTGAGATAAAAATACCCCTGAAAGTCTTCGTAAATTCTACCATGTTGCTGCTGTGAAATTAGCGTGGAGAAGAGGCGAGGCAGTTGCTGTCTCTTGATTTTTTTTTTTTCAAATCGAGAAAAATAACGATGGTTTCCAACAAATCGCATTGAATACAATCCGGTGTTTAGTAAAATTTGCCAAGGCGGTTCTAAAAGCTGTACAAATAGTAAATAGTTGAATGCCAACAGTGAAAGTCAAAACTGCCCTATACCTACATCTTTTTGATAAACTGATATCAAAACAAGGCGTACATTTGACCTCACCATGGCTGCTCTTAAAACCTAATTGGCACTGGAAAATAGAAACAGATAATTGGTACGAAAACATTCCTGTTGGGAAAAATAGTATTAATAGATGGAGTAAATAGTCTCTTAAGACTATTAGCCTGAATGTACTATCGTTTGCAATATTAATGACACTCACTGAAATGAATTTTGCGATTTATTTTGAACTTCTGGCGTATTCATATTGAAATCTGCTTTAAATTTTTAACATTAGTTATTAGTTGTTTCACTTGCCAAGAGAGATTGAATGATTCTATTCAGTACTTCCAAAAGTTTAAAATCTGTTTTACGAGAGTGTCATTATTATTGCGACGATTGTACTTAAAGGACAAAAAGATACAAACCATTCGACCAGGTCAACTGCTGTTAGAGAATTGACAAAAAATGGTGTACAAGAACAACAACTACTGAAGATTACTGGTTATAACAATCCAAATTCTATAGAACCATATTTAAACATCGACCCAGAACACCACAATAAAATCATAAATACTATGAGTGGAATAGATCTTCTATAATAGAAAAAATAGTCAATCGAAAGTTCATAATTTTATGTCAAATTTCTCAAGCAACGTGCTTTCAATTGCCATAACATTATCTCGTACATTATCAATGTCCTAGGGATATTATAGATGATAATTTCTCCATATACATTTAATTATTTTCCGCTCAACTCTGGTCAACAGTAAAGAATGAAAATACTTTAAAATCTCTCAAAATAAAACTGGAACGGTTTAGATAACTTTCTGCTATAGCTGAAGTACAAACTTCGAACCGTATAATGCAAGTTGAAACTCGAATATGATGTAATACATGATTCTGTAAATTATTTATTTTATTTTGTGTCTGTAATTACTGTTGCACCAGAAGTAAAGTGTTGTAGTCCTACCCTAACGAGTTTTATAGGTCTCACTAGAATAAGCGAGGCACGCAATGAGAATTGGCATCATGAATTATTAATCTTATCATGGCATCAATGTCATCATACTGCATTCAGAATTTATCAAAAAAAAAAAACTATTGACAAGTCGATTCGTGGATTGCAACAAAATATCAATATGAATATTTTTACTTTATTACAAAACTAATTCAAATATATATTTTTTAATAATTCATCATCATAATCATATGAAGTTACATATGCGGTGTTTAGTCTCAAATAATCAGGTTTGCTAAAGCAATAACACTATAGGAAAGGTTAAATTTAAAATATCTACATATCAGCTTATTTTAAGGGTATAATGTTCGTCCAAACAGTGTATCTTTTATCAGGCTCCGCCAATCAGCACCTTCAACGGCAAATTTAACTTTGTGCCCCTGTAAGTTAGGCAATGGTATGGTAAAATTTAGCAAAACATGTCTTCTTGGCGGACATATTTCATGAATATAAATGCACAAAATTGAAATCTGAGGCAATTGTCTGTTATATGAAGACTTGATTTACTAGCCTACGGTTTTCTTTTTTTATAATAATGCCTAACAACATCTCACCGCAGTTCTAAATGTGGGCAATATTGAGACCGAAATATTGTTCAGATCCATTTTTTTAAATAAGGCTCTGCTGTTTAGTAAAATAGACTTATATTAGTTGATTAAAACTTGCTCCATTTTAATACGAATTTCCATTGAGCAGAAATATGAAAGCGCGTGGCCGTCTAAAAACGGCTTTGTAAAATTGCGAACATTTCAGTAAAAAGGCAAAAATCCGAATTCAAAAACATTGCCTAAGAAAGAGAAGAGCGATTTCTTGTGAAAATTTTGACATTTTCTGTATGTAAAGTCAACTTGTCAACATAAGTCATAACAGATAAAAAGCGATACCTAATTGTGAACAATGGTTCATGATTCGGTTGGGATGGTTGGGATAGAGTTCGTTAAAAATGTTGCGGACTTCAATATATACTTGTACTGTTGTGTGACGCGATTTTCATTGATCTCAAAAGTATCTTATTCTTAACAAAACACTATTTAAATATTTTTGTATACTAATTTACCTTTCACATAGGGACCGTTTTTCTGTCACATATTTCAATCCATGTATGCCTGTATTTTCACAGTATTCTCTAAAATATTTTCGTATTCTTTTGCCCTTATGTATTTCTAAAAAATTTGAATTGGTTTTTGGCATTACTGATATATTGTTAGGGTTTTCACTGATCTTTCTCATTTTTAAACGTTGACTAACTGAAAGTACAATTTAAACTCGATTAAAATTTGTTGCATGTTTAGATATTACCAGATATGCTTTGTAGTTTTTTTGTTATTACATTATATTACATTATCTGTAATTGAGCCTTTTAGCAAAAGCATGTGTAATTAACGTATTCATTTGGGAATTTTGTGGCCATGAATTTTGCCTCCCTGTACCCCCGAAACTTTAGTTTTAAATTTGTTTTAACTTTTAGTCTCATGAAAAAAGATTTTCTAACATTTCTTAAAATGATCATTATACTACATTAACGTTTCTATGCTTTTGGAAGGACGTTTTTTTATGATAATTATTTCATGTGTTTGAGACAAGATTCATTTGGTTGAACATCACTGCCATCTTGTGACCGCTTTTCTAGTTTCAGCCAATAGTAATCCTCGTTTGTTGGTTTCTGTGCTCAACTACAGACATAATGCTAATAATATATGATAGAGGGCAAAGTGTTTGTATAATGATCCATTAAAATTCAACTTGAAATGTATTTGTTTTGTGATATTTGTTTCAGCAAATATTTTAGAGAAATAATGGTTATGACTGAATTTTTAATGCATATATTCAAAACAATGTTTCAATGATAAAAGGATTTACGACTAGTTATTTTTTAAAATGAAATCGTGAATGAGGGATAACACATACGAGTATATCGTTTTTTTAAAGTAGGCAGGTATATTTTTAAAAGATAACTTATTTAGAAATATTAGTTGAAAAATAAAAATAAATAAATAATTAGTTTTGCCTTTTTTTTACAAGAATGTACGTACTTAAAATATAAGTTTGAATAAGATGAAAAGATTGTAGCCTATTATATCGAAACATAAACAATATTTTCAGAATAGTCAGAGGAAGAGGTTTTGTTTTTACTATGTTAATAATAAATATATTTTATTGTATAAGTGCTTAAGAGAAAGTTATACATGGCGGATGTCATCAAGATAATTAAAAACCTTTTAACTTGGCAAAACCTAAGCAAAAAAATATAAAACGGGCATCGCCTGCCTTCAAAATTAATGAAAACTTTTATACCAAAACGAATGTAAAATAATGTACTCTAAAATATTAAGGTTTGCGCTCCAAGAAATTTGCAAATAATTTTACTGTTTTATAACCATTACCAGTTAAAATACATTACCAGAGTTTTAATTTGTTGTGAAACAAAACAACCTTAACATATATATCTACATATATCTTTGAAATTGCTTCAGGGCGTATCCATGGGGGGTAATGGGGTAATTACCCCCCCCCCAAGAAGCTTACTGAAATGAAATCCACTACTTTATAATTTTCGAATAAAACAGAGGTGAAGTATTTGTAATTTGAATTACTTGATAATCGCATGCAAACAATATTAAATTGTGTAATAAGTAATATTTCTATAAGTAATATTTAGCGTTTACTAATGTGACTTTCAAATCTAAATTCTGTAATTTTGCTCGATGTTGCTGCATATATGAATGCTGAAAATACCTCTGATCTAGAAAAATACAATATTTTTAAATATGCTTTCGTCCCCAGCAAAAACTTTCTCTTTCCCTATTCTGTTCATAAAAAATCCTTGCTCTTCTACATATACATAGACATATTAAGTTAGACATTTCAATTATTGATATGCAAGTAAAAAAAATAGAAAAATTAATTTAATTTTCATTATCTTTTATTTTTATAATACTGCTGCAATGTATAAATTTTTAATTTATATTTTATTATTGATATTGGATATTAACTTCTTTTATTTGACAAAAGTCTTTATTTATGTTTAGTTCTTTAGTCTGTTGATGTTATAAGTCTTTACAACTTTACCCCTTCCAAGATAAAATCATAGGTACGCCCATGAATTGCTTTTACATTGCATTTTACATTAAATGCGTGCGTTTATTAAGTTTTAGTTCATTATTGTTTCTATGTACATAGCATCGTCTACTTTTTTTCAGTTCTGTTCAAGTGTATATTATTCAGTTTTATTTAACATATGTAATGGCCACTTAGGTGCATTTCTATCAAAATAATTGAAATCGTGTGTTATCACCTATATAATATACTATTGCTTAGGAAATTACCTTAAAGCAACACTCTTATATGTCATGTCATGTTCATGTTATGAGTCAAAATATTCTGTAATGTTTTCAATTAAAAATTTTTAAAATATTGTTAATAGTCGTGAACAAAGTATAGTATTCTACTTGCATATAATGGCTGAAATTCACTCGGGTGAATTCCAGCCATCATTATATGCTTTTATATTGAATAATATACTATTAATTGGATTTAAATATTAATCTACACATTGCAAATATTCAGCATAATAATTATAAATACTAGTATTCAGGATTCAAGTCTCTCTGAATACTTTTTTAACAGAGTACTCAGTGTATTCATGGATTGAATACTTTTCCTATATTCAAACCAACCTCTGCCCGTAACCCAACCCAAACAAGATATATCATAATGAAAATATAGAAATGTTATAGCTACCAGCAATAAAGAGTATAATGATTGCAAAAAACGTAAATCAAGCTGTAAATTTTGAACACGTTTTGTTGCACTTTTAAGAAATCTTACAACTTTCTGCATATATGCATATTTTTGTTAACCTGTTTACTTGATAAAATACCTTATGACGACCTAATTTTGGTAAATCATAATCCTTTTCATTTGCTTGAGAATTATCCTGTTATAATTATGTATCTGTTTGTTTTAGATGCTGGCCAATTATTGGTAACTTCTAGGGATATGATGGCGAATAGCAGAAATTGTTTCATAGCACGACTAAACAATCACTGGTTATATTTTTTGTACACCCAGTTAACAAGGTAAGATGCACATGTACTACTATTATAACAAACAATTGTCATAACTAATTGGTAAAAAGTTTATACTTTGCTATATACTTGCCTGTAATCTATTTAATTTTATCCATTTTGACACGAAACAACACGACAACAACAACAAGTGAATCAACAAGTGCAAATATAATTATTAAAGCCTATGAAATTTTTATAAAAATTTCGTTGTAAGGTACAAAAATTGCAAATCACCTATTTTCTCTATCTATCTACTCCGATTCTTCTGCTCTAGTGATACTACTATTGAAATGTAGACCATTTTGAAAGATCAACAGTTGCTCTCGATTGCAGCTTAGTCATATTTGCCCTATGATATCACTTTGAGTACTTTTGTATGCAAAAATGGCATTTGGTGCCACTCATTCTTCTTGGAATTTGGTTCATTATTTGGTTTAATCTCTAGTCGGCATTCAACTGATCTCGAGTTGATTGACCCCGCTAATTTTATTGAAATCACAAGGTGTGTCTCATAGTAATATACGCATTCCAATTTGAACTCCAAAACGATGTTATTTACAAAAAGGAGACATTGAACTGTCGTATTCTAATCCTATTTGGACTTAAATATTTCGACACGAAATTGCGAAGCCCAGATTAGTGTCACGTGAAATGTGTACTTTTCTCTTGTTATAAATTTGTTGGATGAACGATAGTTTCGAAATGTCACGCAAAAAGTTTTTAAGAAGCAAATCTTCATTATACAGTGTGTCCTACCACGAACGACCGCGATAGATATACAGGGAAGTACATACAGGGTGATTCTGAAAATTTGGTTACGTGCCAGCTTCAGTAAGGCCTGCTTTTAAAATATATTTTCAATTTCTGCCACTTGATACTATCATGCTTATTTTAAATGTAGCACGCTATATATTATTACATTATTGGGTCCTACGTTAAAGTCAATTTTATATACAATTTCGTATATAATGGTGAAATACGTTTAATATCAATTTTTGCAATAATAATAATCCAGGAATTGTTACATCTGAAAATTATTGCATAATGTCTGACAAACATACAGGGCCGGCACATATTAGGAGCCAATTTGCCAATTTAATAAGTCACCAAACGCGATTATTTTTTATAAAATCTACTCACTATGTTACTCTACAGTTGAAAAAAGAGTAAAGAGCCAAATTTTCAGTTTTAGAATAACATACTGGGTGTTCTTTTAAAAAAAACTTGTTTGGTGAAATATTATATTGGTCCTAATTTTTGACGGTTTTGCATGTTTCTCAGACATTATGCGATCATTTGCAGATGTAGCCAATTCCTGGATTATTATTGTTGCAAAATTTAAAATTACAAATATTTCACTGTTCAAGATTCATACAACCGTCACTTTTTTGTTAAAACCTTAAACAACTATAAAACAACTTAATTTAGGAATAGACGGTTGTATACTAAATTGACCTAAAATCGAACGAAGAATCCAAAAATGCAATAATATACAGAGTGTTTCATTTAAATAAGCGAGTTGGTATCGACTCCAGGTATAACCGGAAGTAGCATAAACGTGAAAATATTTTTAAGAAATACCCTACAGACTTTAAACAGCCAAATTTTCAGAATTACCCTGTATATACTGTTCCATATACAATCGTGGCCGTTCGTGGTGGGACACGCTGTATAAGTAGACATAATCTATTATCCAGCGATGCAGATCTTGTATAAACTACGGTTGAATACAATCACTGACCTAGCATTTCTTCATTTGTTTCAAATGTCAGGTTTTACATAATTTAGAGAACTGACATTTTCATTATCGTCACGAGTCTTTAAAAGTAGATATCTAAAACAATATGTTCAATCTTTGAGGGCTCTTTGACCTACTCATTTTTTTTTTCATTTCAACATACATATGAATCAGAAGAATAAATGATTTCCACACTAGTTGAAAGAAGACAGCAACCAATTTTTAACTAACTGTATGAGTTTAAACACCAAATTTTTGTATTTTTGAAAAAACTGTACATGGTGGTTCAAATTGGTCGTTTTTTCAAGAGTTGCTACAAACTTGTCATAGATAAAGTAAATCTGATAGACCAGTCTAGAGCTCTTTTTTCGAGAAAATAACAATGGCGCCGTATCTCTATTTGTTAACGTTTTCCTGCTATAGGGCGTTTCTCGATTTTTGATTAAACGGACTGGTGCCCTTTTCTCGTTTCACTTTGAAGATATCTTAAAACGGTTTGAACATTCTGACACTTATTTGAGATACATTCGATGAAATAAAAATGAATGTCATAATATAATTAGTTTTTGAGATATGACCACAACTTAGGGTTTTTTATAAAGATCGCCCTGTATTTTATTTCAAAAACGGCAAGAGGGCTAAAATCCATTTCAGAAATATATACTTTACTTATTATTTATTGTGTAGATTTGTGAAAAATATATTTTTTTTAAAATACCAACGATATTTAAGTTTTCTGATTGAGAAAGCTTTGAAAACAAAGGAGTTTGACATATAATATTATAAGAAACGTGTTAATACAAATCAAAAATGGTTCGCATTCAAATGAATACAAAATAATTTGATAAAATGTTTTAATCTAAGAAATGCAAACACAGATTTAGCAAGGGATCTCTATTTTCAATAGTGGATATTTAAAATCTGAATACTTGATTTATGTTAACATGCTTCTAATAATTTTAAATGTCAAATTTATTCATTGTAAAAACTTTCTTAGTTAGAAAACCTAAATATCGTTTTGAAATTGTTATATTTTCCGCAAATCTACAAAACAAATAATAATAAGTATATATTTTTGGAATGCATTTATATCCCTCTTTCCGTTTTTGAAATAAAAGACAGGATGTTGCTGTACACAAGTTGTGGTCATATCACAAAAACTAAAAATATTATTACATTTATTTTTATGGTATATCGAATGTATCTCAAAAAAGTGCCTGTAGAATGTGTCAAACCGTTTTAAGGTATCTTGAACGGAAAACGAGAAAATGGCATCAGTGATTTAGACAGAAATCGAGAAAGGTCCTGTAGCTTGAAAACGGTAACAGACATATGGTTTGAGTCAGTCTTTGAACTCGTTTATCAGATTTGATCTATCTATGAGAGATTTGCAGTAAGCCTTGAAAGTACTCGAAGAGCAGCAAAATATGACGAAAAAATCGCTTTACTATCGTTCTTAGTTGCAGAGCAATTCTATGATCTACTAGCGCAATATTACTCTAGCATTCTCTCAAACGGCACAAGCCGCAAAATTAAAACTGGCGTTACAAATTAGCATCAAAATATCCACCACTCGTTTTTGACAGCTGCTGGTGTTGGCTTTCCAGGGTAATATACGTCTCCATTGTAAATACATATTATACTATTCATTTTTAGGTTATTTTACCCAAACCGCCTGAGCAATATATGTGTATTGCATAAATTCTTACTTATAAAAATTTGGAATATACGTAACAAAACAAAACACAATAAAACAAAAATCACCACCATAACCGCTTGTGGCGACTTTTCAACATTGTTATTATTTTAAAATATTTGAACTCGGTAGTAAATACTTCCTATACGATCTGAGTAAAAAACGCTGGGTGGCTCTCTTGCATATTTGCTGGGGAAAAGCACCTTTCTTCCCCCGTTAAATCCGCGCCTATGCTTTATAACATTTCTTTTAAAATAAAAAAGATATGAATGGCACCATGAACATTGGGGCATAGAAATATATATTTGTATACAGGTGACCGGAAAAATGTGGGAAATCTCTCGGGTGAAGGTAGAACATAAAAAATAAGATGACGAGTTTCTATAAAAAAATGTCCTACAGGTCCTCCCTACGGAGATGTGTCCATGAAGGACGCCACTGGAAGTCGGTTTTTCTTGAATAACTTTTAAAGTACTCAATAAAACTTAATAAAAATTTAATGTGATGGAGACTAGTAAGGAATTGTAAAAATAGTGTCCTTGAAATATATTTAGCTTTTTTAGTTTACCAGGCGCGGGCTAAGCTTTACAACTTAATGCCTAAATATGTTTAATACGAAAAAATATAAAATGTAAAAAAACACAGTGGTGCCCCAGAAGGCCCCTTAACAAAATTATTGAAAAACTTCATCAGAGAATTCAACATGGGAACATGGGTTGAATTTTTTTTCGTTATGGGTTCATTTTATCGACAGTAAACCTTTTACCTTTTTTTTAGTCCAAAGTTGAAGCTACCTAGATTTCTTATTTTAAAGTCTTTTCCATAAAGTGTTAACAATTTAGGAATTAAGTTGTAAAACTTAGCCCGCCTCTGGTAAACTAAAAAAGCTAAATGTGTTTCAACTATTTTAACAGGTCCTTACTATTTTTAAGTATTAACAATGTTGTGTGAAACTAACTACTCTGCGGACTAAAGCCCCGACCAGCGTTGAATTACACCCACAATATCAACCCTTATATCCTTTATTGTTAGCTTTTGCAATTTTTTTTACTGTATTAGAATGGCATTTTAAGCTAATATAAATCAAATCTCCTACAATTCCTATCAATTAAGTCCTTGCTAGTTCCATCACATTAAATTATATTGAGTAAGTACTTTATAAGTTTACGAAAAAACAATTTCCAGCGGCGTCCGTCAGGGTCACATATCTCCGTAGGGAGGGCCTGTAGGAAAACAATTTATAGAAACTTGTCATCTTATTACTTCATGTTCTATCTGCAGCCGAGAGATTTTCCGCATTTTCCTGGACACCTTGTATATTACCGTTACCCAGATCCCTATACTAGACGTCGTATAAGTGACCGCTTATTTATTAACTCTCTCTCTCTCTCTCTCTGTGTGTGTGTGTGTGTGTGTGTGTCTATCTCTCAAGATGGTTATGTATCTATTTTGTTAGGTGCTTTTTAATCTCCCTGTATGTAAAGTAATTTTTTATGTCCTTTCGTCTATTGAATATTCAAGGAAAGCCACGAACTCAACAAACCTCCCATTACTATATTATAATTTTTGAAGGGGCACGTATGAATACGACCACACAATGCACGTTTTGCCTTCTGGAAAAAAAAATTGTAAATGACCGCCGACCTAGTTTTTCTATGACGGGAGCAGCGGTGCAAACAAATCGACTACACCGCGCGCATAAAATCGGCACAAAAACAAATAAAAACCGAAAGTGCGACGCGAAAGTTAATTTATTTGCATTATTTATGTCTTATGCAAATCCTCCTTCCAATATTACACAATGCCTCTCATTGTGGCTTGCATTTAGTCCACCTGCACACACCCACTCATTAACAAACTGGAACTAATAACTATCTAACTAGTTCAATGTCCCGATTTCGACGATATTCTCGAATTGAGTAATTTTTTTGCGACTCTGTTGGAATTGGGGTCGAAAGATGAAGATCTGATCCTGTGGCGAAGCCGTAAGTAACAAAGAAAGTGATGATCGTGTTACATAACGGAAAAATACTTTCGCCACACTTTCGTTTATGGCGCGGGCATACGGCTGTTTGTAAAAAAAGTAAACACTAATTTAATAACGTACCGATTTTGGGATTGCTGTCGATTATTGATGTATGGCGCGGGACCAGCGGTTTTCACTTTTGTTGATAGTTATTAAGCCAATATGGCTTATTGGGTTGGTTCGATGTGCGAAATGGTTTTCTGACAGCGTAATTTATGGTTTCATTAAGAGGTGTTGCTCTACAGAGATGTTGTGCTGTTGTATATGCGGAGGTGTTACTATAAATAAAAAAAAGTTTAAATAATAATATATGCCATCGAAAACATACCGTCCGGATTTTCTTCGTTTTGATGCAAAATAGTAAATTTACAGAAATTGTACGGGAATGTGTACTAATTCGGCTCAAAATCAGACCCCAAAATACCGTATCCTAGTATTGTATTTTGTTACTAAGCAACTATTAGGAAACACAGTGGCGTAGCTAGGCGTGGGCGAAGCGGCCCCACGCCCGCGGCCTCGCACTTAAAGCGAGGCCCCCTTGGGGGTGATTTAAAACCGAACCCCATTAACTCTAAATAGTACGAATAGCACCCTAAAAGACCTTACTAAGAATAAGCTTTACCGAGGCTTTACAACACGTAAGTTAATTAATTTGCACACCCTGCTGGGTGTGCTCTATTATTATCGACATATTTTTTAATACTGAAGAGGTTGCAAAAAATAATTATTTTTAGCATTTAAACACCTCATAATTATGAAATTTTCAGATCATCCAGACTTCACTACTTTAACTAGTTTCATCATAAATGAATAATTTTGTAAACAAACTTTCTGATTTTTCACCATTCTTTTCTTGAAAATATACAGGTGACATTGAAAAAACTACAATGCATAGTATCACGCGATAGAGGACCAAAAAATAATAAATAAAGTTATATACACTAATTTCCGATCGGCTTTTGTTTTCAAGATACCTACAGCATTTAAAAAATGTTTGTAAATTTTTTTTTAATTTCTCCCAATTGTATGAAAATATTTGAACCAAAATTGATGCACACTGTGACCTTGCATATAGCTATTATGTGTCACAATATTCAATTCATTCAGCATCTAATGGCGGAAGAAAAGGGCCTCGCTGATGCGACTTTGCCCACGTCTAGATTAGTCTACGCTACGCCACTGAGGAAACAGTACGGGAAAATTAATTTTCCCGTACCGTTTTTTGAGCTATATTTTATACAGTAAATACTCAAATACATGCAGGCAAACCAACTTACATCAGAAATGCGTTATTTAGTAAATATAGCATTTATTGGAGGTATTCCACCTATTAAACGTTTATTATAACTATTTGTTTATGTTCATAGTTATGTAGCATTATTGCTGTTAATTATTCCAATCTTCGACAATATCGTTCCTAATAGCAAATTTTTCGTTGTCTCCTTTATTTGTAAAAACAGTATACAAGGTGAATCTAAATAACACCGAAAAAATGTTAAGGGCGATTATCTGATGAAAATTAATAGGGCTCTCTGGTATAATTTTACTTTTTTTTAAAAAACCTTCCCTGAAAAGCTACGCTTCTCCAAAAATTAAAAAAAAATGCTAAACATTATCTGTCAATAAAACTACACTTTTTAAAAATGTTTCAACTTTGAAGTATTTTTGTAAGGAGTGGAAATAATTAACCCCTATAATATTTCTTCTTATAATTTTTTTTTCGATATTTTTTTTTCTTTTTAAAAAATACTTATATCTAAAACGCCCCATTTATGTACTAACTTTTTGATTTTGTCAAGTTTTTTTGAAAACTTAAGGATTTATGAGAAAAATAATAAATTTATTGCAATGCAAAAAAGATGAACTGTTTAACACGACTTGTTAATTTGGTTAATAAAGGTTAACTAATAATAATTTATTGTTATAACGATCATCATCAATTCTTGTAATTTATAAACAAAAACGAATCGGACCTGTTCATATAAGAAAATATGTTTGACATTAACCCAACTAGCATCTGCCAAAGTTTGTCATAGAACTTGTAGAACACACCCTATAGATGATTTTGATTAAGCTTTGATCCCAAGTATCGGATAAGAAAACGAAAAAACCGAGATTATTTGAGATCAACGTAATTTATATGATATTTACACAATATAATACCTTGTCTTCTTCCCATATTAGTTAATTTTACAGAAATATTAAAAAAGATTACAAACATCTCATTTCCTATCAATTTCTATTCAGGCAAATTTCTGAAATTGTGAATGAATGAATGAATGAATTATGAAACATTTCCATAAGATGCACAAATTGATATGAATTATTCAAATATTAGTATCGCAAAAATACCGCATCAATTTATTTACGGTTACCTTATAATCAAAAATTTTTTAGAGCTTTGTGATATTTTCGCTTGTTCGCGAGATTTAGTTCCATTTTTTATATCGGTCTCCTTATTGAATTTAAAATACCTCCTACATTCCTATGTATGACGTAGAATTTTAAACAGTCAAAGAATGTATCAAATCGGATTAGCGATTTCTATGACCAAATAAACTTTACATCTTCATACCCTATATATAGATTCGTATCTATGCAAATGTAACAATATGCCAAATGTATCGAAAAACTCACAAGATAAAGCTATACGCAATATTAACGGTTCAATACATCACTTAGTCCGAAATTTGTAATTTCTGGGTTATCTGATGCATCTAAACAATATTTTTTTGTGAATAATACTACCTCCAATTACTCACTAACCCGTTAAAGAAAACTAATTTGAAAGTGTCACTGAACCTTCTCCGAAAACAAACGAATAATTTTATATGTGGTATAACACTTACTTTTGATATACATGATATCACAAACATGTCGAGTCTTAATTCACTATAACGGTTTAATGATAAAACAAATTTACTAGTTGTTTCTGTCAGTCTTATTATTTTTTATATCTACCCAAGTCTTCTATCTTAAAAATAACCACAAATTAATTATGGTCTTTCAACTGCGGCAAGAAAGCAATTTTTTCTTCCTCCCTTCTGTTATTCATCTTCTATGATTTATTAAAATTTATTGCTGTTAGTCAAGTATAGGATATTTTAGTATTTTTATAAGGAACATTGTACGACAAATAATTCTTTTTACTTTAGCTTTGTATATGCAGTTCAATTTGTAACAACTTCATCAGCAATAATTAGCAAGCCATTTGTTGTAAGCCGTTCATTAAAGATATATTGATAGAGATATTTTGGAGATTAACTTCCCGAAGCAAATTATTTTTGTGTCCAAAAGGTAAACAAACAAATTTCGAAAACTGTCATCAAAAGTCAACATGTTTGTTAAATTTTCAGTTGACAATTTTGTCTTTTTTGTCATCTAGTTGCGAAATACTTTTATATTCTAGAACGCTAAAGTCTTTTTCGTTGTAAAACATAAAACAAATGTGAAAATAATATGTCTAAACAATATACATTTTAAGTATAAAACTAGAAGGTGGCAAGTCGGCTATCGTGGACTTGACCTTTCTTCGAGCTAAAGCCCTCTGGCCGCGCTGCGCGCGTCATGACCATCGCCGCGTAGTGCCTTTTACTTAATTTCCATTTCTACGCGCGGCTCTACACCTGTGGATAATAAAATGTAAACGTGACTTTGGCGGGGAAAATCCGGCGCTCTATAATTTAGAAGAGTGGTTGGCATATTTTGGTAATTTTTAGTGTGGTCTCGAGTTCGGTTAATTTTTTTTCAATATCCTGTATTTTAAATATTGAATCGAGGCGGCTTTATGTGACGCTAGAAGTTTTATCAATTTTTTTTTTTTAATTCGAGGAATTTAAATCACCCTATAAATTGAAGCGATACGACAATGAAATGACTACCGCTATATTGTCTAGCTCATTTTTACCTTATTTTACCTTGTATTTATACAAAGTTCAATGTAAAAACGACCTCAAACCCCAGCGCTCGGGTACGGGAAACTTCCTAGAGACTTCAAATTTACAGTTTTTGGTCTTTGCCGGCCTCCAGTCGGCCCATTTTTCCAAATTTCCTACGTTTTATACCGAGATGTCGTCGCCGGAGCATACGTTTGACGTTTCGGTGATTTTGGTCGGCGATGCGCCTTGTAATTAATTGAAACTTTAAAGATACCAATTCAGATTTTGGGCTATAAAATCATCACCAAAGGACTCGTATATATATCAAGACAACACAATAACAACTTCTCGCAGCTGGAAGGGCCCGAAAACACATAATCTGTTTTAATTCATTTTGACATTTCGTTTTACTTTTGTTGAATTTCTACAAAATAGCCTAAACAACAACAAATTAGTTTGACATTTCTGACGTTTATGCCGTGCAAAACGCATTTCGTCTGCCATTTGTCGTTCCACTCGAAAAAATCGCTATCTTCTATAAAGGGGCGTAACCGACTCAACTATCCTCGTTCCACATCAAAAAATCCACCGTTTTTGGCCTCGGAGCCTCGGGAAAATGGATATTTAGATAGGAAAACGCGAAAAAATTGGCATCAAAATACGCCGTAGGCAATCCAGAAAGACGGCGAAAGGCGTAGCGTTTAGCCGTTCGGCGCTGTACGGATCGCAAAAAATGCCTTTGTGGCGGTAAAATGGTCAATTTTCGAGTGAAGTGTGCGAGCGAAAACCTACAGCTTTTAATATATTTATAATTTGAATACAAAACATTAACTATTATAAATAGGAGAATTACAATTTATTTTGCACTACATGAAAACTAAGGGTGCCGATATTGCAGTGAGTAAAATGTATGCCATATCCAGTGCTGTCAATTACCGTAGCTTTTAGTTCTGTGTGCAGTGAGGCTGTTGCTGTAATCGTTTAAGTTTACTGCGCACGTTGTATTATTGCCATGTTCCGTAGGTTCTGCTGAAGATGGTAACAATTTAAGTACGATTAAAAATTTATTTTCTATATAATATTTTATATATGTCTCCGCTAGCGTACTAGAACGACCCTCATGTCGTTTAATGGTGGTAATATCGACCCATGCGTCGGCTAACAGCGGCTGAGGCAGTACCCTGTATAAGTTTCCGGATGAGGCAAATTGAGATAAGATGCTATTTCTTTTGACATATTCCTTATTTTGTTGACGAAAACCACTTGGTTAACACATTTTTCCCTGACATACTTCACAACAAATCTTCGACTTGTAGATTGCCTAATGTAAAACACAGTATTTGCGCTATATTCATTTGGTGTAGACTTGAAGTCACAAAATATACCGAAGTATGAATTTTGGAATCGGGAATTCTTATAATAATAATTGATTCTTTGTCTTCTGTATCATTGACCGTTATTTTTAGTAGCTCACCTTTTCTCAAAGCTCCACACACACCAATTATTAAAATGATCCGAAAAGTTATCTTTTCTAGCAGAAATCTATTATCAGGTATTTCTTGTAAATATCTTGCAATTTCTTCTTTCGTTAGAATCCTGGACTTTTTGGACTGTATTCAACTGATTTGCTTTTCAAATACGGTACTAGTTTTGGAAAGTTTCTGATATTTATATTTCTTTGGCATTTAGTGTACTTTTTAACATGGAATATACTAACCATATCGTCGAAGTTTTAATTATATGTTCGAAATATGCCAGAAATACCGCTACCGACACTTTTTGAATTTTCTTTGAACTACACCACCCTTTGAATTCGTTGTAGGCAATCTCGTATTGTCTCGACGACTTTTTAGGGATTAATTGTGAGACAGTACTTTTCGTCGCTTCCAATACTTCCCCCGGTAAATGCTCGTCTTCACTTTCCAAGCTCGTTTTCAAGTAAAGACTCTTAGAATATGAATTACAATATATAATTTTGACACCACTTTTTGAGACAACTAATTTTTATTGTTTATTAGGTTGCTACCGTTATGATAGTCACCGCGCCTAAACCATCTTGATGCAAACACGGTTAAAACGATTTCAAATATAAATTAATTTGTTGCACTTAACACAACTGATTTATTTTATTGCAGTTTTCGAAAAAATATCGTTTGTATCTCGAACACGAAATGCTTTTGCGTTCTCGAATGGATATTTCGCTTGAACTCAAAGTACCATTTCGAATTCTAGATATAAAAATAACTATATTATGATATTCATTAATATCATATTTAATATCCGTTCCTAATAATTGCAGGATACAAGATATTACATAAATGGAAATACAATGTGTGTCATATTATCGAAAAATCCTAAAATCGAAACTAAAATTGATAATTCGGAATTACTATATCACATATTTTCAGCATAACACAATTGTTTTATTTTATAGCAGTTTTGAAAAAAATATTGCGGGGCTAATTTCACGAATTACCAATTTTCCTCAATAGATACCTTATTGATGGAGCACTTAAAACTTACAAGTTCTGATATGTTTATGGCTTACAAATATTTAGGTACTATACGAGGTGTGGCAATTAAGTTCCGGGAAGTTAGTTATAACTTGGAAACTGGCAACATTGCATCGTTCGTCAACGTTTTTCTAGAGGGGGGACCTTCCTTTTAGTTTCAGTCCAAGGTTGAAGTCGATAGCACGTTTGGTTTGTGTTTAATGTGTATTTTTTGGAAGTAACTTTTTTAGTGGCGTCGTGAAAATGAATGACTAAAATTACAAGCAACGTGTTGTGATTCAATCTTTAGTGAAATCTGGCGAACAAACCCTTGGAAATCCTTCGAAAATTGCAGGTGGTGTATGGAGACGAGTGCATGTCGAAAACACACGTGTTTGAATGGGCAAAACGGTTCAAGGAGGGACGTGAATCGGTAGAAGACGATCCAGGTGAAGGAGCTCCCGTCACCTCTCGTACTGACGCGAACGTTGACCGTTTGCGTGCACTGATAACGTCTGACCGGCGCCTAAGCATTCGTACATTGTCTGACGAGTTAAGCGTCAATAAAGAAACCGTTCGCAAAATGTTACACGAAAATTTGAATATGCGAAAGATTTGCGCAAAGATGGTGCTAAATGTTCTCACCCGTGAACAGAAAGATATGCGAAAATCAATCTGCGAGGATTTGTTGTCCCGCATTCGGAGCGACGGTAGAGACTGGATGAGTCGTGTAGTCACTGGAGATGAGACCTAGATATTTGCGTATGACCCCGAGACCAGTAAACAAAGTCAGCAGTGGGTGGAAAAGGGTGGAGAGCGGCCAACGAAAGCGAGGATGTCCAAGTCACGACTGAACGCAATGTTGATCGTTCTTTTCGATATCCACGGCATCATTCATCGTAAATATGTTCCTGCCGGCCATACAGTGACTGGACAGTTCTATGTTGGCGTCTTGGAATGGCTGCGGGCCCGCGTTTTCCGTGTGCGACCCAAACTCGCCGAGAACGGCTGGATGTTGCACCACGACAACGCGTCAGCCCATTCCTCGCTCATTGTGCAAGAGTTTTTGGCAAAAAAGGCATTCCAACCTTGCCGCACCCACCCTATAGCTCCGATATCGCCCCCTGCGATTTTTTTATTCCCCAAGATGAAGTCGCACCTCAAGGAAACTCATCATGGTGGCGTACTGGAGGTCAAAAAAGCTGTTACCGTGGTGCTGAACGTGTTAACTGCAGAGGATTACCAAGGTTGCTTCCAATCGTGGGAGCAACATTGGAATCGTTGTATAGAGTTAGAGGTTAGAGGGAGACTATTGTGAAGGTCGATAATAAAATTTTGGTTAAATTTAATTTGCTTGTTTTGTCATTCACAAATTCCCGGAACTTTATTGCCACACCTCGTAGTTACTTTTGTATCTACGCGTACGTATTCTCGTGTTCGGTGTTAAATTTCACCCTGCATATGTGTCCTTTGCAAATATCACCATATCTACAATTTTGTCACAACTTATGAATAAAATTATGATACTCATATTGAGAACAATAGTATTATACAAATTAATTTGGTACATGGTCATATTTTCGTTATTGACCCGTAAACTCCATAACCGCAAATTCAAGATAGTCTAGCGTTATTGAGAGATGTATTTTGCCAACATCTAGCACCCACACTACATTTAATGCAAAAATTGCGACACCTGTCTGACCTGAATGTTTTAAATAATCTAGTTTTATCATTATTTGACATTTGAGCAACTCGTCCCTCTGACTACAAGGACGACTAATGGCATTATACGGATTCCTCAGAACGCTTAACTGTACCCTTATCTTTTCGCTATGAGTAACAATGGTTGTTCTGCGGTCGGATAGTGAGGCTTAGCTTCTGAGATATGGGAGTATTATTTATTGAGACATATACTGTTACCTGATAATCGCCGTACTTAATTTTAGGAGCATATAGTACATACAAATAGTGTGAATCATTTTACCATGGCCCATTTAATATGAATTTTAATTTAAACAATTGTTGAGATGTTATTCATACAATTCATTGAAATCTTAACAAGTGTTGGTTGTTTAAATTTTTGGAGATACTATACAAAAATCTTTTTTTTTTGTCCAACTGTCAAAAAAAGAAGACTTTTTTAATAGCTATAGAGGCGCAAAATTAGCTGTTTTTTAACGGCGATGAATAAAAGCACTAGCCTAAATTTTTGTAAAAAGTGCAGTTCAAGCTTAGTGTATTAAAACCTTTTATCTCTTTATTTACCGTTTTACAAATTTCTGTAAAACCGCTAGGTTTACAGCTGTCAAACGGTACTATTTTCACCAGGACCGTAGGTACTAGGATTTATTTTTTCCAAATTAAAAATCAATGTTGTTGGCAAAACTTGAATGTAGGACTTTTTGATATAGCTAAGACTTTTTTATTTTTAATAAGTAGTTCTAATATTCCCAGGAATCTGTATTTTATTTCTTTCTGCATTAAAGACTACTTCTAGTACTTTAATATATTTAATTATTACCTCGAGTGTGGATTTTTGTTCAAATACCTACTGAAGTAATTAGGATAGGTGGTATCTCTGATCACAGGTTGGTTTCAACTAGTTTAAATATTAAGAAAATGCATCAGACCATGATGCTTAAAACTTACAGAGATTATTCTAAATTTGATAATGTATCATTTTTGAGGGATTTGTATTCTATACCTTGGGACTCTATCTATGATCTGAATAATGTTGATACGATTGTACATTTTCTTCATATAAGTACAGTAGTATTACTAAACTCTTTGATAATCATGCTCTTATTAAAACTGCTAGAATTACTAGTTAAGTTACCTGCCCCTTGGCTCATTGATAACTTAAGATCGATTTAAAGAAAAAATTATTTAAATTATAAACGTTCTAAGTCGAGTCAGCTTTGGCAGACCTTGGGACTCTATCTATGATTTGAATAATGTTGATACGATTGTACATTTTCTTCATATAAGTACAGTAGTATTACTAAACTCTTTGATAATCATGCTCTTATTAAAACTGCTAGAATTACTAGTTAAGTTACCTGCCCCTTGGCTCATTGATAACTTAAGATCGATTTAAAGAAAAAAATTATTTAAATTATAAACGTTCTAAGTCGGAGTCAGCTTTGGCAGAATACAATGTCCTTAGACATTTTGTTAACAGATCTGTGACATCTGAAAAAAGGCTTTTTAAATTGTAAATTCAAAACTGAACCTAAAAACTTTTGGAAACTTCTTAAAACAATATTAAAATATCAAAACTTACATATAATTATTTTAATGGGAAACTCTGATGATTTTCTAACCTTTTTGCTACTCCTTTATCTCAGTTGTCACAGAATATCAGTACTCTCATTTCAGACAATTATGTATATGTCTTATTGTCATCCTGATTACAACTTCATATTCATATTTACTGATGTTACCCCAGATAAAATTGATAGATTTATTAGTAAACTTAAACCTTCTGCTAAAGGTTAAGATGGAATCGACCTAAAAATGGTATCTCTTGATTTAAGGAATTATATTGCTTTTCTTATAAACAAATGCTATTCGGATAGAGTTTTTCTCTCTGCATGGAAAGATGCAAACATTATACGTGTTGCAAAAATTAATAATTCCACATCTACATCTAACTTTCGACCAATTAGTATTTTCTAACATTGTCAAAAATCTTTGAAAAAGTTGTTTCTGAACAGGTTAGTAATTATTGTAACAAAACCAATATCCTGCCTGATAGGGATTCCGAACTCAATATAGTACTTGTACTGCTCTGCGAAAAGTCACTGATGATCTAATTAGAGACATTGATGTGAATACATATGCCTGTCTAATTCTTCTGGATTTTAGTAAAGCATTTGACACTCTAGATCATACCACAATTTGTACTAAATTAAATTACTTAGGTTTCAGCGATATTGCTGTCTCATTCTTTAAAAGTTATCTATCGGGTATACGCCAAATGGTTACTTTGAACGCTGATATATCTACATTTAATGATATTTCTACTAGTGTTCCCCAAGGTAGTGTTCTAGGACTTCTATTTTTTATTTATACTGCTAACTTTTACAATTACCTTCAACATTGTCAATCTCATCAGTACGCTCATGATACTCAGATATATTTCTCTTTTAATCCCTCTGACATTTCCTCAGCTGTAGTTCAGATCAGCTCTGACCTTAATTCTATTTCTGAAGTATCTTTGGCTCATAACCTTATTTTAAATGAAACTAAAACTCAATTATTAATTTTTTGAAACAAGAAGAATATTGTAAGTGACCCAGATTTGACCATCAATTTAAATGGCCATCCTCTTGTTTCTTCTGATAATTGCAAAAATCTTGGTTTATGGGTAGACAATTCTCTTCGGTTTACTAAACTTGTGAACTATCTTACTCAGAAGTCTTTTGGAAAATTGAAAATTTGTTACATGCGTAAAGATCTTCTTAGTTAAATAAAAAATATGTGACTCGCTAATATTATCCACTTTGGCATACTGCGTGGTCGTGTACTGGCTTGCATTAGTGCCCCGGGATAGAGTGTCTCCAAAAGGTTCAAAATGCCTTGTATCAGGTTCAGTCACGGTCTTTGTAAGTTTGACCATATTTTTTCTTATTTTAAAAATTCGAATTTATTGAATCTTAATATCAGATTTCAGATTCAGTTATCATATCTAACCTCGAAGTTTATTACGATTAATGTTCATCCATTATCCACTCGTAATCGTTACAAGTTTTGTGTTCCAAAGCATAGCACTACTCGGTTTCAGCGGTCATTTCTTGTTCTCTGACTGCTTAAAAATGTAAACAATTAGGTATATGTCCCTTTACTAATAGATGGTCCTTTGAAATAAAGAAACCGGTCAGTTTCCGCCTTATCCTCATCCGAGTCCGCGGGGGCTCGACTTGCATATCCTCCAAGAAGGACTTAGGCATCGCGCACATTCCTCCACTTTCGACAGCAGTAATTTCGGCGGTGACAATCGCCGCCGTGCCGCTTCCAGCAACTAGGTCATTCGAAAGTGAGATGCGCCGGGCCAAGGTGGCCCAATATCTATATGTGTCGCTGCGCAATTGAACCGTGCGGGACGCAGGTGACATAACAGAGCGACTTATCGCTCTTGCCCAACGCAGAGATGCAAGTGCACCGCGTGAACATGAACTTTCCGCCGCTTATCACCGAATAACATTGAATTTCGGCGGTAGTGGGACCAGGCCGGAGCATAAAACGATCGCGGAGGGCCAACATCGGCGGATTGCTAGCGATGCAGCTCATCAGCGCTTGTACCTTCGTCTGTTTCCTGTGGGGCGTCGCTGCCTTCTCGAGGGGCGGCCGCAGCGGCTTCCCCAAGTTTCCCCGTACCGTGTGCGGTTCCAGGGCGGTCCAGTGGAGGCCCCAGAGGGAGCCCAGGGTGATCGGCGGCGAGGAGCCGCCGCTGGGGGCCATACCGTGGCAGGTGCAGCTGCGTTTGGGGGAGAACCACCAATGTGGGGGCGCTCTGATCAGCAGGCGGCTGGTACTCTCGGCAGCGCATTGCTATAGTGAAGGCTTAACAGCCGTGGCCGGTGCTCACGGACCTCCAGGTTAGTGCGCGATTTTTGTTGATTTTTGGTGTTTACTGCCTGCGTTTTGGTGTGTAGTGAGTGAGATGAAGCTGATTCTGCAATTTTTAGTGTTTTGAAGTGCAGCTAGTCATGTAGATTATGAGGCACTATTTGTATCTGGTACAGTACTTCCAAAGTATGTTAAATTTCGATACACAACTTTCCTATTAATTATATTAGGACCTGGTAAGTTAGCGCAATAAATCTAAGCAGTATAGAATGAGAGGCAGTAATCCCTTCCCTGGAATTTAGTCAAATCAAATTGTTGATAAGGAACATTTCAAAATATATATTATATACAATTTAATAATAAGTATTCTGATATAGGATTTTCATTAAAATTATGAGTAGTAAATGCTTACAAAAGCTCTTTTCTGTACGATAAACGGTTCCGGAGATATTCGCAAAAAACCAAATTTTGTTTACAATTTCAACACCCTCTATCTCAAAAATTGTGCATTTTAGAGGGTAAGTTAATACAAACTCTTTTTCAAATTTTTGGACGAGCTATCACATCCTGAAGTCCTGCGCATATATTATGAAACACCCTGTATAGTATCAGTGCTTTCGAAAAGTAACGAATAAATGCATTATTTTTTAAATTGAAAAGTTTTCGGAAAAATCCCCTGGCACATCGATTTTTTTTTTTTAAAAGGCACTTTTTGACATACGACTCATATTTGTGACGTCATAGTTGTTCGAGATATGATGTCATCGACAATTTTTTGAAATAGCAACCCCCAAGTTTGACCATGCCATCTGAAAGAGCGTGCTATTCTACATACATACATCATGGAAAATTATTGTGTTACATAGTAAATATTTCAAGAAAATAATGTATGAAGATTTTAAAATTTAATTGTCACACTACTGTGCACCTCCCCATTATGCAACACCTGTCCGTAGTTATTCAGATGAGCTGTTCCCGAATCGTTGGAGGCTGGAGGGGGCTGATTGAGTGGCCAGCCAGATCGCCTGATTTGACACCCCTAGATTATTTCTTATCGGGATACTTAAAAAGCAAAGTATACGTTACTAGACCGATTAATTTAGAAGATTTAAAAGCAAGAATTCGTCACGAGATACATCGTATACCTCCTGAAGTTATTGATAATGTCCAAAAAGAATTTATTAATCGTCTTCGCTACTGTCAGGCAGCTAACGGTGCACAATTTGAACATTTAATTTAGTCGATTTTTTACATAATCATTATCATTTTCAGTATTGTGAAAATTAAATTTTAAAATCTTCAAACATTATTTTTTTGAAATTTTTGTTATGTAACACCATAATTTTTCATGATGTATGTGTGTAGAATGACACGCTCTTTCAAATGGCATGGTCAAAATTGGGGGTTGCTATTTAAAAAAATTGTTGATGACGTCATATCTCGAACAACGATAACGTCACAAATTTGAGTCGCATTCTGTTGTTATAAATTTGTGTTTCTTCGATATAATTTAAAATACCCAGGTGGCATGAGGCAACATTCTCATTATTTGCTAAGATTTGCTAAGTCGTATATAGTTGTTACTAAATGTTTAAAAACATTTGTCTTGATAGAAAACACTATTTCAGAAATACGACGAACATGTATTTTTTCAGACCACAATGAGTGAAATTTCACTCATAAATGCAACCGAATTAGCCGCATCTTTCAAAACAGAATTATGTTGGACTATAACATAATGAGAGTGTCGTTGTTGTAGATTGAAATATCGATAGTCGATTTATATAGAAAAAAAATCTGATGCAAAACGTCTGACATATTTATATGCACATTCGAAAAAT
Source organism: Monochamus saltuarius (assembly GCA_025584915.1). Lineage (NCBI taxonomy): Eukaryota > Metazoa > Arthropoda > Insecta > Coleoptera > Cerambycidae > Monochamus > Monochamus saltuarius. The sequence goes on along the minus strand of CM046727.1, from coordinate 14,400,163 downwards.
ATAAAGGAATATACAATGTTCTATTTAAAATAATATATCTAGAAGTCTCATTTGCCATGTTCAATTGTTTTCTTTTCTAAACATAATTTTGTAGCTTTCCAGATCCATACAATCTTAATTCTTATGTCAAAAAAATATCGGTTTGGTTGTTTTCAGGACCAAAATTGAATACCGGGATCTGTCATAATTTAAGGAAAGAGTTCATATAAACAATGAAATTTTTTTCTTGCAATATTTTTCAAATAAATCAGTACTGTGACGGAGGCTTGCACAATTGTGTTCTTGATGCAAGTAGCAAGCATGCATAATCGAGCTAAATGTCATACCCATACATAGGTACCTATATTATGTAGAAGTACAAGTAATTATTTTTAAGAAGTTGGAGTAACCATTTTGCCTACAAATAGGAATAAAAAAGTATTGAAATGAATACATTCAATTTTAAGCATATTTGTGCAGTACCTACCCTATATCTTGAAAACGATGAATCTTTGGATGAATATTTATACGAACTATTACCTACTGTTACCTTTCAACCTGAATTAAAATGTAGCCATCTGTATTCTTCCTTTAAATATATTTTTTTGCATTATCTTTCTTTTCTTTAAGAATAATTTAATTTAAAAATACAAATATTTAGAGATAAACGCAAAATCTGTACAGAAAAATTAATTTCAAAATTTAACACGTTTTATTTCTTTTGAAGGTCACGAGATATGATGATGGAAAGTTGTCAAATCTAGAGTACAACAAAAAGTATGGTTGTTTGATTCAGTTTTGTAGTAAATACTTATCAAATTTATTATTTTCTTTCTTGTATATATTATTGAATCATACATTTCCAAAATATTTCCTTATTTGCCACTTGATAGGGGTAAATTAATACCTACTTTTAGATATCTGATCATTAAAGATAGATTTGGGTTTTTCAATTGTAGCCCTGATGTGCCCTGTTCACATTGTATATTTTCTCCATACACCTCAAATGTAAAATAATGTTTTGGATTTTGGAATTACCAATAATATTTAAAGAAAGACAATATTAATAATAACTAATTATTCACTTGTTTACTTGTTATTATTTTGTCTAATACAGCTCAAGATATTCTATTTTCAAATGAAGAAATACTCTTTAATAATATTACATTCACTTTATATGTAATTAAAACTTTAATAAATTTCTGTTAATTCTTCATAATAATTTTTTCCATACTGTAAACTAAAAAATTGTGATAATTGCAACAGACAAAATCGTTCTTTGGTACAAGTACTCAGGAACTGTGTTGAATAAAATATATTGCTAAAAAAGCATTGTTGTGTGGGAGTTCTTTCTGTTGTTCTTTTAAGCTCATTGAAATACGTACATTCAGATGTTTACAACTAGATATTAGTGATTTTATAAAAAATTACCGTGGTATTATTATAATTTACTAAAATGCTGGGGATTTTGTTTTTGTCTAGAAAAAATCTCAAAAAATACTACTGAACTAATTTCATTCTCTTGAATGCATGATAACAAAACATTAAGAACAGATAATAAGATATGTATTTTTTCATTGTTTTATATCATAGATGCATTGCACTTGATTTACCAAGTTGTCTTCAAAATAAAAATATATTTATTTGAAATGTATTAGCATAGGTATACGTATTTTTATGACAAAGTCAAATTAAATAGACTCTAACTGATCATAGAGGTTTACCCAAAAGAAACATTGTTATTCAGATGATAAATAACATTTGGGAGAATAAACCGTTTGATATATGTTTCCTCATATCTTCTGAAAAGAAAGAAACGTGATTATTTATACAAAATGTGTCTCTGTCATTCAACTTTACTCACTCACTCACTCACACCAAACTGCATTACTTATATAAAAAAAAACACTGGATATTTGGATAAGTATATTATTTGCATATATCGAATCAAATCGAAATTATAAGTAACTTGTTTCCTCAGGTTCCTCTCCCTACGAACAAGTCCTCAAAGTAGAAAAATTCATCCCCCACCCCGACTTCAGGAAACTCGGACCCTACTCCCACGACGTGGCAGTCATCTTGCTCGCCTCTCCCGGATTCAAAATCAACGACGCCGTCAAACCTGTCTGCTTCACCGACGACGACCCACCACCAGGTACCTGGTGCGAAGTATCAGGCTGGGGCGCTACCGACCCCCAAGTAACAGATCGTCTCTCCCCTGTCTTGAGGTCTGCGGCTGTGCCTGTTCTATCCTTGGAGACCTGCAGGAAGAAAGGCATCTACGGGGGACGTCAACAACAAATCCTGGACTCCATGCTTTGCGCTGGACACCTCAGAGGAGGTATTGACGCCTGTGGGGGAGACTCTGGAGGCCCTTTGGTTTGCGAGAAGGACGGAAGGTTGGAATTGACAGGTATCGTGTCTTGGGGCGATGGATGTGCTAAGAAGAACAGGCCAGGAGTTTATACTAGAGTGTCCAGCTTCTTGCCTTGGATTAAGGAGTCGGCTTTTGATTTAGGGGTGGATTATGATTTTTAGTTTGGAGGTATTATAGGTGAACTTTGTATGATTTATAGAAAATGCGAAAATTTGGTATTTTGAAACCATTCAGGCATCAAGCCTATTAAAATTTAAATTGAAAAGGTACAAGTAAGAGCTGTTTCTTACCGAGAAGCCATAGTAGCGCAACCAACTGCATGACCGTGGCGTCTTGAGAAGGTACCAGCAAATACACCAGATGGTTGAAGCAGCAGGACAATTGTCTGTTTAAAACCAATGCAATTTCTTCATAGTCCATTTTTAAAGTAACTATCTACTATGGTGTATTCGTTGGCATCTTCTTGATTACCTCCGGATACCATTATTGCGCAACTGGCTGGGCTACTATGCCATCTTGGTTAGACATAGACTCAGCAGATCAACTGTTAGGTTTGTTTTTTGGATTCTAATTTTTACTTTTGTGACAATGTTTTCTATAAGTGATACATTTGTTATCATTTAAATACATATTATAGAAAATTTAAAACCAAAGTTAATCATAGCAACATTTAAAATGAAATACAGGATGATTAAAAAACGTGTGCTGTCACTCATAAACAGATTTCTCTTAAAAAATGTGTGAAAAAGACCATCAACGCGTGTCATGTCTGTTTCACATGTAGAAGTATTAAACTTTTATAGCTTTGATGCTTTCTCAAAACATTTCTGAAACAGCTTTTCTTATTTAAATGAAATACTCGTAATAATTTTGGTTGTAGAAATTAGGTATTTATAATTGAATCGACATAGTAAACACAAGTAAATACCTCGCATCTTGAAAATGAAGAAATAATAGATTTATATTGGAAAATTTGGAGAGCAGATCTCCACACGAGTGACGACACATGGTTTTTAAACACCCTGTATAAAGTACATTAACATTCTAGCCAGTTCGCACAATGGTATGTTGTAGTTACCAGTTACTATTAAGAAACTTGCTTTGTCGGTATTATTTCAAGTATTTTTTTCATCATTGTGATTGTGAATAAAAGAGTTACGGTTTGTAGTAGATGATTTAGTTATGAATCATTAAGTAGGTGTATACAGCATATTTCTATAGGAATGGAATGTGTCTCTAATTTTCATTGTATGTAAATATGACAGTTACAATATCGTTTCAGAGTACTTGTTATTATTAATATTGACGGTTTTAGTAAGCAACCAAATTTTTGGGTTGGCGGTTCTGGTTAATCATAAATAAATTCTTTGAAATTGTCATTTGGCAGTAATACGTGCATTCCGTTAAATGTGCAAGTAATTGGTTTAAATATGAGAAATCTACCCATATTGCATAGAATATTTTATTTTATAAGCAAATACTAGTCATACAGTAGTTTGATAAATTTGTAATAAGATTTACGGAATTATACAATCAATTGGTAATTTATGAATTAGTAAATTCGTTTACTACATATCTATATTAGATATAAGATATTTTCATAACCCTGCAGATAGACGAAGGTACATGCACTTTCTTAATTTCTAATGTTTACTTTTTATAAATAGGTAGGTGAAGAATTTTTGCATATTGTTTGTGTAATTTATTATAAAGTATAGTTTACCTTTACTTGCCTTAAGATGAAAAATTAAACAGTAGAAATACAAGGTAATATTACTAACATAGATTTGTATCATTTTGTTCTATTATGTTAATAAAACATGTGATTGAATTGTGTCCATTTATTAAACCCTTCAAGTAAATACACATTGGAGCCATTCGCACAACTGATATAAATATCAATTATATCATAACAACCATATACAAATGTTTATAGGTAAACATACGTACTTTTGTACTAGATCAACTATTAACATATCATAAATAATAAGTTTGTCTAACATTAAGTTCAAGTACCTTAATCATAAATGCGTGCATATCTATCAAAAATAGTTCAATTGCTAAAGTGAAAACAAAACAAATAAAATATAAAAAAAGTATATGCGTACTTATATAAACAGAAAGTCCATAAATAATTAAAATTCATAGCATAATGGTTGAGAATACACTCAAAAGTTAAATAATAAAAAATAAATCTTTTTCTAAATAAAATGGAGCAGTAAAAGCTCTTCTAGCTCAAAATATTAACATTTATTTTCTTCAATCGAATACTTCAAATTTTTAAAAAATATCTTCTAGTTTTTATATAAAAAATAAAATATAAATAAAGCCAGTAAGTATATCTCAACCCTATTATTCTCCAAACAAAACTTTTTGTAATAGGTTATTTCTGTCAATTTAATTGTCAGTCATTATTACCGATTTATGTAATTTATTATTATTATATTTTTTTCACAAGTTTTACTGGTATTTTGATACTGTTTAAAAAAAAGTCATGGAAACTTGATTTCAGTAATTACTTTTAGGGGATGCTAAAATATTTTTTTTACATGAACACCTTTAATAGTATATTAAACAACAAGGTTCGACACCAATATGTCTCGCTCGTGTGCAAAGAGGTTTTCAAACGAGTTTTTTACGATACTTTTTATACGACTGCAAACAGAGACCACAAAAATCAAATTTTAATTTAAACTCACCCAACTTGAAACATTGCATAAATGGGTGACAACATCAAACAAAAATCACAATCTGGAGACGCGTGTGCAAAGATGACATAACCGTGTGCAAAATACCGTTTTCAGAGCGTGTTTTCCGTGTGCAAAACCCCCTTTTGCAAGGCAGTCGTATAAAAAATCTGCTAAAGAATGAATTTTCTTCAACTACATTCGAAACACCCTGTATATAATGCACAAGTAATTTTTATTCCTGAAAAAATTATTTATAATATTTGTTGCTCTTTTATGTCAAAATGGATATTTTTAAATTGATTACATACCTACCTCTAGAAAGATTGCAATGTTTGTGAAAACTCATAGTAAATAAGAAAAGTTATTCTTTGCATGCCATATATTAGGTAAGCTATTTTTCGCATATTACATATTTATACGCATATTATAGTTTTTATGGTCTTGAATTATGAAATTCTATTTCCTCCTTGATCATGTGCTTTAAAAACGGATTTATTTCTGACAAGTGTATAATATAGCATCAGCTACATTTAATGGTAGCAGTACCACTAGCAGAATCAGCCACAGGAGATCGGGCCAGCAACAAGGGTTTCCGTTTTCTCTGCTCAGGTCAAAATGGCTGCTGTGGCAGTAGCTGAAGCTATGCCAAGAGCTGCTTCTGGATCAATGAAGGTGGAGGAGGCACCTCGCCTTGCTAACGTGGCCGGTGCCTCGTTCCCCTGGATACTAGATATCCAAACCAGAGTTACTCCGTTGCTTGTTCCCAACCGATCCAGAGATTTCTGACAATTCCATGCCATTCTTGAAATGCATCAGTTGCTTCTTGTAGGCATAATATCCAAGAGTATCAACAGAGTGCTGTGATTTTCTATGTCCTCCAGCAGTCCATAGTGCCTTATTATGTTACCCTTTGGCATACTAATAGCCGTCTGCCTCAATCTTTATATTGTCTATCTGGCTTATCTCTCCAAAAATATATGAAGAGGTGGCAGATCCAGGAGAACTTCCAGAGCAGCTGACGGTGTGAAGATAATTACTCCATTTACAGCCAGCCAAGCTGGTCTCTGTAAACCAGAGAGCTCTTCCTTGGCTGTTCTTTGAAGACCTTCAAACTATCAAGCCATATGTGATCATAGGTATGATAACCATGGCATAAGCCAGAATAGTTGTTCACAATCTAGGCCCCAGGACATTCTGGCCTTATGAATGGCTTTTTCCATATAAGAGTTCACTTAAGTGTATTATCCAGAACAATTCCCAGATATTTCGTTTTCTTCGCAAGTGCTATTGTCTCCCTAGGTAAATTGGGGGTCTTAAATAGACCAAATTACATTTTTTTGTAAAGAGTACAATAACTGTTTTGTGGCGGTTCACAGACATTACCAGTCTAGCACCCCATTTAGAGCTTCCTGAGGTATAGATGAAATAGTATCTTCAGATATACCTCTTACCAATATGATCAGATCATTAGTGTATGCCTGGTTCTCAATTTCTCACACAGAGAAAATGACGAGTAAGTTGTCGTAACACAGCAGGGGAGAAAACACCCCACTCTGTGGGCACCTCCTCACTGCCTTAAAACTGATCCTCCCCCTGCAGGGTTGTCGTTATGGTTCTATTTGCCACCGTTGCCAGAACCAGCCATATATAGTAGACTCAATTTCCCTAGCAGCTGGTGCTGTTTGGAGGGACTCTTGCAGCGCATTGTTAAATACTTACTCCTTAAATGTTGAGGAATGCTGCCACCACAATCTCCTTCTGAAAGGACTGGGTGATTTTCCCAACAAGGTTATTAAGTGCTAGTTCTGTTGATTTGCCAGTCTGATAGGCGTATTGATGAGCACTAAAAGAATTCACACCGAGTATTCCCCAGTAAATATGTTAGGGTAATTGGCCTGAAAGTTTTAGGGCTTAGGTATTTCCTACCTACCTTATCTAGATTACTTTAGTAACTGACCAGCGAGATGGAATGTAGTTCCATGCCGAAATAGTTTAACGAGGGACATTTGTATTATTTCGGCTATCAAGCTTTACTATCAGACGTAACCTAAACACTTCTGGTGTGTCTAAAGTGAGTCAGAGATGTCCATAATACTCCAGGAATGTGGTGTCAAATATTTCAGGAAATATAAAATACGTTAGGGGTGTTCAAAGCAGACAAGTGTTCATAATATTCCAGGGGTGTCTGACCATAATATTCCTAGGGTGTCCTAAGCATGTTTGGGTAATTTGAATACTTCAAAAGTGTATAAAGTAGGTCAAGGATATTTGTAATATGTCGAGGATGTCCCAAGTCTGAAATGTCATGATGTTCCACATACAGGGTATGCGAAATATAGCAATGAGGTACATTTAGTGGCTACTGGCTGTTCCTTGTTTTGCTCCTGCGTTCCATCGAAGCCGTCGACCTTTATCGTGTGTTGGCGATCACGATGTTTTGCATTTATTTGCAAATAGATCAGGGTTGTTAAGATTGTCACAACTCATTTAGTAATATCCTTGTTTATATACAGTGATTGGGAGGCAACCCTCAATATTCGAAAGGGGTGTTTAGGGGGCAAAAGTGAACAAGAAAGCCTAATAAACATATGGTAGAATATCAACGGTTACTGAGATAGCAATGAAAATATTTTTATTACTACTTTTGCAAAAGCTGTTATTATTTGATATTTTATTTTGAGTAGGTCATGCATTCTTTATTTTAAGTAGTTCATGTATTCTAAACCAAACTCAAAGCCATACATTTTATTACACACACACACACACATTTTTATACTGTTTAAGAAAGGTATTTTTAAGCTAATATGTATCAAATCTCCTACAATTCCTATCAATGAAGTCATATGTATGTTCTCTGATACCAAACATCTAGGTATGCTAATGAACATCCACAGACAAAACTCTATTCAATAATTATCTAAAAAATTTAATATATTTACTAACCTCTGGAGTGGGAACTCGAAATTCAACCACAATAATTGAGATCTCACTTATTTCTGCGTTTTATTTTGGATCGCTTCATCAGGTGGCCTCCTTTAACTTGAGTCAAATATCTAACTATAAAGATGATTATACCAATAAATTAAAATTATTTGAAATTGAATGTCAAAATGAAATATCGACAACGTCAAACTGATTAACTGTCAATGAATATCATAACAACCTACTAAAATAAATAAAAATTAATAAAAATTGACAGTTAATCAGTTTGGCGTTGTCGATATTTCATTTTGACATTCAATTTCAAATAATTTTAATTTATTGGTATAATCATCTTTATAGTTAGATATTTGACTCAAGTTAAAGGAGGCCACCTGATGAAGCGATCCAAAAAAATGAAATAAGTGAGATCTCAATTATTGTGATTGAATTTCGAGTTCCCACTCCAGAGGTTAGTAAATATAATACATTTTTTAGATAATTATTGAATAGAGTTTTGTCTGTGGATGTTCATTAGCATACCTAGATGTTTGGTATCAGAGAACATACATATGACTTCATTGATAGGAATTGTAGAAGATTTGATACATATTAGCTTAAAATACCTTTCTTAAACAGTAAAAAAATGTTACAAAAGCTAATAATAAGGAATATATGGGTAGATATTGTGGGTGTAATTCAACGCAGGTTGGGGCTTTTGTCCACTGAGTAGTTAGTTTCACACAATATTGTTAATACCTGAAAATATATGAGAAAAAACATTAGTGATTACTAAATGTCACATTTATTTTGACGTTTGTGATTTAAACGCTTATTTTATAACTGTCACATTTATTTTTACTTGTGCGTTTGTTTAGTCGATATTGTACATACATAATTTTGTAATACCTGCCATATTAAGTCATCGAGAATATGCTGATATTATTTTTATTTATGAGTATTATAACAGTAGCGCTAATCGTGCAGTTGCTCAATATTGACATTGCTTCCCGAATAGAAGAGTGCCAGATAGAAATGTATTCCAGACAGTCTTCAACAATGCACATGAAACTGGAATGTTTCCCAGTGTGAGAATTACATCTTAGAGGCAAACTGGTTCTGGTCTAACAGTGGAAGAAGAAATTCTAAATATGGTAGAACGTAACCCGGGTGTAAGGACAAGGCGCATTGCAACCCGGCTCCAAATTAATCAAACTACGGCATGGGAACTCATTTACACAAATGGCCGTGGCCAATTTCCATATGCAACGCATCCCGAATCTTCAGGACGGTGATAATGATTTGCGGTTGCATTTTTGCAATTGGATAAACGCAAACCATACACTTTACAAATACATTTTGTTCACTGATGAGGCTCAATTCACTCGTGATGGAGTAAATAACTGTCACAATGAACATCGTTGGTCAGATGAAAATCTGCACGCCATGGTGGAAAGTAACTTTCAGCATCGGTTCAGCATTAACGTGTGGTGTGATATGATTAATAATCAATTACTTGACCCAGTTGTGCTAGATGGTCGTCTTACTGGAGCTAGAATTTTTAGAAAATAATTTCACAGATCTACTGGACGATGTTGCATTGGATATTATGCAAAACATGTACTTTCAGCATGATGGTGCCCCTGCCCATTTTAGTCGTGTTGTGATCAGTCATCTCAACAATCGCTTTCCACAGTGCTGGATTGGCCGAGGTGGTTTCCAAAATTGGCCACCAGGGTCACCAAATTTGAATACCCTTGATTACTGCCTTCAGGGATGGTTTAAATCATTAGTATATGCAAAATAGTTAACACAAGAGAGGCGCTATTTGATTGGATTGTCAAGTGTGCAGCACTCATAAGAGAAAATCACCGTGCACTTCAACGTGCTACCCGTGCAATTCAAAAATAAGCTGATGGTGGTATATTTGAAAATTTAATTCATTCTCGGGTAAAATTATTTTCATTGCTATTTTAGTAACCGTTGATATTCGACCATATGTTTATTAGACTTTTTTGTTCACTGTAGCCCCATGAATACCCCTTTCGAATATTGGGGGTTCTCCTCAATAGCCCTGTATAATATAGTTAGCCAATCAGTAAACCGGAGCAATGATAGTAGATGGCAATACTCTTTTAAAATCCAAGTCATCCTTGTCTAAATAGGGGTGATTAAAAGTGTTCTGCATCTATTGTTTTTACTTCTTACTTTGACTGGTTGACTAACTATATTTTATATGTATATACAAGGGTAATATTTAAAGTATGTTATGGGTGTTCATAGTACATCAGGAATGTTTGTTATATTCCGCAACATTCCAATGTTGTAAACATATGTCGAAGGTTATCAAATTACCTACCAAAGCTTTTCACGAATGTCCGTATTGTTCCAGTGGTGTCTAAAATATGCTAGGGATGTCCATAGTATGTCAAGGTTGTCCTTAATATTTCATATGTGTTGAAAGACACTAGGAGCAATCAAATTCTTTAAGTGGTAACCAAATTTTCAAAGGGGTGTTCAATAGATATCGTTAGGGTCCAATCTATTCCAGGGTTGTCTAAAGTAAACTCTCTGCAGCATAAAGGTTTCCACTCCAAATCAGTATGTTATGTGTAAATTAAGGCAGCTCAACTGCTTTTCCTCACACGTGACTAGATAAAAACGATTATTGACACATATTGACACAACCTAATCATTGATGCCTCCCAAAACTCCTATTAATAGTCCATCTGCTCACCCCTTTGAAAGAAATATACGAGTTAGATTGGAAACCTTTATGTTGCGACTACAGTACGTGAAGGAGCATCTGAAGGTGATAAAAAATCTCAACATTTTCATGAATAATTTATTTATAAAGTAAATACCTTTATACAGAAAATGATTACAGACATAAGATAATAATATTAGTAATATGTATTGTACTAAATACTATTTATATTATTGCTTCCTAAGTAGACTAGTTTAGTGTCGCTCCTCTGGAACTGGAGCGATAAGTCTCTGCATACTAAGATATTCGTTGCCTGAACGCGGCCTTAAGGTGCAGCTAGGCGGCGGAGCATCACTGGAGCTGTGCGACGACAGAGACAATGTCTCGAAATAATCCGACATATCGGAAGTGCCGCTGCTTGTAGACCCTGATGGACAAACGGGCACTTCTGCTTCAGCACTGGCAGACTTGTTTTCTGTTTTATTAAATTGAAAACTAAGATCTCTAAGGGGATCGGATGACTTAGATCTCCTCGGCAATGTTTGGTTAGCACAGATCTGAGTTCTGCGGGGCAATTCAAATACGCCAGAATCATTTGAGCTTGAAGAATCTCTGTTAGACTTGCAAGGAACAGAAGAAGATCTCCTTACGGCTATGGAGTGAGCACAGTGACAGGGTGAAGTCTCTGGTTCTGGTTCGGGCTCACAACGACTAGTGGAAGAATCTGCCGAGTTGGACCGTTTCCTTCTAAAGTCCAAGTTGTCTGTGTTGTCCAAAATTTGCTTTCGTTGGTAAACATTGGTTTGTAACATGGCAGAACCCGACGGTTTATTAGACCTATCTAGTGCTGGCCCTAAGTTGGGATTACTATTTGACAGCACCTTCCCTAGACGCTGTTTTACAGCCGGAGACATTGGAATATACCCTGGATGCGGCTGGGAGGGTTTGTTGGATGGTTCCATCATGAGGTAGTCGTCTTGAGCATGGCCACATTTAGCACACAAAGCTCTCGCTTTCTCTGCAATTTCCTTGCTGTTTTCATACAACTGAAGAGTTTGAGCAAATTCCATATTTTCATAGTTTGTTGAAGTTGGTGCGGTAGTAGTTGACGCTACAGGGGTTAAATTGGCATAATTGGCAGTTGTAGCAATGGGTTGCTGTCTGTGGGTCTTCTTGCTGTAATCTACGGTGGCATAAACAGCGTGGACGTCCTCTGTGGCTGACCAGCAGGACATTAGACGTTGACAGACGCATGGCCTTTCAGGTTCAGGTTGACGCACACGTACCACACATCCACAGGGTTTCTGGACTGTGTCAAAACCGAAGCTCTGTATACATTCTTTCAATTTCCGTGGTGTGTCGTAGAGTTCATCACTCTTTGACTCCTAGAACAAAATTATTAATATTAAAACTTATTAATTACCTAGAAAATATTATTTATATTTATTGTTGATAAGTACTAACACTTTCAGTACACTGTGCTATTATTAATCAAAATATAAAAACACAGACAGATGGACAAACAGACAGATAGATAAACAGACAGACAGATAGATAGACAAACATACAGACAGATAAACAAACACATAGACACCCACATTCACACCCACGCACACATTCACATGCTCACACACACACACACAGACAGATAGATAAACACACATACATATAGACAAACACACAGACATATGGACAAACACACAGCCAGATAGACAAACAAACACAGACACACATACAGACACTCAACCAAAAGCACACAGAACGAGTGATAGACACACAAACACAAACATATATAGACAAACATAAACAGACAGACAGACAGAAAAGCATACAGACCGAGTGACAGACACAAACATATATAGACAAACATAAACAGACAGACAGACATAAAAACACCCACACAGACAGATAGACAGACACACAGACAGATAGGCAAACACACAAACAGAGGGATAAGACCCATGCACACCCACATACAGATAGACAAGGGCCCAGACAGATAGACTAACACAGAGGGGGATATATACCTAATACATATGCATATATATCTAATTATATGGTATAGAGCTAGCGTTAGATGATATAGAGCTAGCGTTAGATGGTATTGAGCTAGCGCTAGATGATATAGAGCTAGCGCTAGATGATATAGAGCTAGCGCTAGATGATATAGAGCTAGCGTTAGATGATATAGAGCTAGCGCTAGATGGTATTGAGCTAGCGCTAGATGATATAGAGCTAGCGCTAGATACTATAGAACTAACACTCCTCTGATTGCCTTGTTCTCGTCGGTCAACTGTCTGTCATCCGGCGGAGTTTGTCTGTCTCATGTCTTGACCTGTCTCTTCTTTTTCCTTCCTGTCATGTTATGTCTTGTATGTATTGTCTGTCTCATGTTTTGGGTCTGGGCCTGTCTCTTCTTTTTCATTCATGTCGTGTCATGTCTTGTCTCGTTCTCTGCTTGCCTTATACTCTTATGTCCTGTCTGTCTCACCTGTCGGTCAACTGTCTGTCATCCGGCATATATGTTGTATTTGTCTGTCTCAAATCTCGAGTCTGCTGTCATGTCTCTAGTTCTCTTTTGGTTCCGTCTTGTCAATCTGTCTGTCTGTTAGTCTTGTCTGCGTCCATCTACCTTGCCTTTACTATACGTCTTATTTGTTTGTCTATTTTTGTTCATCTCGTCTGTCTATCTGGTCTGTCTGTCTCTATATCTTTGTCTCCATCTCTCTTTCTCATTTGGTCAGTCTCGGTTTTTCTATATGTCTGCTTCCTTCAGCCTCTGCTTGTTTGTCTCTTATCTGCCTCTCTATGTTTGTCTCTGTTTGTCCATGTGTTTCTGTATCCCTGCTCTTTTTGTGTAATTTGGTTTTTCTACACTTATTATATAATTTATCTGTATGTATAACTATGTTTATGTATATGTATTTGTCTTTATGAATATGTTTGTTTGCATGCATACCTGTCTGTCTTTATAATATTAATCTGTTTTTATATAATTTTGTCATGACTCATAGAAGCTTACATTTAATGTTTATTAATTCAAGCCCCTGTATATGACCCTATATAACAGTAATTGTAAAATGTTTTTGTATATAAATACTTACTACTGGATATGGTATTTTAGGAATGTCATAGTTATCATAGGACGGCGGTGGAGGAGCAGCAGGCTTTTTAGGGGATGGAGAAGCCGAACCGGGCTTTGGAGGCCTTGCAGGTGGCTTTGTGACAGCCTGACTCCATCCGCTGCTATCAGAACTACTACTAATTGAATGACGATCACAAGTGTGTTCCCAACAAGGAGTCCCTATGGTTACGGTTGCAGTTGAAGACCTGAAAGCATTATAACATTGTATTAAATAAAATTACGGTGATTTATTTTGATTGCATTGGAAATTTTTAATAAACTTGCGATATCATCTGATTAATATTTTTATTTTACCTTGACATAGCTCCCAGTTTACTGATACAGCTCATGCAGCGTTCTATCGGAGGAGGGCCCCATCCATCATTAGAAATACTATCACCACAGCCATAATTGCTTTCCATATCGGTATAAGGAGAGTCGGCACGAGACACCAAAGATGTTTCGCTCAGCTCTAACGCCACTCCTCCAGTTGCTCTCATTGGTGCCCGGCGAGGACTATCCATGACTAAAAATATACAAATTATTAAGTAAAAAATAATGCAAACATTATTGGTAGAATACCTGACATATTCCTAGAAACAGGTCTTCTTCTGGACGAATGCAAGTTGCCAGTCGAGGCAGCCTTCAGCGTGGACGTAATTTCTTCACCCTGATCGGTTAGTAGTACATAGAGACCCTCCCCCTTGATGCACCTAGAACCACCCTCGAAACAGAACCTTCCCTCCACTACTCCATACCTTCTTAAATTACTAATAAGCCACTGACCAGCCACCCTGGGGGGCACCCCCGTAGTTAGGCAGAAACCCCGCTCCTGCACGTGCAACCTGGCGGGGCCTGGAGGTAATCTGGATTTCGGAGGGGCGGAAGACACTAGCACCAAAAAATGCGGCCCATCGTTGAGGTGTGAACTCAGCTTCACCTGGAAGTGAAAAATATACATTGTTAGTTTAAAGTCTCTGAAACCAGGTCACTTGCTGGCTAAAGAGCCTGAGAAACAAATTAAAATTTTCAGTAGAGCAAAGTGATTCAGTAAACTTTAGACTGTGACAATGTGTTCTTATTTTATAGAAGTAATTTTATTGTCAAAAGACAGACAAAAGTACAGTATGTCCTTTTAATACACATATCAATTTGTTTACAAACACAATAGATATTTGCAAGTATGATGAAACCTACATACAATATTAATATATACAGGGTGTAAAAAAGGGTTACAAACTTTGAGATATAAGTAGCAGAGGAGGTTGAGATATGAAAGTATAAGATAGGAACTCCTGTCTGAAAATATGCCATTTTGACACCAGAGCCTTATATAAATGCAAATTTTTTGCACCCTTCAAAGGTGTTGCGACACAATGATTACTCGTAGAAAACTTAAAAATAAAATGATGTGGGTTCAAACTTAAGTTACAACTGTAGCAAATTACTTTTGACTTGCATTCTTAATGCCAATAAATAACTTACCATTTGTTAAATAAATGATCAACTACAGAATTGACTCAAAATAATGACTTTATTACACTTTTGAAGGCAAATAGGCACATTCCCTAGTAACCTTTGAATAGCTGTCGGCCCTGTTGAGTAAAAAAAAACATATAGCAAGAGTTCAACCAATAGACTCTTCTTGTGATACCACTGACATCATCTCATAGACCGACCACTGACTTCATCTACCCTACAGAAAAGTCCATTGGTGTCAAATCAGGACAAAAATAAGACAGTATGTTCAATGGTCCTTTATTGGCGTAACATTCTGTAAGTCAAAAGTAATTTGCTATTGCTACATACCCATGTACTTTGCTTTTGAGTTCTTCATGAGTAAGTATTGCATCGTAAAGCTTTAAGGATATATATAACTGGTATTGAGAACCAAAATTTTTTTGTAAAAAAGCAGTGGTTCCACTTGTAAACATATCTAAAACTGTAGAATTGAATGATGTACACTTTCTGGGCTGTTTTTTTGCCGTGGTTAATGGTTAAATTGCAGACGTTTCGTCATACTTAACAGATGGCATCTTCAGTGCTTCTCGATCTTGAGTGGTGGCTGAATGGTTACCCTAAGTCGAGCTTTTATACTAGTCGGTGCGTCAAGGTTGCTTAGCTCGGTGTTTAGGTTGACTGGTTATTTTTGCTATACTAAACTACAACGTCCAAACTGATATATAGCTTGTAAAATAAAGGTTAAGTAAGTTTCACTTATTACTTTTGTATCATATCACCACTTAACTAATCTAAACTTAAACATATAGATGTAAATAGGGTTGCCAACTTTTAAATATAAAATTAAAGGACAATCTAAACAAGCACTACTTAGTCGTGTTTTTCAATGTGATTTCGAAATCATGATCATAAAAACAAATAACTGATTGGTACAAATAGTATTAGTATTTTATAATTATGTTCTATATTTTTTAATTTAATCTTAAATTAATTTGTTTTTAAAGGACAACGTTTGACAACTCATTAAAGATCAATAGATAATCTAAAAAGGACTTGTCTGAAATAAAAGACGGTAGGCAATCCTATATGTATTTATAATCGTAAAACATCTTTATTTCATAAAGTAGTTAGAGAAACACTGCAAGCGCTTACTACAAAATATATTTAGGACAAAATCATAAATTTTATCAGTTAGGACCTTTCCGCTTAGCACGGCACAGTTGAGCATCAGATTGCAGTATGTTTTTTTTTAATGGAACACCTAGTGCCTTTCTTGAACATATGACAGTGTATGTCCATTTAAACATGACTTATTCAGTGCAATTTTTTACTCGCACTGCTGTTCAAAGATGAAGCTTAGATATAAAATATGTACTGCCAATATTTAAATGAAATAAATTGCTCACCTGCCATTGCATAAGTCGTTCACGATTGTCGAAAGCTAGTACCACTACAACGTCTTGACACAGAATTGCTACGGTATTTGATTCCTTATCTAACGTAAAACCAGTCTCTAGGCCTAGGAAGTGCTGTAAGGAGAGGGAAGCTTTGGTTTGGCCCTGCTTGTAGCGGTCTTTGGAGTCCCTGTATAGCTGCAGATGTAGACAGTCTGGAAAGAAAAGTTACCATATTAAAATAAATAAGTATTACTTATATTTGTATTTAGGGCAAAACAGTTATTTGGGTATTTTTGACTTCATTAATGACGTAGGGGATATCCTGTATGTAAAAAAGTTTTTTTAAATAATTTTATGAGGGCACTAATCCCTAAACGTACAGAATAGTGTAATAGTGAAAAGTCCATATTGCAGAATGGCAATAACAGTTAATGTATACTAAATATGTGTGTTGTGCATACAGGATGATATTAATGTTGTGGTGTTTTATCACAAGCAATCCAAAACAACTGATACAATTTCAAAACACGTGCAAAACTGATATAATATTGAATATCAACTTGATTTTGTCTCCTGTAGTAAGTTAAAGACAGTACCTGCCTTTTGAAATTCTCTTAAATTTTGAAGAGCTCAAAAATCAGTCAACTTAATATCACCTTGTATAATAGCTATTTTAGTAACAGAAATTAGAAAAGGTGTTACTGTTATCTCCAAACTACTTTGCAATTAGATACCTATACAAACATTTTGCCTTAGACTGATTAAATTTTGATGTGGAAGAAATCCTAATTATCACTGCTCTAACGTTAGGCATTCAGAAATTTGAGTTGCACTCACAGGAATTACTGCCAACTAGGTAGTAAAGTAATGTCTCATGTATTGCTCTAATCACATTAAAATTAACACCTCGGTTTTCACAATTTCATTTCATTTAATAGATACAATTAACCTGTCGTTATATGGTGCAATACCTAATCATTTTCAGTTCAATTTTAAATGATTACCGAGTAGAAGAGCCAGTTAATAAAAAAATAGAACTTTCTTAAATAAAATCCTCAACAGAAAATTAACCTGCTGTCTTCTACGCTTTTACCATCAACTGAAGTAAATGTGGGCGAGGAGCAATCAATTACAAGTCAAGCACAATAAGTGCTGGATTTTCAATTCAATTTACCTTATCTTCTAGAGGAATGATTACTGTGTCGTAAGGAAAATGGAAGGCAGAAAAAACCATCAGAAAAATAATACATATTAACTTTAACTCATTTCTATATACAGGGTGTTTATAATTGCGTGCATAAAATCCAGGGGCGTATTCTACGGTTAAAAGTAAGGTAATTTTGTTAAATAAGCATGGGTTCCCAAAAGTGCCCTGTTCACAAGAAAAAGTATCACATTTTTTACATATCTCGCCGTTTCGAGAGAAATTTGATTTTGTTAACAGGAGTACGCCACTGGTTACGTACATACATACTAAAAAATTATGTTAAATTTGCCAAAAATAGATTAATAGCCATGCATTTTCGACATTTGGTCGCGTTAAAAACATTATATTTTGCAATTTAGTGCAATATATAGTAATGCAAACATTTAGTGTGGTACATAGTTTTATTACTATCAGTTACAGTTCCTTAAATATTTTGATGAAAATACGACAAATTATTCATTTGTTCATATGACGTAGGTCGTCTCAATTCTTACCGCAACTATATAAAAAAATTGTATTCAAAGCTTAATAAGAGTTATTAAGCAATTAACAATTTTTTATTATGACGACTTATAAAATGTCGTTCGTCACTTACTTGGTTTGTAGTTTTACTGTTGTAATTAGTTTATTTATTATTTTAAATTGCTAATAATGTTTAGCTTGTTTCATAACCTTAATTATGTCAATATGTCAAGCATTGCCATATTCTTTTTACCAGAAATCTTAGCTAATCTGAGTTAATCTCACTAAATTGACCAATTAGCATGGAGAATAACTAAGATTAACTGAGATGAACTAAGATTTCTGGTAAAAAGAATACAGCTTATGTGAACACTTTACTAGAACACTTTTTATGAATAAAAAAGAAAAAAATTATAAAATTGTAACATCCTAATTGAAATTTCAATAAAAAATTATTATACAAAGTGATTTGAAAGTAGTACCGTGAATTAGAAAAGTCTATATAAACATATACCGTAAAACGTATACATTGTATGTTATTTTTGAAAATCCAATAAAACAATAAACACAATTTGTCCACGGGCGGGTAAAGCTAGGGGGGCAGTGCTTCAAACATGCTCAAATTTTTGTTGGTGTATTTGTTTAATAATTTGATAGCAAAAATGAAATGAATACATTTCGTGTGAAAATGGATTTCAATATATCAGTGCATCCTAAATTTCATTAAAAATTTATCGGTGTTGAAAATTAGTTGGCTTTTAAATGAAAGAAAATCTCACACGATCTACGAATCAATGCTTATTTGTGTGGAAATGTCAAATTTTTTTTCTTATAAATCCCAATTATTTTGATCAATAGGATATGTGTGCATCTCTATTCAAATTAATATCATGCAAGTCTAAAGGAGACTTATCTAGCACGATGAAAACCAGACCAGTTCTTTTCTTAATAAAAATTTATATCGTACCTTATCCCTTCATAGAAGGCAAGAAAATACATCAAATTTTATGTTCTACGTCCGACAGAAGAATTATGATTATTGATAAACGAAAAGCACGTGAATAGAGATGAGTTGATCATTACTCCGAGATAGCTTTCCTTGATTCACTATACTCGTATTTATTTATTTTTCACTTGGGAGTTGAATAACCCGTTTCATACAAATTTATATTCCACGGCGCTGGATGAAAAGGGAGTTAAAGATTAATATTGACTCGAGATGTTTTCAGAAGATAATAAATTTCGTGTTGCTCTACATAAAGTTATTAAATGCTGAAATTACTGCTTACGAGTAAATCCGAGAAAGCGCCGATTTTAACAGGACCGTAATCAGAAAAGTATAATCTAATTCAGTAATACATATGCAATGTAGATAATAGATAACAAAACATTTCCACACCTTTATAAAATAGATTTCTAGCAATTTCGAACTCTCACCCCTTTATTAACACACTTTAGGTTGGAAAGTTTTTTTCCAACACTTACATCATATAGTATATTGTTATATTAGAATTAAAAGTGTCACTTTCCTGGCGAGAAAATTTTGCATTTGCTAGACGAAGCGTAGCGTAGCCGAGGAGATGCAAAAGTGCGAGACAAAAAAGACACTTTTAATCCGAATAAAACATTATATATTTTCTCTTTTCTCCAACCAAAATCCCCCATTTAATTATTAAATAGTGCTTTTAATTTATTCAAACCAAATTTGGATAATATAGCAAAATAGCTAATAGATGTAGTCATGGACACTATGTCAAACATTAGTCGCCATATTGCTAACTGAGTTCATTTGTGATTGTTTGTGGTTCAAATTGCTGAAAAGACTGTAAGAATGGAATCTAATAAAGATTTAGATGTATATTTAGGCGAGTATTTACAAAGGAGCAAGTTGATTGCTTTTTGAATAGTGCACCTGACAATTTATATTTGATGATGAAAGTAAACGCTTTAAAACAAAATCTTTAAAAAGCTTCTTTATAAGTCGTCCTAATATTGGGGGCTGCAGGCGCATACCGTTCTGATGAATTAGTCGATTTAACAATTGAAAATGATGAAAACATTAAATCTGCTTTAATTACAAAAATTGCCAATACCAAAACCAAGAGACCACGTTCTTTTACAGCGCTGAGATACTTTTATCGAAAATATGTTGCTTTACATCCACTTGGATCGATAGAATGTCGATTATTTGTCAAATATGTTAGAGGAAACTGTCATCAAATGGTGGTCAGTATTCATAAAATTAGTGTCGTCTTGCAAAAAGTGGCAAAATTATTAAAGTTGGAAAGAGTACATTGGACACGCATTACGACGAACGTCTGCTACCTTTTTTTTTGTCGATGGCGGTAGTGACCTCACTTGTCTTAAAAGATACGGCGGATGGAGGTCGAGCAGTGTGGCGGAAGGCTGCATTGAACTTTTGAATAAAGAAAATATTGCGAATAGAAAACTGAAAGTTGTTGTTTCTGATTTCACAACCAGTGGCGGCTGGTGCTAAGGGGCACAAGGGCACGTGCCCACCCTTCACTGTACATGTCACGAAGAAATATATGATGCTATTATAGATTTATATATTTTTTTGTAATTTTATTATCGGTTGCGAAAAACTACTCAAAACTTATTTCCCGTCAACCATCCACGCGCCGAACTATATCAAACTTTATTTCCTGGGAACCCAAGAATTGTCTCCAAACGTGGCTCATTTTCCGACGTTCGGGACTCCTCGGAGTAAATGAAATTCGCCGATTTAAAGCCGACAAAGGGCACTGAAATACGTGTCTCTGTCCCTTCTCCACTAGTCTCCACTGTCTCCAATCTCCATCACTCCGTCTCCCTCCGGCATTCAGTTTTCAGTTATCAGTAGTCGCTTGCTTTGTTTAGTACGTACTTGTATATACAAATATATTTCGCTTGCAGAATAGTTGTGTAAACAAATTTGTGATTTAACTTTGCTGGTTTTAAAGGCGATTTCTCATTATAGATATAATTTTAAAGTGATTCTGTGTATTTGTACATACTTATTAAAAGAAATGGATCCGGAACCAGAAATAAATTCTGTTCAGTATCTGTTAAAACAATCTAGTGTCATTTGATCAAAAATATTTAATTAAAAAGAAAGGTAGGCCTACTGATTTTTATATATTAATTACGAATCTACAAGTAAAGCTAGAACATATAATAGAGTTTTTAATAGAAACATATACGAGAAATATGGTTGTTCTGTGACAAATAAATTGTTATGTTTTGTTTGTTTCATATGTTACAGCGTGGACCAAATACGGACTTGACGATTTAAAGCACATAGCGGATAGGGCCAAAAAACATGAAAATTCTGTGGCTCATTTAAAAGTGTTTTAGGAAAAACTGACATACGTGAACAATTAGATATACTCGCGTCAAGAATTCAGACGTCTACGTCACGGCTGACGTTACACATTTGTTTTTATTGTCAACGTAATTTTCGATATTTGGTCGCGTTATAAACAGTCATTTTTTGCAATTTAGTGGAATATATAATGCAAACTTTTAGTCGAGTATGTAGTTTTATAACTATCAGTTGCAGTTTCTTAAATATTTTGATGAAAACATAATGAATTATTCATTTGTTCGTATGACGTAAGTTGTCTGAATTCTTGTCGCGAGTATAGTGCGTATTTGCGCTATAAGTTAGGACCTCGGTTAGAACATAACAAACAGGTGGAAAAAATCGTCACATTTTGCGTCGTTTAATAATGTGTATAAAGTTTTTTGTGGAGCCTTCGAATTAGCCTTGCGAGGTCATGATGAGAAGACTTTGTCCAAAAATCCAGGCATTTATATAGGTTTAATTAACTTTTCTGCAGAATTACATTCTGTTCTTGCAATACATTTAAATGAATCTAAATTTATTTTTTGTGCCCACCCTTTGAAAAACCCACGGGCCGCCACTGCTCACAACATCTGAAAATAATATAACTATTAATGAGAACGTGGTGGAATGCTTTGAAAATTGATCGAACTTGTCCTTGTAATTAGATTCAGAATTTTTTCAAACGTATTTACTCCGATTACCTGAATTCTACATTTTCCACTCCTATATTGAAGACAAAATCTAGACATTTCGGCTGGATGAAATTTAGTTAATTGTTACTTAGAACTACAAAAAATGTTCTTCGTGTTTTCTCTGTAAAATCGGAAATTTTTCATCTATAGCATTAAAACCAAAAAATTAGTTATTTAGCTCTCGTAAAAACGTTCTCGTTTGCCTTTTTCAGCTTGTAGCCAGCACTTTTTCATTTAAGAAAAAACCTTCATTTTGGGATAATCACCTACATGTATGTAATTGTTTACAATAACGACTCGTTTATGAACACAATTTATCCATAACTGTACACTATACACTATACAGTACAGTTTTAATAGAACATATGTAGCAAATCTTGTTATTTGATGGTATAACACATAAGTATTATCTTCTCGACAGCAATTTTTGGTAGGACTCCAATTTAATCCTGGCTTTCCACCACTCGGAGAGATTCGAATCGAAATAAAAAATGAGCTCCAGTTTCTGCGAATATTTTAGTCGACAAAAGCGCCTTGTAAACGGTTTCTGCCCATTGTCAACACATTCGGTCGCGATAGGGTTTGGAACTAAAAACAAAAAACGCTTCTGGCGAAGTTTATTGGTTGTAATATATTCATGTTTCGGACGAGATATATTAGTTGGGGTCGGAGGCGCCTCGGCAAATAAATGAGTGCCATGTACAGGGTGGCCATTTTTGGATATGACAAAGGATGCAATTTAAGTACATTTGAATGTTTAAAAAGAAAAAAGGATCTTTATTCTAAGAGAATTATTTTGTGAAAAGTACCAAAATAATTATAAGGATCAATATTTCAACCTAGCGCCAGCGGTGTAGAAGTTCTGATAGTTAAAATGGTCATATTTTTCTCTGCTGTGTGCAGCAAATGCGAGAGGTGTGACACTCCTAAAATCAGAAGTACGTTTTGCGTGAAATCAAAAAAAAAATCTGTAGAAATCTGTAAAATCATACAAATCACATGAAATCATGCAAAATCTTGTGAAATCAATTGAACAACTAATTTCATTTGGTATATTTGTCATCTGTCATAAAACTATTAAGTTTTTAAATATTATGCCGATTTTACGTTTTTCTTTTAAATTGGCTCTTGTTTAAGCAAGTTTGTTTTTGCTTTTATGTGCTTTATGATATTAAAAAATAGTTGTAACTGCCAATGTTATATGTTTAGTGGAAGTAAGTAGAACTGATGTTCAAGTTTAGCTTGATTTAAAATGGAAAATGAACAAAATTTGATATACTCTGCTATACTTATATCTTTACAGAGTCTACAAAATATTTCTTAAAAAAGTATTGTAATTGAACAAAAAAAAATAAGTGTCATCTTATTGATTTTATTTTTGACTAAGTCACCTTTCCATAAAGTCGAATATTACAAGTTACTTTTATCCTCAATTTTATTATTATACACGTAACGCTGATTGCTTACAGCTAGTGCAAATTTAAACTTCCATCTCAAATTCCACCGTTGTTTGAAAAAGTCATATCTTGAAACATTCAGAAAAAATATCCAATTATTTAGAAAATTTACTATTATCTGTTTTAAAACTTTATTTTGAACTTTTCTCTAAATATCAGAAAATGTAGTTATAAGAAAACAATTAATCAAACTCAACATGATATGAAATTTTCCAGCTAGTTGCAAAGCTCGATACTAAGATCTAAGGAAATCAAGTGAATTCATATTAAATCAGGTGTACAACATTCTTGGCAGTGTCACATCCCTCGGGCATTTGGTATAATCGGTTTAGGCATTTTTTAAAGTAAATTAATCAAATTATACAACACAATCAATGAAAAAATAAAAAGGTGTAAGTGTTTTGCCATTGATTTTCTAAACGCTCTGTATACATTCTGGTAGCTTAATAAAAAAGTTGAAATGATTCTGTACAACCTTACATTTTAATTTGTTTTATGAACTTCTACCTACTTATATATTTCCAATTAAACTCACATTAAAATAGTCTTTACAAATAAAGAATGTAGCAATGCTGGAGAGCTTAAAAAATTGTCTAGAACAAACGCCATTTCGATGAAAGTTTGGAAAAATTTGCAATTTTCCTATTTTACTTGACATTGCCTGTATTTCGAAACCTAAGCATTTGAGGACCTAGGTTTATATAAACTTTTTTTTTCGTATTTATAGATGCAGAATCTGCTCTAGAGTTATTTGAAAATTTTGCACCTTGTATTTGATGTCAAAAACCATACATACATTGCTAAATATTATAGAACTGATATGAACTAGCAAATACTTTTACCATAAAGTAAATATGTATACACAGGGATGGTCAGAAGTACGGAATAAAATTCATATCTTTTGAATCAGTGATTTTTTTTAACGCCGAAATACGTTTACTGATCTTGATTTTTTCCCATCTTTCGGTTATATAGGTACTAATTAATTTTTCTTCAACCCCCTAATCCCTACTTTTTTTTCAAATGGAAACATAAGGCATGAGGGGGCTCGTTGCAAAGCTTATAGAACACCGAATCCAACCATACTAAATAAACAAATTTCAGGTTTTCAATAGCAAGGTTTTTAGGGTTGTATAAATACCTACTTAACAAGTGAAATAAAATTTAATTATCTTCGGTGTTATCCTCCATGAATTTGCACATAATAAAATAAATAACTTGAAATTGTACCTATCACTGCTAACGCAAAAAGAGATATCTTTTTTATGTTGCGTTTTTTTGGTACCACTTACTTCAGGTCATCCCTGTATACGAGGATATACGAGTTCTTCCCTCTTGAAATATGGACTCCTCTGTATAAAGGTGAGTTAACACTAGTGTAGCTAATTCTCCATATAAACTTTGTTCGTTTCAGCACTAAAGTTGCAAACCGTTGCTAATAGCATTATACAAAGTAATACAAACAAAAAGACGCCAATAGTTCAACGTAACCGAATTATTTACCTGCATCCGCAAGTTGTATTTAAAGAAATATATCACGCAAGTTAGCGCCCAACTTAGAAGACTAAGTACAAAACAGCGCGGCGATAAAGAAAAATGATGCCCGTTGTTTGTTCCGGTGCCGAATTCGTCGTTTATCTCTTCCGGCATCCTGGACTCCGGTATTTGTCACCTCCAGGAGATATCTTTATTTGCGACACGCTGTCTTAACAACGGCCGCCTCCAGCCCTCGCGCGTTATCGAAAGCAAAACTTTCCTCCCAGGCCGAAATTGATGAGATTCGCGGGTGAGTTGAGAGTTTTTCCCCGTCTGTGGTCTCGTACAAATAAAATAGTTAGAAAATTACTTGGAAGTTTAGACTTAGGTGGTAGCTGTGTGTGGTTTCGTAACAGGGACACAACGACGCAAAGTAAGGAACGATTTTTCAGTAATTGTTGCAATAGAAACGTCAAAGACCCCTTTTATGCACGCATTTTTCTCCACTCAACGAGAAATTTCGAAAAAACGCGGCATATTTCTGCTCCATTTTATGCACGTGTAGGTATTTTATCAGTTGTCGCCAATTTCATGCCACACAGTAGTCAGTGAAGTACATGAAAATGGATCCATAATTCAACAAAGTGCATTTTATATTTTATATGGAGATTTATAAAAAGATGCTGACAAGTTTTTTAATTAAGAGCCATCCATAAATTACATCACACGAATTGTAACACTTTTTAACCCTTCCCCCCGTCCTTGTCACAGGTTGTCACATTTTCGGAACCTCTCCCCCCTGATGTGACATCACACATTTTTCAAATTTATGTGTGTATTTAAAAGTAATCAAAAGAAAACAGTTATTTTTATTTTTTTCTTACTCTTATTATATGCATAATCTTTAATAAAATCAACATAAAGTCAAATATATTAGATAAGAGAAAAAACAAACGACTAGTTAGAAAGTAATAAACGACTAGGTAATTATGTTTATTAAAGATACAAAACTTAATCATCTTGTGTCCATGGATTTTGGACTTTGCAAAGTTTTTTATTTACAGATAAATTTCACGTTATGGATTTTGAATTTTAACATGTCACTTCACAAAGTTTTTGACCCCCCCTGCCCTTTGTCACACTATGTTACATTCCGGTGATACCCCCCACCCATTAACATGTGACGTAATTTATGGATGACCCCTTACTTTCATAACACGATCATCTTTTGATGAATTAATTATATAACATATAACAGCATTTGGTCTGATGGTATCAATAAATATTTCAATATTAATTGCGTCCATTGCATCCATGTCCCGCTTGATCAACAGCTAAACTAAAACTAAAACAAACTGTCTAAAACTACTCTTGACAGACAGAGCCACTGGACTTGCGACAAAGAACGCTTTGCATAAAAACGCCGACATACTTTTGTGTTTTTGGGAGCGCGTACGCCAAGCGTTCTGTAAAGCCATCGCGACAGAATTGAAAACGCGAGAGCAAACAAACGAGCGTAAAATGCATAAACGTAGTAACTCTGTTCATGGTATCTTGAAACGCGGCGTTTTTCTCAATTTGCGTTGAGAGGAGAAAAACGCGTGCATAAAATGGGTCTAAGGGGTCGGTAGTGTAACGCTAGATATAAGTATAGATGGGATATAAACTTCCAAAATGTAACAAATGTTCAGTACTGACCGCTGGGCGCAGAGGTGGTACAATGGTAGTGATTTTGATTGGATAAATGGAATGGTCCGTGCAGTCTAAGGGTTGGCAATGGGGAGGAAGATGGTGAACCTCTACTTCTTCGCTACTTTTGACTATGTTGGTGTTTACATCCGCTACAAGCGAGAAAAATTTGTAATAAAGACTATAGGTAAAATGCTGTTCATATGCCAAAAGAGTGTGCAGTTGAGGCGATTATAATATTCACGACAGTTTCAAAATTGTGTTTTTGGGGATTAGTAGTGGAAATATACAGTGAGATGAAAAAGTATGGATTAAATTTATTTAAAAATTGGGTGTTTCGAAAATCGCTTGGACTCGTCAATTTTTATTTTTATTTGCGCATATCTTAAACCTGTAAAAAAATAATCATGCTCAACATTTTTTAATTGGAAATCCTCTTTTCTGTATTTTTACTCAATTTGCAGTTTTAAAAAATTGTGTCCTGTAACGTCAGACGATACATTCGCACGTGCACAGCCTTCTTCGTTAGATGAAGAAGGCTGTGGCACGTGTATATTTAATACAGCATTGTGCTTTATGTCTGAATACGATTTCCATTTTTGGACAACGCAGTTGTATACGTTTAATTAAATTTTAATTTGTCATTTGGGATATTATTAAAGTGTTAATTGTGTTAAGTAGACATGATATTGAATTAAGTAGCAAAATAGACTCGTAAACTGGACACAGCAATTGTATCTCACCGGACAAATGGAAAAAGTATTGCATTATGTCATTATGTACGAATACAGCACACAGCGCCTAATAAAAAATATTGCACCGTAAATAAAAAAGAAAAGAAAAATGGGGTGTAGGGCGATGAAACCCGACGAAAGAAAACGTTAAGCTTTTCAGCATTGCAACAATGTTTGAAAAGACCATTTTAATGTACCTAAGTTTGATGGGAAATACATAAATAAGTAGGTAGGTAGGCTTAAGCTCATCGAAAACATTATAAAATAAAATTGTAAAGAATCAATTACGCTTTTCTATTAAGTTATCAGAATGTATATAGGGTGGTTAGAAAATCAATGGGAAAGCAAACTTACATTTTCTTATCAATTTATTGTATTCAGCGCTTTATTCCGATTCTAAATGTTCTGTATTTCCTCCTACCATTTACGAGATGCAGATTGGTATCTATATAAAGCATTTACACAATTTTGCTATCTGACTTCACTACATTAAATTACCTGTTTTATTCTGAAAACATAGTAAGCAAAAGTAATAAATAAGGATTTTTAAAAAATCTTTAAAGAGAAATGAAATCAGTAGTAAATAGCAATAAAATATGAATAAATTCATTAAAAAAGATATATCATTATTCATTACTTGCATTTATTATTTTTCAAATTAAAATAACTAGTTTAATGTGAAATCAAATGGCATAATTTTATAAATAACCAACAGCATTGTCGCTGTAATTTTCACGAGCGGTTCTATATTATAAACAAAGAAGTAGGTAATGTTTACACGTAAGTTCACTACGTCATCACTAATAATTATGGTAATGTTAAAAATGGAAAATAAAACATCTGCTCGCTATGACCCCGTATTTCTGTACTATTAAAGTTGGAAATTGCACCATAAATTCATAAGCATAAAATTAAATGAATCCATTCGTGGAAAATTGTCCTACTATGTTTACACAAATCCCGCTTCCGTCATCGTGAAATTTGTACAGCATTACCTACACAGCATTTACAATATCTATGATCTAAAAATACCGGAAAAACACAAGAAACAAACGCTTGTTTACATCAACAAACACCGTAACTTGCATCTGTATTTACTGAAACATATACCGCGCAGAATGTCGTGTGACGTCACGTCATCCACCACCACATGGTTTTCCTTACATTCAATACGTATGAAAGATTATCCTGCAATGCATTTCAAACCAATATAAAATTGATGCAACTTCCCCATCATAATTAATATCTACAGGGTGTTAAAAAAAGAGTGTAAAATATTTAAGGAGGTAATAGTATGAACCAAAATAAGCAGAAAAGTCTCAATAAACATCCGCAAAGTAACGGTTGCGGAGATATGGAATGTTTTATTTTGCAAAAACGTTGTGTATTTTCTTATAATAGTTGGTTGCTTACCTCAACTTTCTGCAGAACACACTGTATGAGTTTTTGGAATACATTCCTTTGAATCAGAGGCAACAAATGTGGTTCCAGCATGATGCTGCTCCAGCTCATTTTTCCATGGCCGTTAGAGAGCATTTACACCAAACTTTTCCACATAGATGGGTCGGAAAGGCCGGACCTGTTTTATGGCCTCCAAGATAGCCTGACCTGAACCTTCTAGATTTCTTTGTTTGGGGATATTTGAAGACATTAGTGTATGGTAACCCTGTAAATAGCCTGGAACAGCTGCAGCTACGGATTAATCAAAAGTGTCAAGAAATCCAAATCAAGAGTGGTGTTTTCGAAACAGTTCGAATATCTTTGAGGTAAAGATGTCGTGCCTGCTTGGAAATGGACGGAGAGCACTTTGAACATCTTCTGTAACTTTGTTTTTTGTTTGTTAAAATCTTCCTTTGTCGGTTTATTCCTAATAAAATAAAATGTTTGAATAACGAATAGTGGTCCATATCTCCGCAAGCGTTACTTTGCGGACCCATGTTTATTAAGACTTTTCTGCTTATTTTAATTCATACTATTACCTCCTAAAATATTTTACACTCTTTTTTTAACACCCTGTATATTAGTTCCGTCAATGTCAATATTAAATGTAGATTAATCCTTCTGACCTCAACGCTTCGTAAGAAATAACACCAAATATTTACGCAGACAACAGCAGCAACTGCGTAACGCATAGTCGTCTCCTTATCCCCTAATTCCTTACAATTACGTAGACCTATGCCGCTAATCTCAAAATGCATTAATCACAACTAAAACTTTGGAATTTGCAGAAGTACGGTTTGTTACGTAGAAAACCACCCTCCGAGCGTATTCATCAGGGCTCCCCCTTTACTCCCGATATTAATTAACAATAAATAATAAATCAAGGGGCGGTGCAGTGTTGCCAACCGATCTCTTATTATTCATAGGTTCGACTGCCCCGGGCCATGCGGGGCTACTTCAACTGCAAACAGGAGGTCGCCCGACGATGTATTTTATATTACTGGGCTCAGATATCCTAATACGCGCGATTCTAGTTCTCGTTTTGTCTGGGGAAAGTTCCCAGCTACGTCTACATTATGAAAATATAATGATCCGGTTAAATAACGTATAGTGTTCGGAGTGCGGTGTTTGTTTTTTATGAATATGCCAACAGATGTGCTCCCGTTGCGAAATTGATTAACCTCGGATGTTTAATTCTCGGTAGAGTTCGACCGAGCATAATGGAGTTACTGATGAAGTTCTTTGTTTGTCTAATAGATGTAGCAGACCGCAATCACATCTCGGATATAAAGTTCGATGAAAAAAGGCGCATTCAGATTTTTTAATATACTCGAGTCAAGAATTCAGACGACTTACGTCATACGAACAAATGAATAATTCATTATATTTTTAGCAAAATATTTAAGAAACTGCAACTGAGAGTAATAAAACTATATACCGCACTAAATGTTTGCATTGTAAATTGCACTAAATTGCAAAAAATTGTTGTTTATAACGCGACCAAATATCGAAAATTACGTTGACAATAAAGACAATTGCCTAATCTCAACCATGACGTAAGACGTCTGAATTCTTGACGCGAGTATAGGTACTTTATTAGCTGCAAAGAAGTTAGTGTTGGCATATTGTCTTGCATTTTTTTAAATCTTGCCTTGGCCTCGCTTTGACATGCATACAAAATACACATATTTTACTCTGTGCATAATATTTAATGTTGAAAGCCTCTCCTTTTCCAATATTTATGTAATTACAAATACTGTAGAATATTACTCAATGAATTTATTCATTTCAATGCAAACTTCAAATATACCACTATTAAATTTTTAGGAAACGCGTGCGCTTATGATCAACGCATCCAACCCGCATCTTCAAACTCGTGAAATATATTTTATTAGGCGCTGTATGCTGTATTCGTACATAATATGGCCATAATGCAATACTTCCTCCATTTGTCCGGTGAGATGTACTTTCTGTGCCCATTTTACGAATCTGTTTTGCAACTTTTTTCAATACCAATGGTTATTTAACACAAAACAACTAATAAAAATGGCAAATTAACTCTTCTAAATGTATGTGCTCCGTTGTCCGTATGGAAATCGTGTGAACTAAAGCACTTGCACTCTTGCTAAAAAAATGCTACTACAGTGTAAATGAATTTTTAAATGATAATATTATCATAATATGACGATGTTTTTATATAAATGTTATTGTTTGTGTCATTGATGTTGTTAATACCGTTACTTTATTAATTTAGCTTATCTGTTGTATTGTTTTATATATGACTTGTTCTATCCATGATGTCATGGCTTAAGGAATCAATAAATTATTATTATTATTATTACAACAACAAAAAAAACCAGTCAAATTAAACAACAAGCATTGTAATCGAGCCAAAAATTTTCATTCGCGATGGTGATGAGAAATAGAGACAGCAGTTTATGTTGAAAACAAGATAGCAAAATGCAACTGCCACGGATAACGAAATGAATATTGTAATAAGTAGAAATAGTAGATAGTCTCATTAAAAATCTAGTTGAGGTTTCTCTTACAAGAGGAAAATTGGCTTGGATTCAGTTATAAACACTAAAGACTGTGTATTTTTTTCTTGGAAATTATTCCTTCATACACTTTGCTCTTACTTTTGTTTTAGGCAAAAGTATTTTTCATTTTTCTTATATGGGCTTTGTTCATCAGCTTTATCTCGTTTCCAAATTTGTTCCAATCCATCCCAAATTTGTTCTTACGAACGCTTTTATTTCGCGTCGTTCTTTTTCTTTTCAATTGTTCTTGATTTTCTCCAATCTCTTGTTTCAAGAGCGATGCCTAAGGAACTCTCAATTGTTTCCAGAAAAAAATACGCGGAACGTTATACAATTTGCACCGAGTGTGCTCAAAGCTCCCCTTCTTGGCGGCTGTATTATCTGTCCCGCAACTTCATTAATAACGGCACGTTCGGAATTGCTCCGGCCGTTACCGCAACGAACGGGGTCAACACCATTTGTCAGATTTTCATTTATGGCCCGGTATAGCCGCGGCACGCCCGGGTGAAATATGCAAACATTTGACGTTAATCTGCGCTTATTTTATTAGCGACTTAATCGGGGGCAACTCCGTGTTATTGGAGAAGGACGCCGGGCCTATGGACGAAATACGCCCTTCCAAAAAGTTTAGGAACCACTGCGATCAATTATTTATTTATCCACAATCACTATACCCAACTACCAACTCTAGATAATGACATAGGCGTACTAAATTTGAGGGCGATCAGATATAAAAAAATACACAAAAATGACAAAAATAATGCACTAGATAGCATCCATTTTTTTTAGAAGAAACAGTGATATAACAGTTTTTGCCAATTTCGAGGCAATAAAAATGATGAGTTATTTCCAATTTTTAATTTTAAGTTTTTATCTTGTGTTATCAATTACCCAAAGACGAAAATAATAGAAAGGGACTAATCCACAGCACAGATATGATTACGGAAGGCGAGGGTTGCATGATTACCTAAGCGTGCCACTTGAGAATAGTTCAAAGCACACAAAATTATTAAAAATAATCACAATCTACCATGGCAGTTTCATGATGAAAATGATAGAAAATGTTATAATTGACAAAATTCGTTACAAGTAGAGATTTCCCCACCATTAAATAAATCGCGTAAGGGTTTAGAATACATTGCACTACATATACAAACTATTCACTATTGGTTACTAACACTGTCACTATAACGGTCACACATTATATTTATATCGTACCGCCTTCTGTGTCCATGTTTCGTCAAAAGTTAACACATTCTTCGATCCAGATTCCGACCTTTTAGTATTTATTTCATATAGTTTCTTCGCCATATCAATATTTCGTCTTTCTCTATCAATATACTCTTTTCGATTTCATTTATAGAGAAACTCAGATAAATTCATATGTCACGCATAATTCGCAAAAGCACTCTTCTGCATATTCTAATCAAGATTTTATCTTGCAAGATATACTTAACAATCCAATTTTTTTTTGTGGAAAACTCATTTTTTAAATACCATCTTCCTTCAGCGAGTTTCCACTATTTTTCATTTCGCAGTTGTACTTCTTTGCCACTCTTTTTTGCACTATACATATATGCTGCTCACGCACGTACATTCTTCTTAATGAACTACATATTTCAACATCAGTTACATCTCACAGACTTACATATTTTGATCTCGCGCTCTAAACCCTCCATACATGTCAACATCAGATATTCTTCACCTGTTAATTAGGGCATTTACGATTTTGAGAATATGCTGAAGGGCATGAATTATTCTCCAGTTTAAAGAACACAAAATCACTAATAAATTAATTACATTCATAATTTAGCGGAAATATATACCCGAAATTTTGGCCGCCTGAGCGATATACCCGCCCATGATAGCGCTGGAAATGAAACAGGTGAATTCGTCAATTCGTCACAGCCAATAGAAGACTGCGGCGCATGCGTATTTACTGCAGCAGGAGCTGTGTAATCGGGTATGCTTCACAGATTTTATAGACAAAATATACGGGCTGCATGCATGTTTCTTTGTGTCGACTGCTATAAATTGTGAGCTGGTTTATAACATGAGGCACTCTCTAGATGTTCGGCCGTTGAGTATTATTAAAGTAGGGTTTTTTCATTGACAGCGACAATGAAAAGTACGCGTTTATTGAGGAGTGTCACTTTATTGCTTGCCGAGCGATAAATTCTAGCAAGCGCTCGTCGTCAACAGCAACCAAGTAAACAGCGTCCTTTTTAAGTAGTAAATTGTAAATTTAACAATTGTCAAGTTTTGTAAAATTTGCGTAGTTTAGTTGAGAGAATTTTAGTTTAAAAAATGATGGAAATCAAAAATACTGACTGTGATATCCCGAATACACCTCCGAATATTAAAAATGCTGCAGAAACTGTAACTTTAGGTTTGTTGCCAGAAAAATCAAAGAAGTTATACGAGAAACAATATAACCTATTTGTGACATGAACGTAAGTCGAAGGAAATTTATAAATATTCGGAAAATGTACTCCTCGCCTATTTTTGTGAGAAAGCAGACACTAAAATCGTCATCATGATGGTCGATTTACTCGATGCTAAAATTCACATTATGTACCAAGAATGATATTGACTTCAGGCAAGTTCAAAAAGTTGACGGCATTTTTAAAGAAGCAAGGAGTTGGATACAAGCCTAAGAAATCAAAAACTTTTTCGCAAGCGAAAATATATAGATTTTTGCTCGAAGCCTATGATGAAACATACTTAATAAAAACTGTAAATTCTGTAAAGACAAGAAACTTTTACTGTCACAAATGACATTCAAGATAATTCTATCAACTCTTTGTCATTCTATACGAAGCATGTAGCCTTGTGACCTAGAAACGAAAAATACCAGCACGATTATTCTTAAAATTTAACAAAGGCAAGTGTTTTAATCAAGTGGTAGGAATGAATCTTATTGCTAAAAAACCAAACGATATTGCTAATAATCTTAACCTATCAGAGTGTCATTTATACACAGAGGATTGCTTTCGCTGAACATCGGCTACTTTATTGGTCCATGGTGGAGGTGATATTGTACAATTGACACGACACGGAGGATGAAAGAGTTCTACATACATAGATAATAACATTAATGAAAAATTGAAACAAGTAAGAACATTTTAACTAGGCCATCAAATAATGTACAAGTAATGAAATGCAGCAATCGCAGTGACAAAAATTTTACCATATCAGAATACAGCCCTAATATGCGTTTTATCCTACTTTTTATTTTCATATAAAATAACGATTTAATGACTTAATCTGTGGAATTAACCCAACAATCTCCAACACAACGACTACCACCTTGTCTTTATTATTTACTTCACTTCTGAAATTTCGTAAAATTAATCATACTCCATCCCCCAGAAACCGGCTGTCCACTAGATTCTTTAGACGTATGTATATAGCCACGCTTTCTCGCACCGAACTAATATCTACGCGGTCGCTCCCGTCTCTTTTTTTCCCGAGCCAACAGCGAGACGTGGAGTTAGTCGCAAGAAGATTGATGACTCCCAGGGCTCGTATTAATGGTTGCGCCATCTGTGCCTCGCGTCATATTACACGGTTATAAATTGATTGCGAAACAAAAATATTAATACGCGCTTTCGGATGTGTTGCCGATAAAAAGCGGGCGATAAAGGGGCGCGATTTATGCACTTTTCGGGGGCGCATTTGATATGCGAACGCTTGTTTTTGTGTAATCGCGGACCGATGCAATTCTGTCGAAAATACGTTTTAAGCGGGGCGATCAAAATAACTGATAGACAAATAAATCCCCTGATAAATAATGAACACAACTGAAAACCTATTTTTTTAATTTTAATAATCTGACAAGAGTTATTACTAAAAACATTTTCATTCAACATTTCGCATGATAATAAAAAGCGCACATATTCTTACATAGACGCCGAAACTTGAAAATTGGTAGATATTTTATTGCTAATTTGCACCACTCATTTCAATTTTGTAGTTTGTGCCGTTTTCGGAAAAAATGGTTGACTAATGACTTTCATTTTTCATTTTTAAACAACCAAAAGCCAAATTTCTAACTGACTGTATGAGTTGAATGGCCACATTTTCTTATTATTGAAAAAGGTACTTTTTAAAGGTACTTTGCTATCGTTCTTAGTTGCGGAGCAAATCTATATGGTCTACTAGCGCAATATTATTTATTTATTTATTTATTCCAATGCGAAATGCCTAACTGAATTACAAAAACAAACAAACTATAAATGTAATAAATCAATAAAAATAGACAAAAATGATAACGATTTGCAGCAGTGTAGCCAACGTAAAGGTATACAAAAATAAAAACAGATGTAGCCTTCTCAACAATAAAAAAAATTACGGATATTTGAAACCAAATTGTACGAACCAAAAAAATCATCATTATTATTATGAGAACCCTGATGTAACAATCTTAGTATTACTTCCATAGGAACATAATTCATAGTTCTTCTATGAGGGATATGGAGAAGTTCGTACATTCTCGTATTTCTAGAAGGAATTTTGAATCATACTACTTGAGATAATAAATAAGAATCATTGATCAAAGAGTTCAGCACCTTAAATCCAAATAATAATAGAGCAATTATCCGCCGATTATATAACAAGTTAACTTTAAATTCCCT
This sequence comes from Monochamus saltuarius, assembly GCA_025584915.1. Classification (NCBI taxonomy): domain Eukaryota; kingdom Metazoa; phylum Arthropoda; class Insecta; order Coleoptera; family Cerambycidae; genus Monochamus; species Monochamus saltuarius. The sequence goes on along the minus strand of CM046727.1, from coordinate 14,363,826 downwards.
ACATAATTCATTAGTGCGAATATTATTGTAATCTGGGGGTCTGTTATACTTTTTAAAATATAAGTATACTAAAAATGTCTTTTCCTTTTCTATATTACCTATATACGTGTTAGGTTGAGAATGCCATAACAATGAGCCACATTATAATTTTGGCCCAACTAGTGAGCTGTATAAAGTAATAACAGGATTGATAGTACGAATATTTTTGGACTCTCTTATTACAAAACCTAATAACCTATAGGCAGAAGCACACATTTTCTCAATATGAAACCTGTAAGATAATTGGGAATCAATTTCCACACCTAGACCTTTCACATTATTAACTCGCTTAAGTGGCAAGTTGTTCATTTGATAATTGTATGTAATTGTCTATGTCTAGTGAAAGTAATCGTATAACATCTAGTAATGTTAAAGTCGAGTTTGTTTGTTATGCTCCATTCATAAGCCGAATTAATATTGCGTTGTAATAGTAATGCATCTTGTAGGTTTATATAATTTGAGATCATCAGCAAACATTAAAGAACCTGTGTTACACAGTATATAAGGAAAGTCGTTAATGAAATATAAAAACAAAAGCGGTCCTAGATTTGAGCATTGAGGCACTCCCGAACAAGCGTATAAGTTAGCAACAAATTTTTAACCTACCTATTGTAAGAGCTGAATGACCAATTTATTTTATTCTGAAAAAGTATACACCTTATGAAAGTACTCAAAAAGCAACTAAATATGATGCAAATATCGCTTTGCTATCGTTCTTGGGTGCGAAGCAATTCTATGATCTACTAGAGTAATATTACGCTAGCAGTCACTATTTTTCTAGAACACAGCACAAGCTATAAAATTGATACTGGCGGTACAAATTAGCAACAAAATAGCACATTAATACACATCTCCATTCTAAATACATACAGTATACTATTTATTTATAGGTTAGTTTACCCAAAACGTAAAATAAAATGTTCCTGAGCAAAATATCTATTTATTGTATACATTCTTACTGATAAAATTATGAAATAATATGTAACAAAACACGAGGCAAAAATAACAAAATTTTCATATTTTAGTATCCTTGCAACCGCTTGTCGCGACTTCTCAACAATGTTACTATTTTAAAATCTTTGAACTAAATAAAAAATAATTCTTACCCGACCCTAGATGGTAAAAAACGCTGCAGATTGCAGATTTGTTGAAGTGCTCCCTTTGACCCCGTTAAATTGGCGTCTATGCATTCTTATTAAATTAGATTTAACAAATTCCTGATACATTTTAATAACACTTTATTACATTCTACAGTGTCTGCCACAGCAAAAACTTTAAATCTCGCAGTTTCCTCTAGACGGCGCTCCGTCTTCAAAGATTTACTATTTCCCTAACTACTCCATTCGGAAGGCTTTTACGCGAGCATCGTGCCCGCGATAACTTGAGATTACCAAATGCTCTTTGCGGTTATTCTCGAGAAAAATGGCGCGTCTTTTCGTGCGATTGACATGCAAAAACCGTTGCTGTTTAACATTCAAGTCGCCATTTTAAATCGGTCCATTAATTAGCCCGTTCGCTTAATATGCGAGCCGCTGCCACGTTAACAATAATAGAAACAATAAAGGCCTCGTTGGCGTCAAATAAATAGAAAGGACTTTGGTTCCGACGAGGCTGGCGTCCATTTTAATTTCGCTTCAGATTCGAATTACTTGCAATGAAATGTTTGGAAGCATGAGCTGTTCAATTACAGGGATTACTATGAAATTCTCAAAGGACTCTGAGGAGTACTTCCTACCATGATAGTGCATTTAGTTCTACAGAATCTAGTTCGAGAACAAGGCTAGGGAAGTGTGTAGCATGGGTATCACCTAATTGTTACCTACGCAACAGCATAATTATGTTTTCTGAAATTTCACATTCCATTTCGGAAAAGAGTGTAGAACCGAATAGTCTGATAGATCGATATTGTGCAAAGGGTTTGTTCAATAAGGGTATACGGATTGATTCACACGTTTGTTCAAAACATAGGGAACTCAAGTTTTCTATTTCCTTATCACAAATTTAAATTAAATTTGTAGGCAACCAATAACGGTACCACATTAATTATTTTATTGAACAGTTACTTTTGAATTATATACTGCTTTTTCTAGACCATTACTATGAGAGGCCTATTATTTCCCGGATTTCCGGTAAGTATCCTCGCAAAGATTCACTTCCACCCACCTCACTCAATAGAACTCGTTCATTAAAGGATCCGAACCGGTCATTTGTTATTTACCAGAGGTAGGGACACATATAATGCAACTTCACTATTCTCTATTGCCCATTCGCAAAAATCATTACGGTAGACGTTGCCGTAAATGGTGTAGGGGAGCTAAATGGCCAACATCTGTCATTCACAGGGACACGTTATATATCAGAGGAGTTGTTAACTCCACAACCTTTGTGTATGAGGTGTGCGACGGTAGCAAATAATGTTCTGATGCAAATGTACGAAAAATTGGAGAGCATTTTTGTTAAGGACTTATTATTTTCCACAAAATACGTTTAACAAGTGTTACGCTAAATGTTGTCAAAATTCTCCCATCCACAGGTACTCTAAAATAATTAATCTAGAAGATTCACTTCACTGCCTTCACAGTAAAGATGTATGCTTTAATTACATTAAAATTGTATATGTTATTATTAATGTAAGTTAATGAATATGATGTCGATTTAAAAAATAATGATATAATTATACACAGTAAAAAATAACATTGAGTAAGTTCAAACTCATTTATGAGTGAATTAATTTTTGGTGTTGAATTTTGAGTAAAGATATTACACATTGTTTAGAAAGTGGAAGGGGGAAAACAAAATTGGGTACGAGCAGGTACCAACGCGCAGTTGTAGTTTTGCTATGTTATTCTAACCCCATCGTGGACCACGGGCCGCAATTGTAAATACATTTACAAATTACAATTTGCATAAAAATGTATGGTGTAAAGCAGAAAGTGAGAATTTGTGTCATGTTGTGGTAGAAATAGGTAAGTAACAATGGCCGTCTTTATCCGATACAAAAAAATTTTGGTTTGCTTCTTATTTCAGAAAACCTATCCTACTTCATTTGATCCTCAACTACTTAACTATAAAATTATGAAAAATAGATTAAACCTGGAAATTATTGATTTCAAATAGTTTATTCAATAAAGAGCCGTTTGAACTTCATCAATCATACCACACCATTGAATATTTTAAATATTTTGTTAAACTTGAGAAAAAATTTGTGTTTAATAATAAAATAAAACATCTTTACATACTGCGTCATGTTATTGTCTACAAATATAATACTACAATAATAACAATAATTATTATCATTGTTATGGTTGCTACCACAATTCCATTAAACCTATATTTTGTACCAACTGAACATGTTTTATTTTTATAGACTGTTATTTTCATGACATAATTATTTATAATAATTTTATTATTATTATTGATTTAATTATAATTATTTGTAACAGTCATAATGGCATTAATAGTAATAATAATAATTATTATAAATAATAATTTACAGTCCGTACAAAATTAAACACGATTAATAAGTCTTATATTCATAAAACTGTGTAAGAACAAACACAGTATAATGAAAAATCATCACTATTTTGAGTTTGTTATAACACTAAAATTATATAAAGTAACTCAATTTCATGTTTGAAATAACACATAGTTTAGAAAGCTAACTCAAAAATTGTTCAGTGTTACCCTTAAAAGATTTATTTAGCTAACAAATAACTGACTGAACATTTCTCAATGAATTGCGTTATTATTTCAACGCAATCGAGTGCGGACTCGTTTTAAAATTTTACTCAATTTTTTTTACGGTGTAGTTAGTTAGGAATTGGTTAAGGTATTATTTTATTTCAGTGTAACTGTACGTCAAAATAATTTTCTCTTCAGCGGAACAAATTGAAATAATGTAGCATTCAACTTCGAAGTGAATAACATATTTTGTATACAGTTCATATGCTCGTTCGTGTAAAACAACAGTAGTGCCTGGGCCATATTACTGAATTTAATGGTTTGCCCTTTGGCTTGTGGAGGGCTGCAGTGAAATATATGGATTCCGTTCTAAGGCCAGAACTAAATCCATATGCATTCCTTGATTTTATTTCTACTCTTTATAAGCTTATTGCAGTAAAATGCACTTCTAATCATAGCAACACCATGCACAAGACTTTGGCAGCACTGTATCTCCCACTCTAAATAAAATAATGAGGCAATCAGTAGGCTAATTATGTTACAATAAGTTTTCGTGCAAACAATCATATGTTCCACATATTAGACTGTACCACTGTACAAAATATATATCCTTGTATAGTGTACTACAAAAGGACACTGAAACAAAACGGGACAATACAGCTAAAAACGTTTCGAGTTAAATCCGGCCGCCAACCCCCTTTATCCGAGAGGTAACCCTTACTTAGTATTTGTCTTCCGTAATGTAGTGACGACAATCCGACCGCGGAGGAAAGTCTCTAGAAAGCGGCATCCCCATGCAATTTCACGGCCCGCTGACCCTGGCCGGATTTACGCGAAAAAGGTTCTGTTATTGTTAAAGTTTTGGTTTTAGAAGGATAAGCCTGAATTAAAGTAAGTTGGCGAGTAAGCGAAGAGCCAGCTTAGCACTTGATTAGAAGGAGTACGTACACTCCAAAAAACTCCCTAAGACAGTGTAAGGTCTACAAATTTATTTATTTAGCAAAAGTAACTAAAAAAATAATTTGTTGTGTAAATGAGATTTTCCACAGTATAATCCAAGGCGTGCAAAGTTAGATAATGTAAATGTACACTTACAATGAATTTTCAGTTGCTTAGAAAATTGGATTTGTAAAATTAAATAGTCATACGTGTAACTAACAAAACATTTATGTTACTGTACATTGTTAGTCACAAGTGCAAAATTGTAGGAACGACCATTAAATTTGTAATGTCAAGTTTACATCCACAGTCAATTTCAGTAGGTACCTTAGGAATTATAATTGTATAATCACATTTTAAATATAAACATTCGTAAAGTTGTATTAACTACTACAAAAATATTTGTGAAAAAACATATTCTTTGGCAACCGTCCGGAAAGTACCCACTTTCCGGATCTCTTTTTTTGAGAAAGAGAAACTTTTCCGGTCTAGTTCGGGAAGTACGTAAAATTAAATAAACCACTGAAACTGCCACTACCCTCTTTTTGGCGCAATTCTTAAAGCAGTTCAATACGTTTTTATTAATAGTTATATTATTTTTGTAAAACCAGAAGTGACACCGGTGATTGGTTTATCGTTACCACTATCAACTTTCAGTATTCTTTTCACAAATTGAACCACAATCACAAATTAACTCAATTAGCAATATGGATTAAGTAGTAGAAGTGCCGGCGGCCTCAGCAATTAACCACACGTGGGCCCTTTTTGCCTACCCTATCATCCCATCACCTCTCTACTATTCGCTCTCGGCCTTCCTCGAACCTACCCGACGCCCTAATGAACGCCAGGATCTTGGCCCATGGTACCCCTCATCTCTTCCCTTTGCAGCTCCTCGGTGCCAAAGATCCTATATCTCTTCCAAGGGCCGCACAATATCCTAGAAAAAAATGGATAGGAGTCTCCCCCCCCCTATCCGCATTCCGGACATAAGGTACTCTTCTCTATGCCTATCAGATTTAAATGCCTTCTGAGTCTACAGTGGTCTGTCAGGACCCCCACCATTTGGTTCAGGGACCTTCAACTAAGGCTGAGCAGCCACATCGTCCTAGATATATTAGGTTCATTGAAGAAGTCGTGGGCCTGTCTACATCCTCCTTTTCTTCTCCAATTCCCTCCTAGTGTTTGATAAGCCCATTTATTAAGGGCACTATTCATACTATCTCGCGTAATTTCCAAAAAGGGTTTGGGTCCCAGATCCGAGACGAGCTAGCAAGTCAGCCGTCTCATTACCGGGGGATTCCCTTATGGCCAGGAACCCAAACCAACTCCACCTCCCTTTGTCTGGCCAGGGCCTCCAGGGCATCTCCACACTCTTGAACAAGACTAGATCTCGTCATCGGAGAGCTAAGGGCCCTGAGTGCAGCCTGACTATCAGAGCAGATGAAGATTTTCTCCTCCACACAATTCCTTACTTCTTCCTTGCCTGATACCATCAAAATAGCAAGTATCTGCCCAGCGAAAAGCTCTGCCGGATGTCCAGGTTTTCCAGATATATTCCTGCCCCAGAAAACTCATCCCCTACCCGGGATCTATCTGTATAGCAGAGAGATTCCTGGGGGAAACATGTTCTCTGCCCTCTCCCACCGCTCTCTCGAAGGGAAAACAGTCCTAATATGGACTAATGTTTAACAAAGTACCCATGACTACATCGATATATCCTACTTACCTACTTTGCTTTATTATCCAAATTTGGTTTGATAATTTCAAATCACAAATTAATAATTAATTAGGGGATTTCGGTTGGAGAAAAGTTAGCATGTTTTATTCAGATTAAAATTGTCTTTCTTTGTCTTGCAACTTTCCATCTGCTCAGCTACGTTACGCTTCGCCTCGCAAGTACAAAATTAGCTCGACACAAACGTGACACTTTTAATCCTAATATACAATATACTGTTTTAGACTTCCTCGCCTACAGTTCGTTCTGGAATCTTGTCTACTCGTCCAAGAAACAGTATTTTCCAAAATTATTACGTACATTACTATTACAGGACTGTAGAAAACCTCACAGTATTTTCATCAATACCTACTTAAACCCCGTAATATTCGACCCCCGTACATATCTCCATTATCCCAATATTTATGGCATACTCCTATTAACGAGTTGCCGGAGTAATTAGGGAGCCGAAATGAAAATCTGCATCTACGGCGTGTCCTCGTCGAGAAGGGTGAAAGTGGAGGGTCCCGGAAATCAGTAGCTCATTTAGTCAAGAACAATAGACGCCGTAGTAATTAAGGAGAGATACATGTGCGACGGCAAGAATTAATATTCGCTCGGAGACGTGACTGGATGTGATTCGTGAGTGGGTGGGTTTTTACCGAATGGGATTTTTGCATACGTAACGGCAGGGGGCGGGCATATTAATCATTAATTTCTTTTTAATAAAACTTCACAAACGAGTTATCATAGCTTAAAAGCTTCTGTTTATGACATTGCTATCTATTTTTATACAGGATACATAACAGATTTTAATATTTCATTTTATTTACTGACACATGTCTGTACTTTGTAATTTCTTTGAAATGAATATAAGTGTTATAAACGCAATTATCCCCCCTTTTTAAAAACATATAATTTAAATAAAATTAACCACAGAAAAAAGATCATCTACTAACTTGGACTCACTTATCTATTCATATTATCATAGTTGGACAAAAATAATTTCTATTCTGAAATAGTGGTTTTCTATAAAATGGCGAATGCGCCAATTTCAAAACGTATTCTCGCATTAATTTCACAATTTAAACGCCTTTTACGACTACAATATCCAGCTAAGCAGAGTAGTTAGTTTCACAGAGTATTAATATCTAATAAAAAATGCATATAACAAAAATGATAATATAAAAGGTAGATTTTTTAATGAAATAAGTGCATGTGTTCAATTTAATTTCAAATAATTTGATATTTGGTATCAGAGAATATATATGACTTCATTGATAAGAATTGTAGGAAAATTTACTTAAATTAGCTTAAATACGTTTACAATCAGTAAAAAAATACTTCATTAATATTGATACAAAAAACAAATTATGTTAAAAGGTTTTTTTTATATATTTTCACGTATTAATAATATTGTGTGAAACTAACTACTCTGCGGACTAAAGCCCCGACCAGCGTTGAATTATACCCACAATATCTACCTATATATTCTCTATTACTAGCTTTTGTAACATTTTTTACTGTATTAGAAAGGTTTTTTAAGCTAATATAAATTAAATCTACAATTCCTATCAATAAAGTCATATGTATGCTCTCTGATACCAAACATCTAGGTATGCTAATGAACAATTCCATAGACAAAGCTCTATTCAATAATTATCTAAACTAAAAATTAATGTAATTAAATTAACTAACCTGGTTTAATGAAAACATTTTATAAATATCTAAGTTCACTTTTGAAACTGTGAGAACTCGAAATTTCAACCACAATAGATGAGATCTGACCTATTTTTACATCTTTAGGATTGCTTCTTCAGGTGGCCTCCTTTAAGTTGAGTCAAATATCTAACTATAAAAATTATTATAAGAATAAATTAAAATTATTTGAAATTAAGTATCGACAATGTCAACAGTGACTTTAACCGGTCAATCAATTTTAAATTAAACATGACAATGACCTACTTATTTAATCAACAAAATTTTTACCCTTTATGTAATAAATTTTTTTATATATTTCTAGGCATTAATAATATTGTGTGAAACTAACTACTCTGGTAACTAACGCTGGTCGGGGCTTTACACTTTGCATTGTAGCCTACAGATAGCAGATGGTGTCTGCAGATGTCAAAAAATAGTTGAAATAATTTGTCAGTACTTGCATTTCGCAAATTTAATTGTTTGCGTATTTTTTAGTGTATTTACAAACATGTGGTATTCAAATGCCTAGATGACGGATAAGGTGCTGATTTATGGGAGTGTGACAAGTGCATATTATCGTGTGGCAGCGTATTACCAAAGACGTTTTCAGAGTACACAAAATAGTATGCTCTATACTTTTTGAGCCATATTCAACAACTGTTATAACACCTTGGCGGTAAACGTGTGACAGTGTTTTTACGTATTTGTCTACATTTGCGTGTAATTTTTGTTATACTTTGTGTTTTCCGACGTAAGTAATCGACGGTCATGACCGCCGGACCAAGTAGGTATGTATAAAAAGAACGGTCGAGGGAAAGAGAGGTCCACACCACAGCAAGTAGAAAAATATTGGCATATTTTAATTTAAACAAGTAAGAAAACAGAAAAAGATACAACATTCTTAAAATCTCTCCAAATATCAATCCTGGAAATAAAGATTAGTAAGGTAGGTGCTGCCTTCCTGTGTTACCATATCGTGGTTCTCATTCAATCATTAAATAATAATCTACATTTTGTAAATAATTTTCTTCTTTCAAAGCGGCGCAAACTGATATACGTGTCAACTCGGTGACCTGTCATTACGTTTGACACCTTTGACTTTGGCAGAATATACCTAACCTCGCGGCGATAAATAAGGATTTAATACAGTTTTGAAAACATTTTTTTCGCTTTATAAATAAGTTTGGACATTTTATGATAGATAATTCCGTTAATTCTTATTTTTCCCTATCCCCTCTTAAAATATTTGTACTAAGTCATAGTTAACCCTGTATATATAACAGGAATAGAATATGCTACTAATCGGCCTAATTTAATTTTCTCAGAATATGCATGAAACTATAACAATTGCGTATAGTACTGCGACAATTTATTTTAAATTAATTCCATTATGTGTAAACTAGGCCCAAACAGTCGATGCGGTACAGTTTAAACTTTATTATTGCAATTATCGTGATGCTCATTGGTCACGCTCATTGTAATATTTATGGAAAATATCAATAATTATTCGCATTAGTCCTCGAATTATTCAATGGGCTCGGCGCGCATAGTATTGACTGAATCGGTATCGGCTTCAATTATTTAATAGTTAAGTCTGTTAACCAAAACCGAGTTTGTAAACCGTATCGCTTTATCAAACATTGATTTAGTTTCATAATATCCCATTTGCCTCGACGGTCTGGCTGACTAACGGCCGAACCTTCCATTGGGAGCGTATTTGTTAGCTGTTGTCGGTTAACTAACGCAAAAATTCAGCCTCAGCCTGATTATAAACATAACAAACGTAATTAATAAACAATTTTCGGTTCACTTAACTTCGGAAACTTAGATCTATCTAACAAAATATGTCTAAGGTGGTATTAATAGTAATTTATATAATAATATACAGGGTTTCTCAGGTATTACTGGCATCCTTGAAAGGGGTGATTGTACAGGGTGTCTCAAACTAGTATAGGCCTACTATGAGGAGACAAAAATTAAAATGTCAAACACGTGGTTAAATGGGATGGAGTAAACTCCATTTTCAACAGAAAATATTATCTTTAGGATTTGACCAGAAATATACCCAAATTGTTTTCCTTTTAAAAAGTCCTCTTTTTTCTAATAAACTTTTTTAGAGAAATTTTTCTGTATTACTTCACGGCTAAAAGTTTTAAGCAATATCGTCGCAAAGAGTCTCATAAGAAATACCACCTAAAAATCATATTAGCGGTGGAAGGATCAAGTAGTAGTAAATGTCACAAAATATTTGTCATTACTCAATGCGAACGTCAACCGTATAACTTCTGTCTTTACAAAATATTTTTTCATTCAGAAAAAGTTGATAGGTTGCTAATTTACGGAGAGTCACAAAAAATCGAGGAGAGCTGTGGAGCTATATCGAGAAAAGTATCCAGAGCGCCTGATTCCTGATCATAGAATCGTTACAAGATTGGAGGCGACCTTGCGACGAAATGAAGATGAATTTTCAATCGATTAATTGACCGAAGGATTCTAAGAACAGACTGTTACAGTATTTCGAACAAAATTCAAGAAATTCTATTCGGCAGGCTAGTCGGGAATTGAATTTGGATAAATCAACTTTTTAACGAATGTTAAAGACCAATGGGTATCATCACAGAAAATATAGCTACGCAACAGAACTCTCATGGGGACATATTAGGGTATAGGGCCTGAGGTTGTTGATAGATGGCGCAACGATACGTATTTGTTAAAATTTTAAAACTCAGATATATATGCGCTCCTCGAAAGAGCCTAGCCTAGCGCGTTCGTTTCCTTGACGACCGCTGCCTGTGTTGCCATATATCGCCGTCTTTATAAAGTGCGTTGCGTTTATGAATTTAAAAGTGGAGTAAAATCCCTTGCTATCTCGCTTATTTGTGGTGCATTTTTTTAAGCTGAAACGTTTACCATAATTTAAAATAGACTTTACAACTTTTTTCAGTAGGACCGAACTTAAAATAAAATTATTGATGCTTGGATTTTATTTGACAATAATTATGTTTTTTAGTACATCGCAGTTGTAAAACAGCGATTTTACTAATTCTTTCACAACCTATATAAAAAAACTATAGCGCTTCTAATGGTACACACCAATTTTTGATAAGTTAAAGCCTTTTCGAAAAAATTTGTTTCAAAGTCGTCTCCAGTAAATTTATGCATTAAACATGTTAGTATGCGACTATATTAATTATTAAAAATTGATCTATAACTATACCGAGGCAAATGTAGGCAAAATTTTAAAAATGTTTACTTTGCTATGTGCTACGGTTTTCAAGAAATTGAATTGAATTGTATGTATGTGCGACGTGTGAATAAGCTTATACCCACCGCTTGAAATAAGAGGAGGTCATATAGAGAATAGATTGTAATATGTATGTAGCAAGAGGGCGTTTAGTTATTGTTATCATTACCTATTGTTTAAACTGTATTAAAGAATTATCGAGTTTAATCCATTTATTTATTCTTAATGACTTTAAACAAGGAACATTCAATTATTTCTAGCGAGACTCTTTAGGACGGTATTGCATATCACTTTTAACGGGAAATAATACAGAAAAAATTCTCTAATAAAAGCTATTAGAAAAACGAGAGCTTTTTAACAGGAACAGGACAAATTTGGGTATGTTTCTCGAAAAAATATAATTGATGACGTCATCAGTCGTTTCTATCAAATCCCAGAGATAATACTTTCAATTGAAAATGGGGCTTGTTTCATCCCAACAGTATCTAGTAGGCATACGCGATAGGAAAATATGTACCTATTAGGTTTCATTCAATTTCTACAACAATTCGACTAAGTGAAGCTTTGAAAAGTATCAATATTATTTTTAGTAGCACTACCCTTTCGAATATTCGAAGAATAAAGGAAGAAGTAAACGGAACGCATGAAATCCACAAATTTGCACAAGTCAGTGCTCGTTATCCATTCCCCTTTTGTGCGGAAAACACACGACCGCGGCGGCGGGTTAAACTTTTCGTGGGCAATAAATAAGACGTTGTTTTCCGCTGGCTGTAGCTGCGTGTTTTTCTTCGAGTTCCATTTGGCGACGCGACCAGAGGGCCATAGCACTGGGTGGATCCCAGACGACGAAAAACCGAACAATAACGTTCGGCACGATAAATTATCGGCGAATTTACGGTGGCGCTTTTTACGCCGCCGCGCTCGTAATTAAGGGAAAACTAAAATATCGAGTAGGACAACGGGAAGGTAAGGATTAGGGGGATGTTTGCTTATGAGGGCTATTTTGCAGTCGGTTTGGTAATTAGTTTCGTTTTTGGTCGTTTTTACCCCGTCCGTAGATAAATGAAACTGCTAATTACTAGGGAACGGGATTTATAAGAACGAATGTTTGAGTTTTAGACAGAAGTACAAAGTCTGCGACAAAAAAAAATAGCATACAGGGTAGGTACCTATGATAATGGAATAATGAATTACTTTGTAAATTATCATTTCTAGAATATACATCCAGGTGAAACGTTAAGAAATTCGTAATACAAAACGAAAGTAAGACAAAAATTAAAATGGCGTGTTTACCATACAGGGTGATTTAGAAATACATACTAGAAAAAAATTGGGTATACAGGGTGATTTAGAACTATTCTAAAAAAACTTAGATTAGGGTCATGAAAAGTGAGGTCAATATCGTAATTTTTTTTTATAAAATCCTTATAGTTTTCGAGTAAAAAGTTGTATGTTACAGTATTTTCAACCTTTACATCGTTGGGCCACTGTAGTCTCTATCCAGGCGATACCGAATATTGAAATCCGATTACTTATAGTAGGTATTAACGTTTTTAAGCGTCAAAAATGGTTTACGTGTATAGCAACTCGGAGTTGATGGATATCGTTTTAATATATGGTGAAGTGAAAATGCTTTAGCAGAATGATTTCCCGGTAAACATGTGCCAAATGCAGCTACTTTTGCCGCGGGGTGCAGTGCAAAGGAAATTTGGAACCGAATTGTGGAACAAATGGAGGTCCGGGATGTCCACGGCGTATTGCAGCAGTGTGGAGTATCATAGACGGGGCTAAATTATATTTGTAATATGTACAGCGTGTCCAAGGGTTAATACCAAGGGAATGGACGAGGAAGACCGCTACCATGACCGCCATGATCTCCTGACTTTAAATAATTTGGACTTCTTTTGTGGGCATGTTTAAAAAATGTAGTATAGTGTATCGCACCGACGTGTACACTATTGATGATTTATGGAAACGGATCATAGTTGCTGCCAATAACTTAAGAGTTTAAAACGAATAAGAAGCAGAAACATTTAATTTGTAGAAACTGGGTAGGATGGGCCCAAAATTTTGTTGTAACATCAAGTATGTCAAACTATTTTATTAATTAAAACCACAAGTAATTCTGTTACTAATTAATAACAATAACAGCAGAAGCAGTTGAATTTGCTGTATAAAATAGGTGTTATAAAATGTTTCTTATTTCTAAACTTGGATTTTTTTTTTAAATATTTTGTGCCATCGCCGATTGCTTGCTTTGCCGCCTTATCAGGTTTTACAGTGGACTAGTTTCCAGTATCGTGCAGAACTGTATTTTTAAATCAATTTGAAACTACCCCTTTTATTTTTTTATAAAATTGTATTTGCACATATTTTTTTAGATAAGTCCTGAATCACCCTGTATAATCTGCATATGAAATTATTTGACCCGTACATAATACTCGAAAACAAGAATATTTAATATAACATGAGCAAACAAAAACATCTACGTTTCCTTGACACCCATTTGAAGGGGTTGAATTGAGTTGAGTGTGTGAACAGAAGTATGTGTGAAATACGACATCGGGTGGCATGTTTTGCTAATTTACATCTCACAAAGGAAATTAATAGCGCACCTAATACATTTCAATAAGTACATTTGAGACACTAAAATTAATTTTATCAGCCCCCCCATACCCTTACGTTATCCTTCATCTCGCCCCGCTCCGCCTATTCAGAAATATTATTTATGGCACAGAAACTTACTAATAATGTGGAAGTTTGAAGCACATTAGTAAAGATTACTTCCTTTACTCTATTATGTCCCTGCCTTGCTATGAGAACCGACGACTGTGTTAACTCTGTTTTGGATACTGCGCCCCCTCTCTCTCTCTCTACCCCACCCGTGAGTGATTCCTAAAGGGTGATTATGGATTGCTTCATGGCTGTCAGGAAATTTTGCAAGTTCCAGAACGACACAAAACCTCGCTTCCTTCCTAGTTATGAGTTTTGCTGGAAAAACAAAGGAGGCTGACGCTTGGCGTAAGTGACAAAACACTATCTGTGACAGTTCTTCAGAAAATACATAATGTTTTTGCAGGAAGGAGTTACTGTTTTGCGTTTCTATATGCTGTTTGAAAATAGGTACAAACTTTGGCATTTGGTGATGTTGTTTAAGAAATTCTATAAATGCGATCCTAAAGAAACATTACCAACATGTATTACACGTAAATGTATTCGTTCCGTCGCTGCAAACTGTCATAACAACATTTTTACTTATTACAACAGGTTCATCAAGAATACTTAGTAACAGCAGAACACCATCACGCGGCATTTTGCTGTTCAATACAAGCATCTATTTAAAATATTGATTCATATTATTAAGTTTTATTTTGAGTAAATCTGTAATAAAAATAGATATGGTTACATACCACAGAAAATATCTACATCAAAAACTGATATTACATAGATCATAATATTCAAATAAGTTTGTCACGAAGTATAATAAATACATTTCTGTCGATGCCTTAACAATTCTGAAAGCACGAAATACAAAAATATTTCATTACAACTGGCAAGACAGAATGTTGTGTTGATGGTTGCACAGCTAAATTTAAATTCGTCTCAGGCGAGCGGCCACGGACGTCGAAAAATAGGAGTTTAATGTACTTTTGAAAGAAAAAATGTTTCTACTTTATATATATATTTTTTAAATTTTTTGAAGGACGATCTCGTAAATTCTTATTCATTATCTGGAATATGAGTGCCTTAATTTTGCTGTATGATAAATTGTACAAAAAAAACACAACGTAACATTCTTTTCTCTCGCCAACGCTAACAAAATTATGACAGCAAACAGGTTTTGAATATGTGACAATGTCGCTCACATACCACATTAGGATTGTTAGGTATTTGTATATAATAATTACAAATATGTACACTACTGTCACATTACTGTGAATGGATTCTTTAGAGCTCTTTTCACAACACAGAATAGTTACAATTGTTCAAAATGATTTCTGTTGCTTGCAAGAAGCGTTTACCATACAAACATCTTGTAGCCCGAGCCCGAGTGCCTAGATTCGCCACAGACAACCATAAAACATGTCATGCAGCTGATCATGGTTACTATAATTTGTTCTATTTTTGTTTATGTACACTCACTCAAGTATCAAAGAAAAACTAGAGAACAATGAACCGCATTACAATACCTCTATGATCAATATTACTTTTAGGTTATCAGCAACTTAGCAGCCTAACACATTGCAACGTTGCCGAACGTTACAGTACGTTACAATTTTAACGAGTTTCTCTGAAAGATCAATTGTTTACTTCATTATACTGATACAAAAAAATAAATTACGAACAAATTACGTTACAGGAGCTTTTACTTAACCTGAACTGTACCATAGTTTGTACCCCTGCTCTTAAAATTATGACACTCATATTCCGGACACCCTGTATATATTTATTAATAATCTGTAAATTAATGTAAACAAATTTTTGAAATATTAATTAACAATATATTTATATAGATTCCTTTTAGTCCATTTTAACGAAGTAAGCAATGAAAGACAAAGCACACAGTACACATAGTTATTATGAAAATCTCTGGTTTGCGGATGTAAATATTTTTCGTATGTAACAATATCTGGTACAGTTTATCATTTTACTTTTAAACGTTTCACGATTCGCGTAAATGCGCCGCATACAACGATGCATCACTACTATACTTCAGAGAACGTCTTTGGTTTACAAAGTGCATCCATATCTGCCCGTTACGTACATCTCCAGATACACCAATTTATCATTACTCGTTCCGAAATACTGTTATAGAATCATTTTAAGAATGTCATTTGTCTTCATTAGCTGACGACACTATTTATTATTGTAAATATATTGTTAAATTGGACGTAAGTAACTTATAAGAAACAGATACCACGTGCGTAAGTGGATCTAATTTATCAAGAAACAATTATATTTAAATTTAGTGGTCCTACATCAGTGCGGCGTTAATTAAGTTAAATTATATTGATTATTAGTAGGCCTGGTATCGAAAAATGTCATTATGAAAAATATGCTTGGATTTACGAATTAAACCTATATGTAACAATTGTAGGAAATACTATCTAGTTTCCAATTTTATATGGCATTTATCAATTATTATGATTATCTTGATATAAAAAAATACAAAAACGAAATGACTTAATCCTACATTAATTCAGTATGTAGCGTTATACATTTCTCACCAAATTGATTTATTGATTTTTTAAAAGATTATTAATGTTATGTTTGTTTTTCTATTGTTGTTATCATTTAAATATATATTTCTATGTCAAACATTTTATGTAGACTAAATTTCTAATTCTGAGCATTTTCTTTCTACTTATCTGGCAGCATTTGTTATATCTGGAATGTTATCAAATTTGCGATGGATATATGAAGACTTTGGAGGCATTTACATATCTCTCTCCAAAATTAATAATCGCAACTCTACCAATGCATATATGGTTTGACAGCCAATTTCAACGTACACAAGACAGAGCGAAAACAAGAAAAAATAGTTATGGGTTTGAAGTTACCAAAATTTAACAGTAAGAGTAAAACGGTTGGTATAATGTTTTTAAATTTACGAAAATTACACAATTTATCATTATTTTAGTTGTGTTTGCTTCCATGTTGCCAAATTTTTCAGATGGTATACAGGGTGTCTGTGAAAGGTTGGCAAATCTCGCAGCTGGAGATACTGGTGACCAAAAAAGTCGATTGAGCCAAATATGTCTTATCCGAATGTTGCTGGTTTCAAAAATACAAGACGTTCAATGCTAGAATTTTATTTTGAAATATCTCAATAACTTTGAAACCTGTCGGAGTATTTAAAAAAAATTGGCACAATTATGTTTTTTGGCACGGCAAATAAATTTTGTTAACTAATTTTGACGCCACTAGTAGAGGGCACCACTTTATGGCACAGCATGTTTCTTTTAAATGGCAGAACTTTTTGCTGTCTATCAAACCCGACATATTTGAATACGAGTACCACAGCTACACGAAGTTTCGCCGCGCAGAGCAGCTTTTGCAGAGTCACCACTGAAGATGCCGACAGTGAAGAGCGGCGAAACGTGTGGAAGCATGGGATGCGACCAGTTACAGCGGCGGCTACGGAACGCCTCGGAGGACCACCATTATCCGAGGAACGGTTCCGACCGTAGCAGTCGTAATACCAACAATAGGAACCGAAATCAATATATGGACAGGCCCAGAGACACCGATAGCGGGTCTGTCCCCACAGAGCCTAGCCCGAGAACAACCAGGGCAGGTAAAAGAATCCCGGCTAATGCTAGGGATATGCATTTTAACTCTGTTTCTGGCAGCTACCAGTTACCGAGGTTACGGCATAACAACCCGGAAAATCACCATGTATCAAACTATATGCTTAATTTAAACAAATACTCGTCAAAAAATATCTTACCAAATAAATTAATTTATTTTTGACAAAAAAGATTTGTTTCTCGTTAATAAATTATGTTTAAATAAATTGGATTGTTTACTAAAATTTTTTTTCCATTGTAACTACATAACTTTTAGAGGTACATTTTTGTTAAAATAAATTAACTAAGCGAAGGTACAATTTCATCCACTTTATATGCGGATCAAATATAGGGTAAACTTCATGTAAAACTTTACCTGCCAGGTTAGTCTACGATTGAAGCTACCCAGAGTTATTATTTTCAAGTTTTTAGAGATACAGGGTGCAAAAAACTTAGGCATTAAGTAGCTTAGCTAGCCCATCGCATGCATGGTAAACTAAAAAAAACTGTTTTACTAGGTTCTTAGTATCCATCACATTAAATTATATTAAGTACTTTAAAAGTTATTCAAGAAAACAGATTTCCAGCGGCGTCCTTTAGAGACACATCTCCGTAAGGAGGGCCTGTAGGAAAAAAATGTATAGGAACTTGTTATCTTAGTTTTTCATGTTCTATCTGCACCGAGAGATTTACCATAATTTCCCGGACACCCTATATAGGTTTCTACATGGTGTCGTTTCAGTTTAGCAGCACAAGAGGAACCCATTGAGGTTTTTACGACGAAACTAAGCAATCACCTAATCAAATTACCCGATGAGGTTTCCGCAACTTCCCTAATTAAATTGCCAAACTGCGGATAAGTGGCTCAAAGAAAATTAGGAAGTTGAGGTGAGTGTGTGTACGTACGTAGGGGGCGCGCTCTTCGTCCCCATGAATAAACAAGAACAATAGTTTAGCGAAAGCTGCGGTGTCGTCTTACACATAGAGCTTTCACAAAGCGACGCCGCTATCTGGATCCGGTTCCTTTTGATGTCGGATCCCTTCTTCCGATCCTCAGCGTCGAAACTCCGTCTAGAGCGCACTAGAGGGTGATATCAGCGCGACACTGCTTGCAGTTTTGGATTGGCCGTCGTCCGAAATTCGCCCTTTCTCTAAACTTAATTACTAGAAGCCTACTGTAAAACAGTTGGGTAAAATGACTTAATTAATATTAGTATAATGTTCAGTACCTATACAGAAAGATTATGTGTAATAGTTATTTATGCAATAAGTACAAAAAGTAAGTGTTGTCCTACTCGGCCTAACGGCGGAACAATTTCACATCGCGTGCAATAAGCACTTTTTGTACAAGTTGCATACAATATTTTTTTCTACGTTCATGCAAAAACCGAAAAATATTTTTAGATGACACTAAGTGTAGGAAAATATGACATCGATTTCAACGTTTATGTTTGTCATGATGACGAAACGCTGTAGTAGAATGACAGATGAATGCAATGAATATACTATATACTATACACTATAGTGCAATAACAAATCACTTTCTACTAAATATAGTTCAATAATGTTTTGTTTTTTGCATGAACTTAAAAAAAGAATATTTGGTATTCATACACTATAAGAAGCAGCTTGACAAAATTTCTACTATACTTCAAAGATATTTTTTACGTAAACGTTTACACAGTTGTGTCAATATTTATCAAGTTGCAAATTGAATTTTTTCTTTTATTAGCTTTTTCATAAGTTAGGTATAAATTTGTAGATATACAGGGTGTTCGGAAAAATGTGGGAACCCTCTCGGGTACAAACAGAATATGAAAAAATAAGATGACAAATTCCTATATAATTTTTTCCTACAGACCTTTCCTACGGAAATGTGTCCCTAAAGGACGCCACTGAAAATCAATTTTTCTTGAATAACTTTTAAAGTACTCAATATAATTTAATAAAAATTTAATGTGGTGGACACTAAGTAAGGACCTCTTAAAACAGTGTCCTTGAAACATGTTTAGCTTTTTTACTTTACCAAGGATAGGCTAAGCTTTACAACTTAAAGGCTACATTTTTAACTACCTGTATGATAAATACTAAATAAATCTGGATAGCTTCAACCCTAGACCAAAAAAAGGTACTCTTGTTTATTATCGATAAATTAAATCATTTAAAAAATTAAAATACAAATTGAGTGCTCTGGATTTTTTTTTTAGAAAGAAAAACTTGAATTTTCGCGGTCTTATACCGCACCGTGTCGCTTAGAATGTATCTAAATTTATGTACATATTGTTTGCATAGCATTTTAAGCAAATTTTATAATTTTTACATAACAACAAATATTTTCGTTTAATAATACTGCATATAAAATTGTCGATTAAATAAATAGTTTATTCCTTGAAGAATACTTATTTTTTTGTTCTACTTGTAGCTATTATATGACTATTTATAGAACTTTTGTTTTTTCGTATGTATAAAAGGTATTAAGTTGACTTAATATATTTTTGAGTTGCTGTTGTGTTTAAAACTTTCATAAAATTCGTGCTCCTATGTAATTCATTTCTTGACAGTTATTTCTTTAATTTAATACAACCTAATTCCATTGAGTTACTCTAGCTAAAATTGAACTGGAATGCAATTCTGGAGACTTTTAGATACGTTTTGAAACTGGCGCATTCGCCATTTTATAGAATACAGTGCTTTCAAAGTAACGAATAAATTCAGTAATTTTGAAACTGAGAAGTTTTCGAAAAAATTCCCTGACACGTCGGTTTTGTTTAAAAAAGGCACTTTTTGACATACGACCCACTTTTGTGACGTCATCGTTGTTCGAGATATGACGTCATCGACAATTTTTTTAAATAGCAACACCCAATTTTGACCATGCCATTTGAAAGAGCCGCGCCATTTTACATATCTACATCATACATCATGAAAAATTATGGTGTTACATAACAACAATTTCAAGAAAATAATGTTTGAAGATTTTAAAAGTTAATTTTCACAATACTGAAAATTATAATGATTATGTAAAAAATCGACTAAATTAAATGTTTAAATTGTGCACCGTTGGCTGCCTGACAGTAGCCAAGACGATTAATAAATTCTTTTTGGACATTATCAATAACTTCAGGAAGTATACGATGTATCTCGTGACGAATTCTGGCTTTTAAATCTTCTAAATTAACCAGTCTAGTAACGTATACTTTGTTTTTTAAGTATCCCCACAAGAAATAATCTAGGGGTGTCAAATCAGGCGATCTGGCTGGCCACTCAATCAGCCATCTTCTCCCTATTCAACGATTTGAGAACAGCTCATCTAAATAAGCACGGACAGGTGTTGCATAATGGGGAGGTGCACAGTATTGTGAAAATTAAATTCTAAAATCTTCGAACATTATTTTCTTGACATTTTTGTTATGTAACACAATAATTGCTCATCATGTATGTATGTAGAATGACACGTTCATTCAAATGGCATGGTTAAAATTGAAGGTTGCTATTTAAAAAAATTGTCGACGACGTCATATCTTGAACAACTATGACGTCGCAAATATGGGTCGTATGTCAAAAAATGCTCTTTTTAAAAACAAAATTGACGTACCAGGAGATTTTTTTGAAAACTTCTCAATTTCTAAAATAACGAATTTATTCGTTACTTTTCGAAAGCACTGTATAACTATTTCTGAACAAAAATTATTTTCCTTTCTCAAATTTAAATAATTTAGGAAAAGCAAAAATATTCTTTAATTAAATACGCTTTTTACGAATTACCAATGGGTACAAGCAATGGACACTGATTTGAAATATCATACATTTTTTAAATAATTATAAAATTAATTTTCAATTCCATTTTGCAACATTTTAAGTAAATGTTTCTTAGCAATAAATAAGTTCTGAATAAAGTGAAAAACATATAAGATTCTAATATTGACACTTCCACATACCACTGAAAATATAATAATGGTATACCGTAAAATATCTCTAAAAGTTTCGCAAAATGGCTGTCACAGAATTAAAAATTCTAAGAAAATAAATTTCTTTATGTTTATTTCGGAAAGGATGAATAACTAAAATACTTTGGTTTAAAAAATTACAAATTTGAAAGATCAGAAGTTTTGAAAGTTTTTTGGATTGCCCTACACAGTAAAAAATTCAACTCAAATCTACTTAATAGTTTGCGAAATCAAATTGAATACAATTTCATTCTATTGAATTAATTTTATGTGTTATACAGTTTAACTTATAAAATTACAACTATATTCCTCATATCAACAGTATCAAATGTCACTCAGTTTTCTGTGGACTTAACTTGATAAATTATTGTGTTATATTGAATTCAAACTTTGTGTAGTTTTATTTCCCAAACATGAGATTAGAATGTATGTGTATCTAATATATAAAATCTTGATATAATAGGTATAGCAAAATAAACAATTAAAACATAAATTTAATGAAGTAACCTTAGTCAAACGCGTTTGGAATATTTTATGAACACCCACTAGCAATAAATTGAAATTGATTTTTTCTTTGTGAAGTACGTCTTCAATTCCCCGATCGCTTTTTAATTATTTTTCGCTTGAACTGGCACAAAAAGGTGAATTTCCTGAAATTAGGAATTTAAGAGGGTGAATAGGAAAGCGAAACTTCTTTGCGTGACGTTCTGTTGTGCACATAATGAAATTTATAACAAATGAGAAAAATTATTTCACACAAGACTGCATATTATTGATGGCCCTTCGTTTTCAATAGGGCTTGCAGTAATTACTTCCAGAAAAGGGTATCGACCCAAAATTATAATTGCTTCCTTTATGAACAGAGGGACTTGTGCAATGGAAAAGTAAATTGCCGAATTTTTTGATAAATTTGAAAACAATTTTTTAAAATTGTCCCCAATTAAGACTTCTCATTATTGTTACCTGACAAACAACATGAAAAATGTTTCAATGCGACTGAAGTAAACTCGTCGAACAAAAAAATGTCCGATATAAAATATTTAAAAGGGCTTTAAGTATAAATTTATTAAAGGTTTTGTATGAATGACAATAATCAGTTTAGGTAGGACACTTTTTATTGCCCACAGCTGTACGTATAAGCACAATATTTGATGGGATTTTTAAAAGAGAAATAAAACTTAATCCCTCTTTCCAACGAGCTATCAAATACAGTTTCTCGCCAAGTAAGTAAGACGAAACTGCACCGAGGCAGTATTTTTAGAATCGGTCATTTTACAGCGACATGCTAGATTAAATTTCGCTGCAGTTTAGCAACCTTATAAGTGTCGCGCTTAAGTTATATAGATTATCTTTTATAAGCCTTATAAGCACTTTCGACTGCATGCAGATATTATTTTCACTGTTATATTCTGTGTAACTTGTATTAGAGAGAAGAAATTACGGGAAAGGTTATTAAAACAAGATTTTAACTGAAATTAAATTTCCAAATGTAAGAATAATTAAAAATGACTTTATCTAGACCAGGATGTACAATTTTATAATACATATACTGGGCGATGTCAGTCATAGCGTCACTTAATTAAATGCGATACACTATACATTTTTAAAATTTACATTTCAAATTAATGACTTCAACGGGAGTGATGGAAAAGTTATTTACCTATAAAATTTGTTCATTATATTTTTTTGAATAAAATCATAAAACGTAGAATGTTTTTTTTTTATTATTTTATCACCTCTGATTCACATAACATTTGCTATATTAATACAGTAGATTGTGTTAAACATTTAACACTGTTAACATAAAGAGATATATGTCATAATAAGAAAATCTCGTGTAAACCTCGATTAACACGGGATTCTGTTCTTTGTGTTAAACTGTATAACTTCTTTTTCAAAAATGATCTATTACAACGGTTTTCCGGGTTGTTATATTGTAACCTAGGTAACTAGGCGCTGTGGCTGTTACTTGACCTTGTTATTCTTGGGTTGAGCCTCTGTAGAGGTACACCTGCTATCAAATATAAACATGATATACCTCTTACATACGGCATATTCAGAGTCGCAATTTATATATAAAATCACAGCTACCAAACTTCGCAGTGTTTTCTCAGTGTGCAATTAAGATTATCCACAGCATGAAGAACAAAAATGGTATTTGATCTATTACAATGGTTTTCCGTATTGTTATACCGTAACCTAAGTAACTAGTCGGTGTCAGTAACAGAATGCGGACATTCCTAGCCTTAGATGCAATTCTTTGACCTGCCCTTATGGGCTAAGCTCTGTAAAGGTGCATCTGTTATCAAAAATAATCATGATATAGGTACCTTTTACATACTGTATATTCAGCGTGACAATTTATTTATAAGAACACAACTATCAAATTTATTTCATTGCGGTGTTTTCTCAATGTACCATTAAGATTCTCCACAGTATTCGTCTTTTTGTAAAAAGAAGATATATTTTTATCAAGACTGACTTTTTTCTGAAAAGAATAAGAATAAAAATGTCATTTCATCTATTACCATGGTTACCGGGTTGTTATAACATAATCTAGGTTACTACTCGCTGTCAGTAACAGAATACGAACATCTCTAGCCCTAGATGGAATTCTTTGACATGCCCTTATTATTGTTGGGCTGAGCTCCATAGAGGTGCACGTGCTATCAACAATAAACATGATATACCTCTTACATATTGTACATTTAGCGTGGCAATTTATTTATAAGAACACAACTATCGAATTTATTTCATTGCGGTGTTTTCTCAGTGTACAATTAAGATATCGGAAAGCGATCCAGCCTTTATCGTCTCTTCATTGCCACTAACTCCCTCCAATCCCGAATGGCACGAAAGAAAATGTATTTTCAGCGGCCCCAACCTCCTCCAAATAATCCTTATACCCGCTTAACCGACGCCGCGCAATCAAAAGCTCCGTTATTATCCTTCCGGAATCGATAAAGGACTCCGGTCCGGCCGCGTGCAGTCCGGCATGCAATACTGCGCCGACCGCAGCATCCGTTTGATGTCGAATTCTTGATCCGGTCAAAGAAGGCGATTCTTTAATTATCTTTCGAGCGTCCACAACAAACGGAATTTAAGTCGGTCGAGCGCAATTCGGGCACGGAATTGCGAAATGGCCGTAGCCGGCCTGCCCGCCAGGGTCTAGCTCTGATGGTCAGGAATTTATATAATTTCCTCCCTTAAGCGTTTATTCCTCTTGGAAAAATTTCGGGGTCGGCGAACAAGGTCGCGCATTTTTTTAATAAAACTGGACGATTATTGAGCTACATCTTTTCCTTTTATTGATTGTAACTACGCAGTGATAATAATAGGCGGAAATGATTTGTTATGTTCCTTTTAATATTTACTGGCCATTCTTAATTTACATTACACTCAAATCTTACTGGCATCTTTGGAATGGGTGACTGTACAGTAAAAATGAATTAGATTTACCCAAATACACCTGTATCTAAAAGTACATCTTTTCCAAGATACCGCGTGTCAAACAGTTTTTTTTTTATTTACTAGGATATCCTTCGTGATAAAACAATATAAATTGTAGGTTGTAATGGAATACCTTAGGTTTAATTATTCAGTATGTTTAAACATTCTCATTATTACCAGTGGCGTAGAAACCCTGTGCCGCTCTCCTTTTATTTATAATAAAAAGAGTACGCCACTGTATAATTATAAAAATTGTAAGCTATTTTAAGTTTCGATTATTTTGAACAAATAATTATTATTTGCAATATCCTTTAAAATGCATTGTATTCAAGTACTTGTTCATTCAAAATATCTCTGCAATTCGCAGTTTGTACATATTTGTATCAAAATAAGGGACCCGCTCTTAACCATTTTGAGTAACTTTTTCAGGTAACATTTTGCTGTACACAAAATTTAAATAATCTTACGCTTTTTTAAAATTAAGATAGTGTCGTACATACCTACCATTTTTATTTTAAATATAAGAAGAGTGCCACCGGGCTTCTACACCACTAATAATAATGGAAATATTTAAATATAGGTACTCAATAATTATTAGGCTAAAGATTAAATTAAATTAAATACAGGGTGTCCGAAATATGAGTGCCATTTTGTTGTCATGTAGTTAGTCATGGTTATTATAAAGTGCTTCATTATTATTTAAACTACTAATAAACAACCCCTAGGTACAGAAAAACAAAACACACTAGCCATAATACTATCAATAATAATGAGTGCGGTAACAGCAGAATATACTGAGTTGCAATGCTGTCTTATGTTACAGTTTTAATAATTTTTGGAAAACTTCTTTTGTTTGCTTCATCAATACTGAAAAAAAATTACATTACAGGAGCTTTTACAGTGCCTTCATAAATGATTACAAGCCACGTAATCAGTGTCGAGATTCTCGAATCAATCGCAGAGCAATTCACATGCGAATATCCTTTTCCTCACTACGGCAATTGAGAGAGACAGGAAATCTATTTGTATACGAGTTGTTCTTCGAGAATCACAGTCCTGGTCACGTGGCTTGTAATCATTTATGAAGGCACTGTACTTAACTTTAGTTGTACCTTAGTTCGTAATTTCGTAACAGTTTTGCATTTTAATACGGTTGTACTTTTATTTTTAAATGTAATTGTAGAAAAGCTATTCGTTTTAGACATTTTCTTCATAATAGTTTTATGTTGCTTTTTAGATCAGATATATAAGCCCCTTTAGTATTGGCACTTATATCCCACACATCCTGTATAATGAATTTGTATCATGCACTTGTGAATATATATTTTATCGGAAAGCAATTTTATAATACCCTCACGTATTATTTCTATAAAAATTATGTCATGACAGAGCGTTCAAGGTCTAGTACCCATAGTATAATGAGTCGCTTTCTGTTATAGCCGTATCCAGGCCCAGCACTGAGTAACCAGTGACCACGAGATGTAGACATGCTACATCTCGCGGATATAAAATGTTAGTCGACAAAAAATAATTACTACAAAAATTATAAAGCACTTGGAGAATTTTAATATTATTAGCTATCTTAAGTAAAACTATACTATAAACCAAAATATATGTAGGTAAGTCTACAAATTATAATAAGAGTTAAAGTTTTACTATCAAATATATTGCACATTGGGCGGATACGGTCCTGTGTTTTAGCTATGCAGTATAGAGAGGTAAATTAGATACCCTCCCCCTATAGTTAATCCCCATGGCGGCTCGGATTACGTTGCTTGAACGTTTTATGTACGTTCTTGCGATGTCTCTCTGAAGAGGTAGATTTACTTAACTTCCCTTTGTGCTACTGGTAACTACTTATTGGGAAAAATCCAATATAAACTCGCAACGTTATTTTTCGAATGGAGAATGAACAGATTTGATATGAACGAATTTTTTGTTTTAATGTCTTACACTAGAATTTACGCGTTCCATATTATACCGAAATATCACCCAAATCGGTTTTTATATACATATATCTACAAAACATTTTACCCAAAAGTGAATAAGAATAAAACAACTTTAACTTGTATATGCGATGAAATTGAATATATAACATAGTCTAACATAGTTTCTTTACTTTTTATTAAAATATCATTTAACAACTATTAATCTTACTCACATAAGTAGATGCTCTCATTTTGGCATTTTATTGTATCAAACATGATTTTCACGAATTTATTTTTTGCTGTGTACTGATCAAAATATACGTGTGCCAAAATTAGCTATACAAAAAATCTAATGTCGGCAATCTTGCTTTTTTGGCCTTGTCTTGGTCTCTTAAAACAAAACAAGACTTGACAGTCCGAATTGCAATACAAGGTGAGACAAGACAAGGAGTATTGCTACAAGAAGTCTTGCTAATATAAAAAGGGGTATTATTTAAGTGAACATCAGCTGACAAAATAAATTTTGCATTTATAGTGTAGACACCTATATACTTCATTTAAAGGATATCCAGCATATAAAATTATTTTTAAAATCAACGTTTATCGAAATCAATTTTTATTCTGTGAATAACTGCATCACAGCATAGGTAGACCAGCAATTTCACTCCGTTGTCGGCACTGTGAACTGCCTTCAGTTTTCTGCGGTGACCTCGAAATGTGAGTGCGATAGCGCATCAGATGGAATTTACAGAATTGGTGATCAAGACCGGAATAAGAATTTTTTATTTGCGCGTAAAAGCGTAGGCATTTATTCCACATGAAAGTTTACGTTATATACAGGGTTAACTATGACTAAGTACAAAAAATTTAACCACGTGCTCAGGGAGGCCTAAAAGACAATAAAAAAATTATTCCAGAATTTTAGCTCGATATTTAAAAATGGGGCAAAACCCTTTTTTCCTACGGAAAGTCGGCGCCTATGCTAAGAATCGACTGAGATGGCTTAGACCCATAGATAAAACTTACAGCTGTCAACAATATCTACTACCATTGTCGTTTTGCAGCATTTCTAAATGTAGAAACGAAAATTAACATTCTAATAGTAATAATACCTGATAGATAGGTAACAGTTAATCCACTTAGCTCCAGTATTTTGCATTCGTTTTCCATTATTTCTTTATAAACTGGTATAACTACATATTCGCTCATTACAGCCACTCACTACCGATAAAAGACACGTGTAGGTACAATTAGATAGATTAGATTCCTATTTATTATAACAAAATCGAACGAAAGGAATAAGAGACGTTTAACCGCGGCGTTTTGCATTCGTTTTCCATTATTTCTTTATAAACTGGTATAACTACATATTCGCTCATTACAGCCACTCACTACCGATAAAAGACACGTCCCGTAGGTACAATTAGATAGATTAGATTCCTATTTATTATAACAAAATCGAACGAAAGGAATAAGAGACGTTTAACCGCGGCAGTTTTGTCCCATAACCTAGAAAACAAAACCGGCGAACTATATTGTAGGAAATTATCTGCACCCAATACAAATATCTTTATTTAATAACTATAAAACGTTTAAAAATTAAAATAAGGCACTAAAAACTGCAGAAGAACACAAAATTACAACGTAAACACAGGAATTCAATTATGACATGACAGGACACTACTGACACTGGCTAATGAGCGACTGTTGCATGCTTGTAGAGTATGCAACCAACAAGCATTGGCGGCGTTAAATAAGGATTTAAAATAATATAGAAAAAATTTTTTTTTGGCTTTATAAATAAGTTTAGAATTTTTTGAGGGTGATTCCGTTAATTCTTATTTTTCCCTATCCCTCTTAAAATATTTGTACTAAGTCATAGTTAACCCTGTATATCCACATTATGTAATAATTGATTATACAGTTATGAATAGGTAATTCAACATGTATTATATACTATCATTTACTTCTACTAACATACCAGTGTGAAAATTCGATTTACTTCTTAAAAAAAGAGTTAAAAATATATTACACTAAAAAACATTTTTATTTATTTAGTTACGTTTTTTGTTATTAGTGATAATTAAATTTTTTGGGAATTTTTTTTAATTTAAAATTTGACGTTTGAAGT
This sequence comes from Monochamus saltuarius, assembly GCA_025584915.1. Taxonomy (NCBI): domain Eukaryota; kingdom Metazoa; phylum Arthropoda; class Insecta; order Coleoptera; family Cerambycidae; genus Monochamus; species Monochamus saltuarius. The sequence continues at coordinate 14,334,762 of CM046727.1, read as the reverse complement.
TTAGTGGAAAAATAATTTATTATGATTTTCTTTGTCTTAAATGATCTAGGCAAGCCAGAAGACAAGTATTTTTTAGAACAGAAAAATGTAAATTTGGAAAAAAATAGTACCTAAATATTTACATTTTTTTATTATTTTGTTTTGAGACTTACTCTCATTATAATGACTACAAGAAATATGATCATCTACATAATTTGAAGATGAGCCGTGTGCAGGAAACGTTGGAAATCGTTAGAAAACATATTATTTTCAAAATGTATTTGACATAGTTTGTATGAACTATTACTAATCCTGAGCAGGCTATTAGACGTCACTGCATAGAACTTTGCTCTAAAATAATAATGTGTTTTTGTCAAAAATATAAATATGTATATTTTAAACTTCACTTTCATGAGAAGTATTTATATTCCAATGTTATACATAAGAAATAAGTTAGGAGCAGTAATAGGAGCAGTAAAATATCATTTATGGTTTGTACAGTATATTATAGATTACTTACTTATTTATGTCTTTAGGAAATTTAATGAAACTTAAATTAGTATTAGATGATGTGTTTAAGCATCTAACTGCTGCACAGCGACTCGTTCTTCGAATCAGACTCAAAATATTGATTTAATACGGCTCTGTATAACCGATGTTCGCACCAACTGAGTTGGATATAAACTGAGGTCTCTGCAGTCTGAAATGGATACGCGAGCTGCTGTGTGCGACTTAACTGTGACTCTATAAAATGGCGAATGCGCCAGTTTTAAAGCGTATATGTAAGCGTATTTCTTCTTTTCTCAGTCTTATATGACTATTTTAGCCTTATCCGGAATACTACTCCAGTTCAATTTTAAGTATGGTAAGTCAATAGAATCAAGTTGTACTAAATTTTAAAAATAACTGTCAAGAAGTAAATTATAGGATCAATAATTTAAACAAAACAGCTACTCAAAAATACATTAAAATCAGCTTAATGTAATAGAACTGGTTATCATTTACATACGGTACTTTGCATATAAAACGTGTGAGCTCCGAGCGGGACCATAGCCAACCGAAAGTAACAACCACTGTTACCGAATTCGTTAATAAATCCATGTTTCTTATTTGTACGGAAGAGCCTCGTAAGAATCATGCAAGAGTCTTGCACACTAAGACATGATGTTGCAAGATCGAACAAGAACAAAACTTTACAGAAAGTCTTAATTGTTTTGCAATACAATACTTTCTAAAGTTTTGATTTCTTATGTCTCAGCCAATACTAAATGAAACTGAGAAGCGGCAAAAAAAGCTGATAGATGATAGTGTAGTGATATTATGTACAACGTAATATAGTGTAGAGTACTTCTGAAAAGCTAGAGCAATTCACTTATAATGTTCAAAAATTAATAAGTCCTAAATACCTGACTATCATTTTCTAAAAATTAAACACTTTTATGAAGTTAGCAAATGTTGAATAACTTAACATAAAGATTCCTGTCAAATAAAGAAAGGCAGATATTACCTCTTCTCATATTTCGAAAACTTCTTGTCTTGTCTCGCAATTTTTTTTTAAATCTTGTCTTGCCTTGCAATTAGAGCTGTCAAGTCTTGTCAAATCATGAGAAAGTAAGTTAAGATGCCAACACTAGTATTGTGTTAGATGAACTTTACATGTTACATCTGTGTGAAACTTAACTCAGAGCTTCGACTGTGACATATTAGAGATTTGCTTTAAATATCTATCAAGTTCTGCTCCTCGAATGCATGCTTAAATGGATATCAAAGTCACCGAAGACGCCCTGCCTATCAGCCATTGAGCGGCACGAAGGTTTCACGGCCGATAAACTAGGGACGCAAATGACCCGTTCCTAGACGATCCGACCTTTTCTGGAAAGCCGCCGCATGAAAGCGAAAGTGTAACTTTATATATAGACACACGCGAGCTTTCGCAGATTTTAAATCATACCAGATCAGCGTATAAATCTTTATCAGGGAAATGTCGCGGAATTGATTTTTTTATTCCGGTAACGAGGGCGCAATAAGAGTTATAGGGGGCGGGTTTGACAGATCGTGTTTATTTTGGATAAAAAATGAGGCAGTAGAACAAGCCTTCAGGCGTAGTGATTTTTTTAGGTGGGTTCCATTTCCTTGCGCTGAAACGCAAATTGAGTAAATCTGTCAGATGCCATAGGCTTTGACGTATGGATTTTCAGGGTGTTCCTCTTTAGCATTTATATAGTTTTTCGAAAATAACATTTGTAGATGTACCTACTCGATTCGTATGTAAGATTTACTTTCCCAATTTTGTTTGGAAATAAAAAAACAAATATGAAATATTGTAGATATATGTTTGAAAATAATTTCTCAGCTACAAAAGTGTAGGTATTTTCTACCTATGTATATCGGTTAAACGAAGATGCTTCATCGTATTTTTCTGTATTTACCTAATTATCTTAGAACCAAATTTAATCTAAGTTCCATATACAGTATGCGCCAAAAGTATTGAATAAATTCAATAAAAACGAAACAATTATTTTTGTGAAAAATCCTCGAACAGGTAGATTTTTAATTTAAAAATACATATTTTAGCGTAAAATGCGATTTTCAAATGTCATTTGTTTTCGAGTAATGACGTCATCGATTTTTTAAATGGCAACACCATATTTTTCCTTGATTCTGAAAGATCGTTTAATTCTCTATCAGACAGTAAAATTTTGCCCTCTTACATAGGAAAGTTTTCGAGTAAATGACGATTGAATGTTAGAAAACGTAAATCAATTAAAATAAAGCAAAAACGTTATCAATTTAGTTTTTCGAATTCAATAGTTCTTTTATCGATCACGTAGGTGAAAATCTTTGCAAAGTGCCATTGTGACACCGACTTTCTAATAAGTATTGTAAGCGACATAGAAATTATTAATCAATTTAAAGTATTATGGTACATTGAACTGTTACTCAAAGAATTGAAATTTTAATTCTTATCGGATGCGGGAATATGACTAGAACTCAGCAGGAAGTTTGCGATTTATTTAATGACAAATATCCAGATCGCCCTATCAGCCAATCAACAGTCAGTAAGGTAGAGTCTAAATTTAGAGAAACTGGCAATATTGTAAATATTCCAAAACCTGGACGTCCAACCATTAATAAAAATCAGAAACAGAACATTTTGATAAGTATGGTGGATAATCCTCATAATTCTCCACGATTGGTTGCATTAAACAATGACACTAGTCAGAGCATAGTGCTACGTATCTTGAGGAAGGAAAAATATCATCCCTACAAAATTCAACTCCTGCAGGAACTCAATGAAGATGATCCTGATCGCCGCTTACACTTTTGCGAAATTCTAATGGATTTATGTCAATGAAATAGAAATTAAAACCTGAAAATACATTTTTAAGATGAGGCCACATTTTGTGTGAATGTTACAGTAAATAGTCAAACTTGCAGATATTGGAGTCAGGAAAATCCTCATTGGATGGCAGAGGCACATACACCCAACACCCTCAGAAATTAACTGTGTGGGCTGGAATAGTTGACGACAGAATAGTAGGGCCTTTCTTCTTTGAAGAAACCCTTACAGGACAAAGATATTTAGAGTTTCTAGAAAATGACCTTGTTCCAGCCCTTGCAGTAATTTTTCCTTACGATAGCAAGACAGTGCACCTCCGCACTATGCGCGCCCTGTACGAGATTTTTTGGACAACTGTTTTCCTGGGAGGTGGATCGGCAGACGCGGACCGATAGAATGGCCTGCAAGATCGCCAGATCTTACACCTCTTGACTATTTTTATGGGGATACTTGAAGTCAAAAGTGTACATTAATAAACCACGTAATTTAGAAGAACTTCAAAATCGCATTCGGGACGAAATACGCAGAGTTACCCCAGAAATCATTCATAATGTGCAAGAAGAATTTCTACACAGACTTGCGCATTGTCAAGAAGTTGGTGGATGGCAATTCGAACATTTAATTTAAGTATAAAATTTAATCAATTGTATTTTATTTTACATACCTCAGAATTGTTACTTTTTTATGGATAAAATTAACGTTTTCTAACATTCAATCGTCATTTACTCGAAAACTTTCCTATGTAAGAGGGCAAAATTTTAGTACTGTCTGATAGAGAATTAAACGATCTTTCATAATCAAGGAAAAAAATATTGTGTTGCCTGCCATTAAAAAAATCGATGACGTCATTACTCGAAAACAAATGACATTTGAAAATCGCATTTTACGCTAAAATATGTATTTTTTAAATTAAAAATCGACCTGTTCGAGGATTTTTCCCAAAAAATAATTGTTTCGTTTTTATTGAATTTATTCCATACTTTTGGCGCATACTGTATGCAGAAATACTGCCAAGTTATTCTTTGACTGTATTTGGATCTATTCCCCCAGTTTCTTTTAACATTACTTACTGGGTTTAATTATTCCTCTACTTAAAATTTCAGAACGTTAATAAAATTACGGCGCGGTATAATATCGGTACGAGACAGTTTTCGCTCCATCCCTTTTTAATTAAAAAATCCCGACTCTAAAGCGTAATCGCACGTCCTAGATTTCCCAATTATTTTAATTGCTAATTTCGGGGATAATGAAAAGTAATGCGAGCAGATGTTCCCGAACCTAGGGAAACATTATAATCTTATTTCATACAATTCCGATGTCGGGGTACCAGCTAAATACCGCTATTATGAATAAATTAGTTGCCTCAAAATGTAAAACGTGTTCCACATAAAATGAGGTCTGGCTGGAGTGATTTCGAACTAATTGGATTTAAATATTTTACGGCAAAAATAAAGGCGGTATCGAATGAATAATGTATTTCGCAAATGACTTAATCGAGTCACATTTGAATAAAGTTGTGGTGCTACGGGAAGATAGTAATTAAACACCGCTTTTCTCAGCACGAAAAACCGTTTGAATGTAGTTTCCACTAGTTGGGACGGACCCTTTCAGCACCTAACGCGGGTTATTCAAATACGAAATAATTTCAATTAAATCGGCCAAATTAAACGAATTAAATCATACCCATTTATGTATGCAGCTACAAACAGAAGTTTATAACCTGAGTTGCTTAAGATCATAATATATAAATTGAGATGTTATTAATTTTGTTTCTTTAATCTGAAACATTTTTATTTTGTCCACAGCTGTAGTTATTATCCGTTGTAAACCGACCCTACAAATTATAGGAAGGTTATAATAAAGAAATAAATTATTTTGTTGTAATATTACATCCTGTATAAAAATATACTTAAAAATAGAGTGTGGTGCTTATAGTGAGGAAAAATTTTAAAGCAGTTACCTAAGAGTATTTCTAATGAAAATGTCTTATACGGCAAATTTTATATTAATATTTCGTTGCCACAAAGTTCTATGTTACATAAAACATAATTTGAGATAAACATTATTTTGATGTAAGGAAACATTCTAGGGCTTCATTTGACCTACAGATAAGTCACCTTCTAATTGACTTCTACTAACGAAATTATGATCCAGTTTATTAAAAAAAACATACTACTTTTAGAAAACTGGTTTATTATTTTATGTGATCTTATCCTACTAGAAGAAACTAATAAAATTAACTACATTTTTGTTCACTATCACTTATCTTTTCGCAATAAATTAACTTTCTAGTTAAATTTGCCATATGCACTGATTGTTTAACACAATATTTTATATATAGCATGGAACTATGTATACAAGGACCATTTCTAAAATTCTGTAAGAAGGAGTAAAGTGAAATGATGTTTTAAAGGAAAATTATGTGTTTTTTGTTTATAGAAGTTTTATTTAGCATCGATATATTACGTCATTAGATAGAAAGGTTCTAGTCAACCAAAAAAAATTCGCAACGTTAATCTTAGTGTTGACCAAAACAGGACTTGACAGCTCGAATTGCAAGACAACACAAGATTAAAATAAGCCTTGGAAGAGAAGGCGAAAAATATTGCTACGGCAAGAACTAGAAGGAGTTCCTACTATAGGAATTGTATAACTTCTTAATTATTTATGCACATGTGATATTATTTGTTTTATATTACTCTCATATGGACATATTAAATGAATCTGAAATCGTAATTTTCACACCTAAAAAACCAACAATACCAATTTTCCGTCATGCTATCAAAACTTTGTCAATTATTGAGAAATTTTAAAATAAAATTTAAACCCTCAACACTATTTCTTAAATCAGCGACATTCGTATAAGGCATGATGAGCTCAAACACTATTTTGGTGTATAGTATCTCCAGCTTAGTGTTGACTCATTCTTTCTGACCCACTCTGTATCATAATCTCTAAAATTCAGTTGGAAGGGGTATAACATAAATTCTTTGTGTTAGTGAAATGATGCTTTCAAAGACAGTTCTGTGTTTTCCGATCATAAAACTTTTATTTAGCATCTATATTTCCTATAGGTAGGGGAGACCGGGTACAAAAGTAACACGGGTTGGTTGTAACAGTATTGTATTGTCTTTCTAAAGAGGTTTGTCTATGATATTATATCATCATAAAGTCGGCAGTGAAATCTACATTAACTTATTTGAAAAACAATATCCGTGGTGTGTTTTTAGTTCGAGTTAAGACCTGCACGGTGTAAAATGATATGCAAAGTAAGTTTTCATTCTTTATCTTAATCTATCATAATTCTAGAACTGAACGTTATTTTGAATTATTTTATTGGCTTGTTCAGTTAATACCAATATTGGCTATAATCTAAACATGGTATTTTAATTAAAGATGATCGTTAAAAAAAGTTTTAAGCAAGTATCCGCGTGAAAAATGCGTAATGGGACGATTGTAACAATGCCAAAAAGAGACGATTGTAACATGTTACAACCGCGCCTCATATTTAATACCTATGATCATATTTGTCATATTTAAAATGATATTTCAGTAGATATCCTGATAATTACTTCAGTATTTGTTATACTATGTGGGAATATACAAATTCATTCTCTTTATTTAGGATGTCTAACAAAAGACAACGAACAACAGATCGTGGGAAAGATGGTTATGGATTGGAAAAAGCTTGGTCTATCCCAAATATGGAATACGGACGAGTCTGGCGTAACAACCGTGCAAAAGCCAGATAGGGATAGGATTCTTTGTTATTTTAAGAAAAAAATATTTTATATTTTTGTTTCATTATTCTATTTTTTTATTTATTTTTTCAAATAAAAAGATATATTTTTTACCTGCACTACAACTTACTTTTATTTAGGTATAAACAATAAACAAATACCTTGTAAATACTAACTTTCTATACCTAGTTATTACCTGTTATTCATATGTTACAAACGTCCCCATGTTCTATTACCACTGGGTAGGTTGTAACGACGTACACTCTCTAATTTGTTCTTTATTGTACATCAATATGGACTTTAATTACTTCAATATTATTTTTCTTCTATATAGAAAATGCCAAGGAAACAAGTTATAGTAAGTAAATTTATGTAACTTACTTAATTTTTTATGTATCCGGCTTTACAAAAACATGTTAGTTTCGTACCTGGTATCCCCTACCTATTTGATAAACTAATCGATCCTATTTAAAAATTTCAATAAAATCTGCTCATTTTTTAAAATAAACTGTACATACTTTTGTAGCAATAATGACACTATCTCAAAACAGATTTTGAATTTCTGGAAGTTCTGAGTAGAAATTTCATTAAATCTCTATTGGCGAGTGAAACAGCTAATAACTAATGTTAAAAGTTTAAAGTAGATTTCATTACAAATCCGTCAGAAGTTGAAAAGAAATCGCAAAATTCGCGATTTCGTTGATTTTAATGAGTGCCATTATTATTGCAAATGGTTGTACCTTAATTTATCTGTAGATCAAATAACGCCCTGGAATGTTTGCTTCCACCAAAATAACATTCATTTTATTATCCTTTTATAGCACTATAAATATCATAGCTGCTTTCTTATATGTTGTATAATGTAATATAGAAGCTTATAATTCTAAGCAGCCATTTCATTTTTTTATTTCGCAAGTTTTGTTTGAAATGTACTGGTCATAAAAATTCCCACTGTGGGCACAGAAATCATTCCTCAAATAACGGCATAAGCTTCCCGCTTCGTTACCAAAAAAAGGAGCGCTTTAATTTTTGCCAACGGCTCCTGATAAAAAGTCCAATTGCAGAGACATTACCACAGAAAACGACTCCACTTGTCTCTAGATGGGATTTGAAGAGTAATGTATCCGCGCCTATACGCGATCCCACACCGCGACGCATTTTTCCCGCATCCCCATTCCCGAATCTCGGCGATTTATCTGGAACTTTGAGAAATTTCGACAAGTAAAACTACCGCGTCCAATCGCGGCAATCTTAAAAGGCGCGAGGTTCCCTGCAATGAAACAAAAGCCGGCGCTCTAAGTGTCATTTATTCCAGCGCCGCCTTCGGGACCTTGTTATTCTGGATTATCATAATACCGGGAGAATTCGCAACCAGGGCTCGCCATCAAAGACGCGCTCGTAGCGCCCTCACGGATGTGCCGCTATCGATAAGGATTATAGCCGCCTTGATCCCGTTGCCTTGAAAATATTTCGTTTTTCGGTATAGGAAGCGGTAACGTAATGATTTGCCAAACCAAAATAACTAAGATGGTACAATCTCTATGTAAAATATACTGGCGGTCCCCGATTTTTCGTTTTTAATTTAGCAAAAAATAGAACGTGAAAAAATAATAGAAATATATCCTGTCACATTTTTCCCTATGACACTCGATTTTCCTGACTAAAAATATATATTCTCTATTTTATATACTAAACAAACAAATACTTTTTTGTGAAAGCGTTTCGAAATTGACAAATTTTGATATTGATTGATTTAGAAATGACACTCTTTTAGGCACTAGTGCAAAAATGAAACATTAAAAACAATGAAAATATTTATTTATTATAAATTTTAAAGGTACAATTATGTAGCTCGTTAAAGCAGAGAATACTAGAGGCATCGAGCTTCTATTCTCTAAGAGCCATGCGCGTACCCACTAGTAGTCGGAATGAAGAAATTGCTAGTAGTGCCAATACGGCTAACTTCAGCTTCTGCGTAAACTTCTTTTAATTTCTTATTTGGTGTATCTTTCTGACTTATGATTCTTTCTGCTATTCTGTTTTTCTGTTCAATGGAATTTTCGATATAACTCTCGCAACTGAACTTGAGCGCCAATCTCCATGAGGCTATAAAAGTGTAATGTCCGCTCCAGAATCTGCCAACATTGTTGCAGAGCTGCATCGGAAGCAGTGGCCAGTGAATTCATTGACGTTGGAGAGTCCAAGGAATTCCTTTATCTTTTCTGACATACTTCCAATTGTATTGATTTCAATTGAAAGAGTACAGCATTTATTACTTTGGCATGTCAAGAAAAATCGCTGATGTGTCGTATTGCACGGACGAAGTTCTGCGTACTTGCGTACTAAATATATCTAAAAAATGTATACCATCTATTATTGATTTCTCAGTAATCGGTAAACATTCTTGGAACATGAGTTTTTGTGTTCGGAATTTTAACACTAATACATGACTGCCAATCTTTTATGGCATCTACTGTGAAAAATGTGATTTCTTCCAAATACTCCAACGATTAAAACAACTTTCGCTAACAGAAATTCATTTTCCCGGCTTGTTTCATAAAGGGCATTTCCAGCTTCGTAAATATTTTTTTTATTTCTTTGGCTGACATCTGAAAGCTTTTCTTTTCAAAAATGAAATTAGGCTTCTAAATTTGCTATCTACGTTTTTGTTCAGGTAAATCATCGTGAGGAGCATTGAATATTTACCCCACAAAGTTGACACCCTTAACGTACTGAATAGCTTCAGGAAAAGAGGCTAGTAATACCTGTTCTGTAACATTCTTAATATGTTTTTCTGTGACCCAGATTTCAAAGGAATTTTCGTATATTTTTTTTATTTTTCGGGCATTAACGTGGGTAGCGCAGCTTCAGTAGCTTGTTTAATATCCAAAGACTCATCATTGTCACTCATTTTTTCGCAAAACTTTGTAACAAATACGACGCGGCGACGCTTAGACGTTTCAGTTGACAGAGTATTGACATTAAACACTGCATAAAAATGCCTTAGAAGCAGATTCCCTGGCCACTTTTCAATATAATATTATATACTAGGGTATGATTTTATCGGTCACCAGTTTAATGTGGTTTTCATTACCAAATAATCAGATGTATTCTCAGAATGATAGATCTGTCACCAATTTGTTAACACTAACCTATTCCAAACCGATTATCTATAAATTTATGTACAATCACCCGAAAACGTAATTTGTCATCAAATACTTAGATTTGTTCTCAAAATCATAGATGTCACCAATTATTTGTTAACACTAAACTATTCCAAAACAATTGTCAATAACTTTATGTACAATTACCCTAAAACGTAATTAACCTAACCTAACCTAACCCAACCTAACCTAACCCAACCCAACCTAACCTAACATGACCATTATTCGTTTATTTTGGATAAAAAATGGTATAAATTTGGATACATGCATTTAGTGACATTTATGTTAATCTGATATAAAAAATAATTTATGGGATTGAATTTCATAATCAGAGGATTTCATTTGGTGACAAATATTTATTTTGGTCATAAATAAAATTATCCCCATATATATAGATCTGTCGCTTCAAACAGAGCATAAACCACCCATTTTTCATGCGCTCTTTTGATCCTATTAGAGCGGTGGATCAGTCCGCATAATTATCTGTTTCACTTATATAATGTGTTGCGTTTTTGCCTTATCTGTAATTTCCTTCCACTTCTTCCTATCCTTAACCTTCTCCCTCCAGTTTGTAATTCCCATATTATGTATGTTCTCTATGATTTGATCTTGCCATCTAATTTTTGGTCTTCCCCTTGGTCTGTCCTCCATCATAGCTGTCCAGTTTGTTACTTTACGTATATGTTCATCGCACCCTCTTCTGTGTATCTGTCCAAACCATTTCAATCGTTGCGCTTTCACGAATCTTAAAATGTCTTTCTCACCTATTATACTCCTTATTTCATGATTCATAAGTGTTCTGAAATGTTCCTGCATTTGTTTTGGTCCTAAGATTCTTATTAGTATATTCCTTTCTAGTATTTTTAGCTTTTCTTTATCTTTATCTATTAAGCACATTGTTTCTTTATATATTTTGATTTTTGTTGTCTTACTAATGTTTCTATCTCTTTACAGTTTGTGATACTTCCAGTACACTCTATTTCGTACTTTAATTCTGTCGTTTATTTCTATACTTCTATCATTTGCTCCACTTATTGTTACACCTAGGTATTAAACGTATTTCACTTTTTGGAAGTAATATTCTTCTATTTTTAATTCTCCTGGACTATCCTGTCTTCTTGAGTATAGCATGTTGTTTGTTTTCTCTTGATTAATTTTAAGTCCTTTAACTCTGGTTTCCTTTACGAAGCTCAACGTTGCTTCTTCCAGGCTTCGTTTGTTTCTTGCTATCTGCATATCCTATATGACCTGTGTAGAATCTTGCATAATAGTTCTTTTTAGTCCTGCATTGCTAATAACTGCTTCTAATACAATATTTAGTACCGTCGACAGACTATCTCCTGTGTTAATTTTCACATTTGATCTCTCCATAGGTAGCCATTTTTGACAGCCTGATAAGCTTTTCAAAATAAAAATACCAAAAATAAACATTTTTCGACGACCAACTATACCTACAATATGCTGACAAAACCCTTTCAAAATCTTAAGTCTATAACTGGCACAACAAAGTTAAGTGCTCGATAATCAGTGGAAAGCGAATCATACACGTTGACCCCGGACAAGCATCAATGAGCCAAACATTCGTGTGTTTCTAAGGTAATCAATACAAAACGGTGCAGAGATCGGAATATCATAGAAGTGCTCAATTAATGATTTCTGATGACTTGAGTAATCAAAAAATTTCGGCAAAATGGGTTCCAAAATAATATATACTTTATTTAAAGGAATTGAGTCTAGGTGCACTGCTAGTTGACTGATAGAGCTCCGATTGTTTTACGCATATTTCATCCATTACTTATTATGGAGAACTGACTATTTTTATACTTTATAACATCTACCATTCGACCACTGTCGACGATATCGATAGTTACATGTGAGCTCCGAGCGAGACCATAGCTGACCGAGAGTAACCACCACTGTTATCTACCAAATTCATAATAAAGTTCCATGTATCTCAGTTATATGCAAGTCTTGCAAAAAGCATTAGAGTTTTACAAAATTGCGAGACAATATATTTACGAGACTCTCGCGAAATCGAGCAAGAACAAGCCTTTAAAAAAACTCTTGTCTTGTTTTGCAAGACAAGCCAAGACTCTATCAAATTATGCAAGATTTCTTATCTTAGCCAACATTAATAGATACTATGTAGAAAATTAAGATGTATTATAATTTTCTTTTGCTGCGGCAATAAATTTATTAAAATCAAATTTCGGCTTATATTTGATACACCCTCGTGTTACTAAAGTTCCTATTACATATAAATTTTTCATTATATTGTCAATTTTTTAATATGGAAAGTAGAAGGCTTTGAAACTTGATTTGATAAGCGATTTGTACCACTTCAGCCAATTTCATTTTAAATATAAATATCGTAAAGGTCTCCGTAACGAACGAAATTGAAGTCTCTCGACAAATACCACCAAAAGCATTACACGGAATGATTAAAGGTAAATAAAACGAAATGATTTATGCCGGAAAGTTATTTTAAGTCTTCCCTTCAATTTATTTCAGACCAAAAAGTGCTTTCTAATATAATGTGTGTCCCGCGTGCACTGGATCAAAACAAATTAATCATTCGAATTCTGTTCCAGTCCAAGTAGAAATATCTTGTCGAAATTCACTAAAGCAGAACTGTCGGCAACTAAGATGAAATATTTATTGCATATGTCAATGCGGGGCTAATACATTATTATTTATTATAACGGAACGAAATGGGAACGTGGATATATGCTAGTTTTACCTCTACGGATTGTTTTCCTAAGATATTATGGATTTATTTTGAGATAGGGAAGGGAATGTGACCGTTGCATATCTTTTGGCGATCTAATTGCCTTTAGGGACAGAATTTATTTGGCTTCTTATCGTTTCTTGTTTAGAAGGTTCAGCTGAACATACATCGGATTTGGGGACATACGATATATGGTACTCGGCTTATCCATGTTGGTCGTAAATTTTACTATAGTTTAGATGCCTTTAGATGAGCAAAAATGAAAAGAAAAGGTATGTACTACACTTGTAGTAAATATATTAAAAAAAATAGTGATTGCTATATGTCATTCTGAGGTTTTTTATTTATTTTAAACTAATTTGAAATAATGGCATGGTATATATATATAGCTGAAACTATTAGATTGATGTAATAATATAACTTAACTAATACATAAAACATAATTTAACAGAAATAAATCAGTACAGAATGTTAGAAAGAAGAAAAAGTGCAATTCAAAAGAAACTAGGAAAAATACAATATAACTAAGTTGAAATATAACGCCAGATATAATTTTTACATTCGTGTCTTAATTTTTTTCGAAATATTTGGCCCAACTTTGAAGGCCTGTAACTCCGCCTGAGTGCAACTTTATATATTGGTACTTGTATGTTTGGATAAAGTGTAATATTCTGGAGGCTTCCAAAATGTACCTCCCCTGTGTCAATACTTATAGAAACACCCTGTATTTGAATATTATTCTATGACAGAAATGTAAGCACAAATGTGTAGTAAATGTTCCAGTCGTAATTCTTTCAGTGCACGGAAAATTTGTCAGTCTCTTTAAAAAGATTGCAATGTGTTTAACCCAGTTACGAATCTGATCAAGAATACAGTTTCCGGTTGCACCCCACTTTGGCATCGCCCTGTATATCGGAACCGCGCCGGTCGATTCGAGTGAAACGCTCTGAGAAAGGCGATACTTTGGACTGATTTAAAATCGAGCCCATTTGTTTCAATAAAATTATACATCTATATTTTTCAATATATTACAAAAAAGGTTGTTGTGTACATTAAATTTTTCAGTGTATAATTCAGGACGTTTAACATTCTTGTGTTAATAGTTTAACACGTTTTTATTAACATCATAAAAAGTAAAATGTTTCTTTTATTTTACTATCACTAATACTACCTACTTTAGTAATATAGCCTTTTAATTTATTCAGTTTTCTGAAACTAATTAGCATGTTTGCTTTACTGTACCTATGTTTAGTTTTATTATACCTATTATAATTATACGTTTTTGCAAATAAAACGTGCAAAATTTTACACCGCATTATTTTAATACTTCCAAAACCGTAACATGTAAAGATTTCTTGCTTTGTGTGAGTTTAATGAAGGTATATCTTCCCAAATTCCATTGCTGCCTAGGTGAGCGACAAACTTGTACCTACTCCCGATATCCACACGGCATTCAAGTAATTGGTTTCATTATAGAAAAGCGTGTTTATAATTTAATGCAATTTGGCGCTCGCTCCGGTTCTGCCGTCTGCATTTTGTTCGAAATTAGGATTTCGTGAAAAGCTTCAAATAGCAAATTGTGCTTTTATTCAATAACCGACGAAATTATTTCGACAAATGGGGAGGAAACATTGAAAATGTCAATTTAATATAGTGATAAAATTACGTTGATAGATTCGCGCCCGAATTTCCCATACGCGGAGAACTCAACATGGAAATTGTATTGGCGCTCGTACCTTTTTCCAAAGCCTTTCATATTCCCCTACGTCTATTACTGCGCCTCTCTGATGTGCTGTCTCGTTTTTTACAGCTTACAGGAAGGTGGTTTTAAGGATTAAGAATTGTTTTAAAATTTGTAGTGACAATTTAATTTATATATAAAAAGCCCACATGCCACAGTATAATTGTCACTTAAACAGCGGCAAAAGGGTTTTGCCCCATTTTTTAAATATCGAGCAACAATTCTGGAATAATTTTTTTATTGTCTTTTAGGCCTCCCTGAGCACGTGGTTAAATTGTTTGTACTTAGTCATAGTTAACCCTGTATAAACTGGAATTAGAGTTTTCAATATGAGCACGTCGAGTTTCTCTACATTTTCTAAAATGTTTAAATACCTCTGTTGCATACGAAACATGTTGTGGTCACTTATATCTTGAATGTACCGATCGCTAAAGTTTTTTTTATAGATTTGGTATGTCAGTATCAAAATTAATAATATTTTTAACGGAATAACTCAATGGCGTACAATCGTTTGCAATAATACACTCATTAAAATGAATTTTGCGATTTCTTTTGAACTTCTGATGAATTTGTAATTAAATCTGCTTCACATTTTTAATATCAGTTATTAGTTGTTTCACTCACCGATAGAGATTTAATGAAATTTCTACTCAAAACTTCCAGAAGTTCAAAAACTGTTTGAAGAGAGTGTCATTATTTTTGTAAACGATAGTAAATATTTTTATAATTATATAATACAATTACAGCAATTGAAGAATCATTATTTTTGTAAACGATGGTTTCAGTTTAATTGAAATTACGTTAAGGGTTCACGAGACACAATAGAAAAGAAATCGAACTTTTCCATTTTCTTAATCTGACAATATTATGTATTTTGAAAATATGACATTAAAGATCAATGCTTAACGAAACGAAAAATTATTTCACGTATTCTAATACCTATTTCAAGGAATGCATTTATTTTAGAAACGTCCTGTATAAGGAAGAACTTATTTAATATTTTAGTGGGCACTGCCCCTTGACTCTGCTACGCCGCTGATAATTCGTCCGCCGGCTCGTGGAGCTATTTAGCATGCAGAATTTTCAGGTGACGCTACGCCGTAAATAAGCCAGTGCCTACTTCATCCTGAATATAAAGCAGCTGAATTGCTGTTTCGAACTAAAATTAGTTCAGCTTTGAGTCATTAACGAGAGCTTGATTAAACATAGTGTCGCATTTTCTGTCCGTATTTAACCCTATGAATTAGTTTTATTTAAACAAGTGTGCCGTTGGCTTTGTTTTTTATTAAAATTTTGCATAAAACACGCTGTTGTGACAGAAAATTAATGTAATAAATATTCCTTAGCACAATTTTGTCAATGTTTTTTTTTAAGTTTAAAGCATCATTATGCGATTTTACCAGAATTTGGTAGTTAGTCTTTCAAAAATCTTCAGAATTCAGTATATGAAATTTTGGTACGTACCATCAGGATAAGGAATTTGGTTAAGTAATGTCCTGGCTGAGATAACAACTTCTTACCTGAAACAAAAACAAATACATATATTTAACAACTGAAACTTATAAACTAGGAATGCAAAATTTATTAATATGTATCACTTCAGAATATATCAATATACAAAAATATTAAGACATAATACAATAATTGCAGTAATAATAGAATTTTGCTATTGATGTGTATGTTTCAGCAGAAACAGACCTTAAAAATAATAAAATTTTTGGACTTCCTGACACTTTTGAGCATTGTTGCAATCACCACAAGTTGCAAGTGCAAGTTTACAATATTTCTGCTTACAAGTGGTGTTTTCTATTCTAACTTAAGTGATTCACTTATTACATTACATTTTTTATTTAAATAAAAACACTTTCTTTGGATTTTGTCAGCAATACTGAATGAGTCGTCATTTTTGATGATTCTTCTATATCATATTCCATATTATCGTTGTAAGCAGAGGATTCTAACATTTTTCATAAAGCACTGACACAATAATATTAACGAAAACCTAATAAATGAACTCGTTTCTGCATCAAGATTCCTTCAAGATTCTTATGGAAAATTATAATAAGTTGAGTTATTTTCAAAACACTATTGAAGAAAAAAAAACATGTGTGTAACTCGTAGAAAAAATGACTTTTCCGCATATGGCGTATTTGCCTCATCAAGAAAAAATACACATTTCCTAATTTATTGCACAAATAGCTATTTTAAAATGCATATTGTGAACAAAGTGCAACTAACAACCAAATTCTTTTGTACATGTTTCAAAATAATTTTATTTTAATTTTTAAGGAACAAAATTTATTTGGACTTTATACATTACAAATGATTCATGGTTAACAAACAAATAGGTACCTCAACTTGATTTTTGTTCAGAATCTAATTATCTACCGAGAAAGAGAAAATTTTAGTTTTCAAAATAAAAATATGTTAAATAATGTAGTCAATTCTCATATTAAGTAGGACCGTAGTAATGCTTTAATAATTTTTTATCTCCAGTGGAACATTTTCATTATATTCTAATATACCGCATATGAAATCTATTAAAATATTTGTGATACTTAACATATAGGTATATACATTTTTTAATTTTGACACATATTCAAAATCAAGACTTTAAGAAAAAAAGTTGATATGAAAAGCTAGCACCATTTGTAAAGTTCTAAGGCTGCTCAAAATGTTTATAATTAACGGCGAATCACTCGTAAATATTGTATACAGGGTTTTTCATTAAGAATGGACAATCTCTGAACTGGAGATACTAGACACCAAAATATGGCGATTGAGCTTAACATGACTTATAGAAATGTTGCAGGTTTACGAGATACAGGGTATTTAAAGTTGGAATTTTAATTTGAAATTTCTTTCGTCCTGGCATTTTCTTATTTTAGAATTTTTACTACAAATAATACACTCACTTACTTATTGGCAGTAAAATTGTCAAATTTCTTTACAAAAAACTGATAAGTGCTTAAAATCACTAAATTATTAACAAATTACAAATTAAAATTCAAACTTTAAATAATCTGTATTTCGTAAACCTGCAATATTTGTATAAGACATGTTAAGCTCAATCGTCATATTTTCGTGTGTAGTATCTCCAGTTCAGAGATTACCCATTCTTAATTAATCACCCTGTATATACAACTAATTGTATCTTCTCTTGTAGAAACATCCAAAACAAATTTAATAACAGTCGCACAACAATTAACTTTGTAAAAAAATTCGAGTCTAGAGGCAATTTATGTATTTATGTACATAACACGACGGAAAACATATTTAACCATGTAGGATAAATAAGGGCAAGTTGACGCGCGCCCTTAAACGCCATATAATTTGACTGCGCGGATGCGGCAGTCCTCCTGCTGCCCGGCCTGGGAACCATTTGCGTGCTAATGCCCTAATCAAGACCCCATGTAATGCAAGGCCCCGCCGAGGCCGGTTATCAGTGTGAACGGAGGACGCGCTTAAAAAAATTTGGACAGGATAAGGAATGCTGTTTTTAATAACAACGAAAATATCCTGGGAGTTGTTTGTATACTGAGAAAACGATGTCGTAATAAAATTGTAGGTAATCTATTCGAAATCAATCCAAAATTACATTTTTCTCTATTTGGAAGCATTGGGTGATTTCCTTGGATAACATTTTATATAGTTATAATTAGTAGGTGAGTCTCATAATTTCTTTTTGGAAAACAACTAATTTTCAGAGTATTCAATTGTAATTTAATATTAAAATAAAAATCTAGAATAAAACAAAACCCCTTCATTCAAAAATGCCCCAAGAAATTAAAATTCAAAACAGAATTTCCAAAACAATCCAGTCATCTAGTGATCATTAGCTACTCTATGCTGGATCTCAGGTCACAAAGTAATGAAGCATCCTACCATGTTGTAGGTACTATCGTTTGCAATATTAATGACACTCACTAAAATTAATTTTGCAATTTATTTTGAACTTCTGACGTATTCATATTGAAATCTGCTTTAAATTTTTAACATTAGTTATTAGTTGTTTCAGAAGTTCAAAACTGTTTTAAGAGAGTGTTATTATTATTGCAAACGATTGTACAATTGGCAGCCACCGACGTCTATCGTGTTTCGGCGATAATAATATTGAAACCAGTATATGTCTATTGGGTCGCTGACTAATGACTTTGGCTGCTTGCTATAAGTTTCCAAGTGTAATTCAATGCTGGTCGGGGCATTAGCCCGTAGGGTAAACATATTTTCAGCTCATTCAATTGTGTGGTGATAATATTTTAAAATATATACTTAAAGATGTTAACTTCCTCTCTGTAAACTTAACCTAAGCGATAAGCTCCTGTTAACCTTTGTTGGCACTGCCATTTTCACTTATCAAAAAGAATTGAATGTTCCTCTTACAAATACAATCAAATCCAAATGGGTAGTTCGAAAATGATTTAAAAATATATATTCTGCACGGCACTGGAAACTGGTCTACTGTAAAACCTGAAAGGCAAAGCATGCAATCGGCAACCGGACAAAAAATTGAACGAAATTCCCAAGGAAAAAATAAATAACATTTTATAACACCTATTGCCGTTATTGTTATTCATTATTAATAGAATTCGGGTAATGAATAAAGTAGTTTGACATAGGTATCTGTTGTTACAACATCAAAATTTTGGGCCCGCCTTATCCAGCTTCTACAAACTAACACATATTATGTTTCGGCTTTTTGTTCATTTTGAACTGAACTCGTAAGTTATTGGCAGCAGTTATATGATATGTTTACGTAAATTAAATTTTCAGTAGTGTCCACTTCGGTGCAATACACTTCAATTTTTAAATATCCTCACAAAAAAGTCTAAAGGATTTAAAATCGATTTAAAGACGATTGTGGCGGCCATGGTACCGGACCTCCTCCTCAAATCCCTTGATATTAACGCTTGGACACACAGTACATAGTACGGATATAATTGCGCCTCGTGTATGATACGCTACACTGCTGCCATATGCCGTGAACGCCCTGGACCTCCGTCTCTTCGACTATTCGATTGCAAATGTCTCGTGTTACGCCCGCATTGCAATACACTTGCAATCACTGCACTGCATTTGGCGCATGTTTACCGAGAAATCGGTTTGTTAAAGGATTTTCACTTCACCATAAATTAAAAAATTAAAATCCATTCCAAGTTGCTAAAACTAATGTAAGCACTCACACCACAAAAACGTTAATACTATAAGTAATCAGATTTCAATATTCATAATCGCCTGACTAAAGGCTACAATAGCTGAGCGATCTAATGGTTGAAAATACTATAACTTCAATAATTTTTTTCTTGAAGACTATACAAATTTTACAAAATTTTTTTTACGATATGAACTTCATCTTTCATGATACATATATTCCCAAATTTCCAAAATAAGTTGGATAATAATTACATTTGAAAACTCACCTACGTATAAATAATGTTGAGGTAATTGGAAACTAATTTCAAATCCATCACAAACTTTATCCCTTTCGAATTTTTTCAGCTACGCCCCTGGCTTCACCCGCCGAACAGTTAACCGCACCCGCGCGCAATCTGGGTGTTATTTAATTTGACGAGAGGCTGTAGTTTAATGGATAGCGGTCTTTGTTATATCCAGGGTCAATAGTTGAAATTATTCTCTGCTATATTGTCGAATTCCGCATTCATTCCGTGGTCTCGCAGACAGAGACGGAAGTCGAGAACTTTTTGACGCGTACGTGAGAAAATTTTGCCCCGATTGAATGAGTTCCGCCTCAGGTGAAATTTTTCTTTGCGTGGAATTTCGGTTATGCGTGCGAATGACATATTTTGTGATGGGGGATGAATACCTTTAATTTTTAATAACACACTGACCTCCAATTTAATGTGCGTATATTCCAAATTAAATATGTAGCTGTAGTAGTAATTATTTCTCCGTCGAAATATTGGACACAATTTGGCCTGCGATGTTCTTGTTTTGTAACGAATATTCCATATCTCTCTTACTGTACTGGACTTCTATCCACTGTGTATTTTTTAATTGTAGTAAGATTAGCACTAGAGTTTGCCAATAAACATGCCGAAGACCGTCGGAAGCAATGTCCAGTATAAAGGTGAGAATCAGACAAATTTAGAAATTCAGCAATATTGCCAGGCATTCTAATAGGAAAATAGGGTCGTGGAAAATTTATTTATAATGTATTTTATGAAAATTCTTGAATGATTAGTGTTCGCTGGACTCTGGGTTATGTACTTTTTGTAATAGTCCAAATATAATGTAGCAGTAATAACGAAAGTTCGTTCCACATTAGTGCTTGTGTCTGCTATATGCACAACTAATGAAATTCCCAAATCTTCAATATCATTTAATGACAAGTTGTACAGTTCTTCGCGACGACAGGCTCCAAATACACCGAAAATTATGGCAATCTTCAAATCGCCAAATTTGCTTCAGCCGCACGATGCGATGTGACTGTGACGACTGAGCTGCGGTGGCGGTAACCTCGGGGGCCAGTTTCTGTTTACAGTGCAGAAATACCACTACTCGGGCGGCTACAGTGAAGACACGGTATGTCCAGAGGGTCTTGAGGGAAGAGTTAGAATTTTCCAGGAATAAAAATCAGAATAAAAATACACATATATTACAATACACCTAGTTTACCAAAACTAATATGGTCGGAAGCGGAATAAGCAACTACAAAGTCAGCTGAACGGTTACAAGCAAGCAATACAAGCAGTTTATCTATGCTAAATGCGAAACCAAATAAGAGGACGCGATCAAGCGAGCAAAGATAGATACGATTAGATACGTTTTATCCTGAGCTACCAGATATTTGTCGATTTGCTTCCTGGCCAAAACTTTCGATTTTTCCGATCGACATCCTTCGTCGTTTCGCTTCAAAAAAGCAACGAGCTTTGTCCTGATTTTTTACACATCAAAAATAACATTGAATAACCTCAAACTCATTTACGAGGGAAATTATCTTGATGTTGAATTTTGAGTAATTTAACATTCTAACAAAGAAATGAGCTTATCAACCCAGTTTTTGATCAGAGAGATGATTTGTGAAAAAAAAACAAAGAAATATATTGACAATATACCTTACTTTTGTGTTTGTAGTAGCATATAGTTCAGTAAGTTAACTCAAAAGTTATTCAATGTTACTCAAAAAATATTTATTTAGCTAAGAAAAACTGAGTGAACACTACTCAATGAATTGTGTTATTATTTTAAAACAATTGGGTGTAGACTCGTCTTAACAACCAAGTGATAGAAAGATAGAACCTATGTGTATTTGAAGATTTCTCCATGAAAATAAATCTACTTTTCATTATCAAAGCCTGTAAAGATGCCAATAAATCACCATGTATTACCATTTGTGAAAGAATATACCTTTTGCTCTCATAAAACCGTTAAAGATACAAAATAATATTAATATACGAACCCTTCCGCGATACACAATTAAATTATGAAATAATAATCACTGTAAATAGTTGTTATTTCCATTTAAGGGATTTCCACAATTTTTTAGAAATATTTAACAACAATTTTATCCAGTCACCTGAATATGTAAAGTTCAACGGCACTGTGGATGGTTTATTCTAAGTACCTCACATCGATTATCCAACTTTCCGGTTGCTTAAAAACTTCTGTAAACTCCAGTGCTTCGGCGAAGTTCCCCTTTGATGTGGAAGCTAATGGGATATTTAGCGAGAGATGTGCTGGCCAAGTTTTAAAAATTACCGTCTCCAACACAAAGGGTGGTCCTGAAATAATTACACGTAAGGGGTTTGCGTAATTTTTAGAAAACGTTAAAGACGAGAAGGAAAGCAGCTAACGAAATAAGGTGTATAGGTGAAGAATTTACAGAGCAAATCTAGTTTGTTTCTGGTTTAATTCATTTGATGAAGAATTATTATTATTCTTACTTTTCGCTAACTGAATAAAGTACTATAAACACTTTTTTAAAGAACAAAATATTATTTTCTGGAATGTTCCTTGTAGAACAATGAAACGAATAATGAGGAATGTTTTTTTTTTCTTGAAGTACCAAAAATCAATGATCAAGGATCTATGATACACTTGCAAAACCACAACTATGGGGTGGGTTTCTATGCGGTGAGCAGTGCTGTAATTTGCATGCTTTGTTATGCTCCTATACATATTAAGAGACAATCAAGTATATGCGTATTTACGTAGAAAAATTAGGAAATTTCAGGAATAATGTGATTGAACTATTTACTTATATTCAAATTATTATGAAATTTTACAGAATTTTTCATGTGATTTTTGTTGCACACGTGCAGAGGTACATCAATCTAACCTCTAAGTGAAAGCATTTTTGTTATGTTAAGGTGTGGTAATCAAACTTTATTACGCGTGTACTTGAAGTTTTGCCAATTAAAATTCATAAATGTATAGAATCTGAAACTACGTTGTATAGATGCTTGAAGGGAATATACAGGGTGTCTTGCAAGTCGTTACAATAATTTTAGGTGATACAATACGTAATTTCGAGTCGATTAAAACACGCATACCTATATACCAAGTGTTACAATATTTGTCATAAGTATTTTTTTTTGTAAAAGCGAAGAGTCAAATTTAAACGTGGATTTTATTTAAACCTGTGTGTTTAGGTTTATTCAGATATTATTAAAAACTTACCTAAGCAATGCTCTTTCGGTTCAGAAAAGTTTCTTCATAAACATTCTAAAAATTAGGGAAATTTATCTTAACACGTTTAAATGTGCAGGGAGTACATTCGATAAAACAGGACAGCCGCTCAGTATGTAATAAAAATGTTTAGCGATATTTTTATTGAAAATCTGATAAGGTGGTGTTAATTAGGACCCCTCAAAACCCTATGTGTGAAATTTAAAAAAAAACTATACAGTGCTCTCTTTTACACGTTCTCAAAGTTTTATTTTTATAAATCTCTGTAAAAACTTTATTTTCCAAAATTATGCAACAAATATTTTTATGTTTTAAATGACATCGAAAACCTTTTGACATAATGCTATGGCTCAACACTAGATTCGTCTAGTGCCTTTCAAATTCAGTATTTGTTTTTAGGAGGGTTGTAATTAACCCCACTTTATCAGATTGTACCCAAAAATTCGCTAAATATTTATATTAAATTTCGGGGGTATAAGAAATTATAACAGGCCTTGGATCTCCATAGTAGGATTAGATTAGATTAGGTGATCCCTCAGTGGCCGCGTGGTTTAAGGCGTCAGTACTTGAATCGAGGTGACTAGATCGCTGTGGGTTCGACCCCCGCAGCCTGTAGGCCGTATATAAGCTATATTCGTGAAGAGATTGGCACTCTCTCTGCGGGTATGGTAGGGTGGAAGAATATTGGCTTGGGTCAATGTGAGAGATTGATACCGGTTGACATTTGACTACCCCCCTAATAAATGAGGTTTTCCAGATTTCCATTTCATTCCTGCACTGAATGGTGGTTAGGGCCTACCAACGTAAGTCGTTCCTGGGCGCAAATGCGGCCTACTTAATAATAATATGCCGCCCCCTGTCCCGCACGTCTTCGACTTCTGGGCTAATCCCCGTGATTAGAATGAGGGGTAGAGATATTATTTTTATTATTATTATTATAACAAGCGGTTTTCGATGCTATTTAAAACAAACAAAAAATATGTTGGATTATCTTGAAGAATGAAGATTTATGAATTTGTACTCACATAAAATATTGAGAACGTGAAGAGCAAAACACTCTTTAACACCACCTTATCAGGCTTTAAATAAAAAATTGCTAAATATCTTTTTTAATTCCGGGGGTATAAAAATAATCAAAGGAAACGTTGGAACGCCATATTAAATACCGTGATATGATTAGAAGGAGCGGTTTTCGATGACATTTAAATGAAAAAAAATATTTGTTGCGTTATTTTCAAAATAAAGTTTTTACTAATATTTATAAAAATTAAACTTTAAGAACGTATAGAAGAAAACACTATGTATAGTTTTTCTTCAAATTTCACACATAAGGGTTTAGAGGGGTCCTGATTAACACCACCTTTTCAGATTTTACCTAAAAAATATCGCTAAACGTTTTTATTGAATTTCGGGGGTATAAAAAAATCATAGCAGGTCTAGGATCGCCATCTTAAATGCCGTGGTAGGGTAGGAGAAAGTGGTTTTCGATATCATTTAAAATTTATTATCTTGAAGAATAAAGAATTTACGGATTATCTAAATAAAAGTAGACACTATTCAGTAAAATTATGTAGGTACATATTTAAGTTTTACAATTTCAACTTGAAAATTTCAATGTATAATTCATGTATGTAATTTTCATAACCTTACGCCGGTCAAGATTTCCTTGCATATAAAGTGTTAAAACTTATTTGCATAACTCAAGAAAAGAAACCAGATTAACAGACATTGCAAATGAGAAAGAAACTGAAGTTGTTAAGTGCAGAACCATATTACGACGATATTGCATTGGTAAGTTTGCATTTTTAAAAGATCGAAAAATATGTTTCTAATTTCATAGCAAAAGCTTTACAAAACATTCTTGTCGTATGACACTGAAACGTTTCGTTTATAAAATTACAAAACGCAATGCAAGGTTGGACATTGTTACAGTATCGTAATATTAACTTATTTACAATATAATAAACACTTGCAACAATTAGATAATCTATCTATTCGTAGTAATACTGACGATGCAGATTGCATTTTCCAGATACACAAGTACCTAATATAATTTCTCTACTATGTGTGGCATTTCATTTAATTGCTACCTAGAAACTAAGCAAGCAATAAGCCTTAAACGATTTCTTTATCAATATTGAAATAGTTCAGGGAAAGTATTCTATGCCACTTCTATTACATCCAGTATAAACAAAACAGGCAACCAACGATCGCATCGCCCATTGGCTGACACACAATCTTGTTTGTGAGGCACGTAATGCGAGCCTTAAGATTAGCTTTTTTATTTGCGTAGACAATATTTGTTTCGTAATTAACGAACAAGCAAACTGTTTGATCAAACTTCGTTGTAAATTTGCTTAGAGTGTATAATTCTCACAATACACACGCTGCGAATTAAATCCCCATTACATTAATTTCTGGCTATAACGGATAACGGTCGGGAAGTTTGAGAATCGGGCATATCTCGGGGCGGAATGCTGTGCATTATTGAACCCGTAAAGTTCCTTACGGCGATGCGAACAACTCTGACAATTGTGGAAATCTTTAAATTAGTTTGGACTTGTGTGTCTCTTTATTATTAATCCATAATTATCTCCCGAAACAGATTCAAGAAATATATAAATGAAATTGTAGCATTTTAAATGATTTAAGTTTATTTAAATATAGAATGCTAACGATAAGCTTTGCCAAATTTAAATTATTACATTTTTTCTACATATACCTTTTCCTAATAAAAATACTACACGAGTAATTTTTTATAGTTGACTGTCATAATAATGCTGTCATTATACAGGGTGTCCAGAAACTCTCCTGACAAACGAAGACCGGAGATTCCTCAGATAATTTTAAGACAATTTAACCCAATTCACCTAGTCCAAAAATGCTTCCTAAGGGAACTAGAGCTCTTTGAAGATGGCCCCTTGTAAATAGTTTTGTTTAAATACCTCCAGAACGCTTCTCCTTAGAAAAACAAAAACTGGTACGCTTGTTTAGCCTTCAGAGATGAATCGATTCCATCAATTGCGAATTTCTAGTACCGGTCATAGGCGTTCGTTTTGGGTAGGTCAATAGGTTATTTTAACGCATAACTTCTTTGTATTTAACTTTTAAGCATTTGTGACACTAGATTATTAAATTTTCAGTTATACTAGTACTAAAAGGTACTCTTACTTTAAGTCATTAGGATTCACCGTTTTCTAGATAAATGGATTTGAAAATTTTTCGTATTTTCGTCATTAAAATTCAATTTATATTTTTGCACTAGTTGGCTCTGAACTGCCAACAAAAGTAAAACATACGCAATTGATGGAATCGATTCATCTCTGAAGGCTAAACAAGCATACCAGTTTTTGTTTTTCTAAGTAGAAGCGCTCTGGAGGTATTTAAACAAAACTATTTACAAGGCGCCATCTTCAAAGAGCTCTAGTTCCCTTAGGAAGCATTTTTGGACTAGGTGAAGTGGATTAAATTGTCTTAAAATTATCTGAGGAATCTCCGGTCTTCGTTTGTCAGGAGAGTTTCTGGACACCCTGTATATATAAAGCTGTTTACAGGCCTTTTAGGCTCAGAGCTGTGTTATTCTCCTCCACTCCATTCTGTCCTTCGTCTTTCATTTCCAATCCGTTACATTTTTCTACTTAGATCTATTGCCACTGCCTCTCTCCATCGTTTCCTCGGTCTGCCTCTTTTTTCTTGTAATTAGGTTTACTCCCTACTATTTTCTTAACTGCCCTTTCATCCTCCATACGTTCTAGATGCCATAGCCACTACACTCTCCTGGCTTTTACAAATTCGTCTATTGTTGGTGCCTGGTACATTGCATATATTTCCTCATTATTTCTCCTTACATAGCCTTCCTCTGTCCTCTTACCCCCTAGAATTCTTCTTAAGATCTTCCTTTCCCATCTTAAAAGGTTTTCTCTTGACTTCTTATTGAGAACCCAGGTTTCACTACCATACAGCGCTGTCGGTCTCAAAATTGTTTTATACATTCTAAATTTTACTCGTCTGGACAAATTTTTTGATTTCAATAAGTGGTTGACTGCTGCCGAACTTCTGTTTGCTTTTATTATTCTCCTATTTATTTCTTGTTCCTCATCACAGTTAGCTGTTATTAGCGCCCCCAAATACACATATTCTTGAACTTCTTCAAACTCCATCTCTCCATGCTCTGTTCTCAATTTAAAATTTGTATCCTTTTTTTGTTCTCCTATTCTCAGCAGCTTACTTTTCTCTTGATTTATCTGCAATCCCACTTTACTTGCTTCCTCCACAAGTTTTCTCGTTACTTCTTCTAATTCCCTACTATCTCTAGCAATAATGGCCACGTCATCTGCATAACTTACTATTTGGTGACTTTTAAACAATATGTGTCCTTCTCTGTTCAACTCATTATCTCTTATGACCTTTTCTAGTACTAAATTAAAAAGAAGCGTTGAGAGTGGGTCTCCTTGTCTCAGTCCTGTATCAATAGTAAAGCCTTCCGAACATTCACCTTTTATTCGTACTTTGGCTTTAGTATTTTCTAAGGTCATTTTCAATAGCCTAATCAGTTTAGTTGGTATCCCAAATTGTTCCAGAATTTTACTTAGTTTATCCCTTTGATCGAATCATATGCTTTACTAAATTACTACCCATCTGAGTTTTATCATTTGATGTAACTAAAGTTAGTAATTATTTTATTTTACGAGGATATACCTACAAAATTCAACAAACTGTTTCCATACACTTGCTTTTGATTTTCTAGTGTTATCTGATATTAGGTTTTGAATTTCTTGTCTAATAATTTTCTTTATCAAATCGTGACATTTCACTATATACTTATTAAACTCAACGTACATACGCTTCGAACTAGTAATTGACATCTACTGTGACAGAACCGTTTAAATAAAAATTACAAATCAACATATGTCAACAACAATACCTTGGCCGAGTCAAATTAATTTAAAATGTCAGGTTTGATTTATACTTGGGGTGTGAAATTTTCTTACCGAATACCACAAGAGCTTATATTATAAGCGAAAATTATTAATTTAAATATTGGAAACCATGTTCGACATATGAAAATACAAATTAGACAAGTTAACAATACGAAATTTATTCAATTCTAGTTATTCTTCTTGAAAACTATTATGATTCCTTATCTACATTCCCGAATGAACTTCAGGTGCCACTAGTTCCTGCTGATGAAATATACTTTTTGAAATTTTCTTATTGACCATGCTTTTCTCGATATAACCTTCAGCCACACTAGTTGACTCTTATCTTGCCTGTCTTTTAAGTGTTTAAATATCCGTTCCACTAACAGTGAAGAAGGTGACAGACGTCCTCCTACAGCAATGCCCAGTGTAACTAAATGCATCTGGGAGTTTAAAGCATTCTGCAACTCTTTGGGGATTTTTTGCAAATCTGTTGATCCCAACTGGTTGTATTTTGCACTTATTGATTATAATAAATGTTATAATAGTGTTTTACTTGTTTGGATCTCATGGTAAATACTTATAAATTTCATATCCGTTGCACTCTGATCCTACAGTAAATACAAGTTTCTTTTTTGGGTTTAGTATAATGTAAAGTTATAATCAAAATGTTCACCGTGTCTTCTATATCTTTTACAGTTAAACAGCACAAATCTGCACGCCGACATACTCCATTTAAACCAAATCACTTTCATTAACAAGAACTTATTCTCTGGAGTCCTCTTTTAGAAATGTGGTAACGCTTTCCCTAGTGAAAACATTTGATTTAATTTGCTTCGTATGATTTTGACGATTTAAAAATGCAAATAGCTTTTTATATTGTGATATATCCATATTTCTGTTTATTTATAGACTACTTTTCAATATAGAATATGTAGACCATAAACTGAATGCCTTTAGAGATTTTGCCTAAAATAACGATAGGCATTGTATGGAAAACACTAAAATATGTATAGAAAATAGCTTAACTTTCAAAAAAAAACGCTAGCGTTACACTTTCATCAGTTTTTAGTGCGTTTTTTTGTTATCCTCCACATGTACATAAATTTCCTTCAATCATTTGAAATTGTTTACCCTACACAAAATTTGTAACATTTTTTGCTTGTCAAAAATGGAAGGCAGTTTGTATAAAGATTTTGCGCGTTAGTTTTATTTTGTAGTCAGTCGCGAGGAAGCAAGGAAATGTGAAACGGAGGCCATCCACCACTGCATTTTTCTCCAATTTTATCAAATGATACAATTTCATTACTGAATATTTCGACATTCTAAAATGACTTTTAAAACCGCTCTCAGAATATGACAACAGTGTCTTCAAAATAATTTGGTTTGTTTCATGTTTTTCGCTACTAAATATTTCATATTCATTGTCTTCTTGAAGAATCTCGCTACTACTGTCAGTCACTGTTACTGCTTTCCGGTATAACAGAGGCATCTTATAAATGCCATTAAAATATGTCCCTTCAGTTTCTCAACCACTCTCAATAAGATACTTCTACTGTCAACTGAAAAAATGTTTTATTCTTTTGCATCACTGTCCCATCACCCATACAAGTTAAATCAGTTTAATCGAAACGAAAGAAAACTAGTAATATATATCAAATTTAACAAATACCAAGAATTTTATAGAATACTGAAGTCCTCGGGCTGGCGTAGATATCGATGTCAGGACATTGTTATCCTTATAATATCCTTGATGCCTTAATACCTATAAAGTAACATATGGTAAGTAACATTAATAGCCTTAAAACTACTAATAAAATATGTGTGACTTTATGAAGCATCTATTTAGTGAAAAGAAAATATTTTGATTTTAGGGATGGTAAATATTGGTACTGAAGTGGATGCAATTATAGATAAAAAATATCGTATAACATTAAATTTGAAATTAAGGGGCTGTTTGGTATTCTATGCTTTTTAATAATACCGGGTTGCAGTGGCACGTAAACTTCATGAAACTAAGCCCTTCTATGCACAGTATTTACCTCAAGTCAAAGTACACAAGAACTTTAAATCCAGCTTTGACGACAAAAAAGTATCACAACCACTACCTTTCTTACGCTATATTACCAATATAAACAAAAATTCGGAATACAACATTAAATGAGACTCCCACGTATCTCATTCAGTATTCCTGAAAGCGTACGGCGGTGCTTTTCATCTCTCTGATCGAGTCGGTACGTCTCGACACACTTGTTGAAGCGATTACAGACCCGTCCGGAAAATATGAACGTCATAAATTATTAAAAACTCTTTCCTTAGCTTCAAACGCGGATTAACCGCATTATTTCAGATGAATTTTGCAGCGCGTAACTGAAATCTTACAAAACGCGGCGGCGGTAACGTTAATATTTCAGGAGCCATCTGAGACGTTATCAAACATTCAATGCCGAGCTCGCGCGGGTAACTAGATGTGTAAATTTCGAGTGAGATTTCATGTATACGCCCTCCTTGCGGCAAAATGGATATTTCAGCGTGAATTAGAGGAGAAGTGCTCCAGTTTACGCCAATTTATGTCGAGAGATAGACGGCATACTTCTGATGATCAGTTTGTTCGTGTAAAATCACCAAGAGAGACAATGTTTGCTTAGGACCCGGAATCCTCCGGGAAGTCTTGTTTAGCTTCTTTATTTGTTCTTTGCTTGTTTGTATTCGCCTGTCGCGTTGTACGATTTTGCTGGGTATTTTATAACCTAATAAGCGCGCCTCAGCATAGTATACAGGATGTCGTGGGTTTCATGGTCATAATTAAAGCCCGCATTTCGTTCGCAGCTCTCAGAACCGGACTTGGCGGCGACGTTAATATTTAAATATACTTTATTTATATTATAACTAATTTAATCTTATTCATGATAGCTAATCGACAGAAATATCCCATTTATTTATCTGCAGGGGCTCGGTTCTCGAGTTTAATGGAACACATTTCCCCAGATAGTGCCGTAAATTCTCATGAGAAAATGTAAATCTGTATTCTTGACCATCCTCATTGTACTTATTTCCCATTTAAAAAATGGGGAATTATTTCACATAGTTTTTGCTACCGGAATATAAGGCTACATATAGAATTCGTTTCACTGCATTTTAGAATCGAGGCCAAGGAGTTTATTTTTTTATTCAGACATGTTTAGACTTACAGCAGGGTACTACCCGTAGAACATAACAGTTGCAATGAAACCGTACGTTGGGATGCGTAGTTAGAGGCAACTTCATATTACTACGTTCATTTTGACGGCATAAAAAGTATTATACAGCGACTAAACTTAAGTGATGCTACTTCTATTTTATATGCTCAACAGACATTTACCGACCCTAGAATTCGCGAAGATTTAGCATACATACATTTTATTCACCGATATCTTCAGTTATTCGCCTTCTTGAAGCAACTGTGACAGCATCAGGATATTCAATAAATAACGCAGTAAATAATGTTTTTTATTTGCGACAGTTTATTTCCCAGTTATAAGGACCTAGTGCTGAACGTGTGAAGAAAAAAATTGATACCGTTTTGCAGAACAATCCGGGATTTCTTGACTTTATGCCGTATAGTACATCTTCTTGATAACAAAGTAGATTTTTCTTAACCCACACTAAATGTGCCATCCACGAAATATATATATATATATATATAGGTATATGACAGAATTTGACACATAAATAACTTTGTATGATAAATTATGAGTATCAAGGAATTCGTGAATTTAACACGAATATGTAGGTAAATGATGACATGGAAAGGTGCAATTTTTTTAACAAAAGCACATATTGCAAGCGTTTATCGTGCGTTAAAAAGTGGTAAAAGTGAGAACAATGAAACTGATTAGGTACATAAAATATGGAATCCGGAGGAAGAATCAAGGAATTATTGAAACAAAGTTAAAACACTAAAAAAAATTCAAACTGCAATTGTAGAAGACGAAGGTTTGTCCAGACTGTCTCGAAAAGTGTTTTAAGCTAATATAAATCAAATCTCCTACAATAAATACTAAAATACTCCTAATACCTAAAAATATATAAAAAAATTCAAACAAAATCGAAAAACTGGTAATAGAAAATAATGTAATATTAGCATGGCCGAGAGAGTAGGTAACGAAAATAACAGAGTAACTATCATACAAAAATTTATAATCTCGACGAGACATGAATAAATAAAGGACCAAAGTTTGGCAAGAGTTAAATATCAACAACAGATAAAAAACATCCTTAGATGGATTTTCTACAGGATCGAACGCATCCTCGGGGAAGGGACGGAGATTAGTAGTTAACACATATCGAAAGTAAATGCGGATATTTGTATAATGACTTACGTCTTCGAGTTACGACGAACAGAACGTTACCTTGAGTAGGTATGTGACCACTGGTGTGTGTGAAACATGGTTTGCTCTGTTTTGTCTCACATCGAACCTGGTGCATTGATTGTCATAGGTCATGTGCACCATTGCCATGGATAGAAAAGTTGTTGATTTATGCATGGAACGGAAAACATATTGAATATAATGACGTGATGATGAAAGTATAATTATTAACAGTTTCACAAAAAGAAAAAACCAAATACGTAAAATATGTAGTGGAAGAAATGGTTAAAGCTCATAAAAAACACGACGACACGACTCCTGCATTATAAGCACCTATAAACGTCAAAACATATGACTAATATTTCTTTGTTCCATCATGCTAAGATATACAACATACCTCTTATTTTTAACTCTAACAACCACAAAAAAAAACATTTTTTTTCTTGTCGAATGCCAAAGGAAATGCTCGAGTTAAGTGGGATTTCATCCCTAATTATAGTTAATTAGATCCGGTCCTTAAAAGATAATATTTCACCCCAACAATAATTAAAATCTCATGTTGAAAGAGCTAAAAATACACAACTGGTTCATCTGTAGATTGTTCAAGGAAAATAATTCACATTAAGAAACATTTTTAAATTTTCATTCTGTAATTCAGAAGTGTTATGTAATAAATTAAAGCAATATAGTTGACAGCACAGAAGATTGGAATATACTGAGAGAACGTTTGGTTGTAATAAAATTGACAGGCTATTTAAATAGTATTAAAAAATATCTAAAATAGTTATTATACCAACAACCATTAAAAATACAAATCAACTCATTTCTTACATTATTAAATTTATAAACATCATTTTGGAATCCAATTGACCATGAAATTTATTGTTGCTAAGTTAATTAAAATTCTATCATTTCAACAAATGATAGAACTTCAAGTCTCGTGACATGGAGAGTGACCAAGAAAATGAATTTCTCCCGCCAAAAATCGAAGAAGTTCCTAATAAAGCCATTTTGAGTTATTGCTTAGTAAGACAAAGCAACAGTACGAGTTTTTGTACAATGGTTTCTTGACATAATGAAATTTGAAAAATGTTAGTAGTTTAGTGAAAAAGTGCTTTTGACATACCTTGAAGTTCAAAATATGGAAATCGTCAACGCTATGGTCAAATTATTCCATGTTTCCCATGAAAGGGATGATGAACATAAAAAATCAGAAGGTAAGCAAATATTACAAGTTTCCTGCACTTTTGAAGCGGAAGGACGAAGGATATCGACCGAAAAAGTAGAAAGTATTGTGCAGGGAGAAATTCGACAAATTTCTGGCAGAATCTTAGGATGAAACATACCTCATGCTACATGCTATATGCTTGCCGTAATTTTGGCTATACTTAGAGCCTGTCATCTCGAAAAACTGTGTAACTTGACATTCAATAATATCGAAGATTTAGGAACTTCACTAGTTTTACATATACCAGACAGAAAAACTAATGTGCAACAAACTTTTGTTACTACAGGTACATTATATTTGAACTGAGAAGAACCCATATTGTTTAAAAGTCACCAAATAGTAAGTTATGCCGATGACGTGGCCATAATTGCTAGAGATAGTAGGAAATTAGAAGTAACGAGAAAACTTGTGGAGAAAGCACGGAAACTGGTATTGCAAATAAATCAAGAAAAAAGTAAGCTTTTAAGAATAGGACAACAGAAAATAGATACCAAATTCAAAGTGAGAACGCAGCACGGAGAGATGGAATTTGAAAAAGTTCAAGAATATGTGTATTTAGGGGCGCTGATAACAGCTAACTGTGATGAGGAGCAAGAAATTAATAAGAGAATAATAAAAGCAAACAGAAGTTCGGCAGCAGTCAACCACTTAAAGAAATCAAAAAATTTGTCTAGAGAAGTAAAATTTTGAATGTATAAAACAATTTTGAGACCGACAGCGCTGTATGGGAGTGAAACCTGGATCCTCAATAAGAAGTCAAGAGAAAACCTACTAAGGTGGGAGAGGAAGATCTTAAGAATAATTCTAGGGGGACAGAAGACGGAAGAATAGGCTATGTAAGGAGAAATAATGACTGCAGTGTACAAGGCACCAAAATTAGACGAAGTTGTAAAAGCCAGAAGAGTGCAGTGCAGACTAGGGCATCTAGCACGTATGGAAGATGAAATGGCAGTAGTTAAGAAAATTGTATGGAGTAAACCTTACATGAAAAAACAAACAGGGAGACAGAGGAACCGATGAAGAGAGGCAATGGCAATAGATCTAAGGAAGAAAAATGTAACGGATTGGAAAAGAAAGGCGAAGAACAGAATGGACTGGAAGAGAATAACACAGCTCTGGGCCTAAAAGGCTTTATATACATATATATTTGAACTATTATAGCTCACCGTCCAACGAACACCATTCAAGAATTTTCATAACAATGAATAGTGACGAAACGTTTCTCCGTTCTTCACTACAGGGGCGGCTACGGGACCGAGAGATATTGAGGATCTGCCCCCACAGAGCCTAGCCTGAGAACAACAAGGGTAGGTGTACACTTTAATTATGTTACTGGCAGCCACCAATTAGTCACGGAGTAACAACCCGGAAAATCACTATATATCAAATAGTATTAGGTTTAGATATATATTAAATAAATTTAAAATTGTTTTCTCACAATATAGTTTAAAACACCGATACACATAAAAACTTTTAACTCCAGTAATCTCGACGTTTTAATTGGTATTTTCAACCTGAAGCATAAATCGAAACAAAAACCTACGCCATTGAACAACAATTAGCCGACTCGATGGTATATATATCACGAAATCAACACCTATTCCATTATCCGAGGTCTTACTGCAATGACCGCACTAGCAAATTCCAGGCGATCGCTTAATTCCGATATAAAATTTATCTAATTGCGTCCTGCCTTCCTAATCGATTGGAAATCTAGCTGAATGGCCACCGGAATTTTCCGTACGAACCTTTCCGGTGCTTAAATCCCATTTTTACCGATCCCAATTTAAAAGAGTTATAGCGCAGTAACGGTACGGAACAGAAAAAAGAAAGTCAATGTGTTAGAAAAAAAATGGTCTGTAGGGGTAATCTGGTAGTAGGTATAAGATATGGAAAAATATAAAAAAATAGGGAAAGAATTATATATTTTAGTTTTAATATAACATAAGTGTTAACGATTCAAACAAAATTGAATCAAATTTACAAATGGAATTTTCGATATAACACTCGGCAACTGAAGTTGATCGCCAAACTCCATATCGCTTTAAAAATGCCATGTCCGCTCCAGATTCTGTCAACATTGTTGCAGAGCTGCGCTGGAAGCAATGGCCAGTGTATTCATTAGCGTTGCAGAGTCCAAGGAATTCCGTTATGTTTTTGGTCCTTTACCTCCGATTATATTAATTCTAACTGACAGGGTACAGCATTTATTACTTCCATATGTCAAGAAAAATCGCTGATGTGTATTGAGTGGACAAAGTGTTGCGTACTTACGAAATATATCTAAAATATTGATATCATCTATTGATCCCTCAATATTATTGGAACAGGAGTTTTTGTGTTCGGAATTATGACACTAATAAATGATTGACTGTTATGGCATCTACTGTCAAAAATGTGATTTCTTCCCTCCTACATGCTCCAAATACTCCAACGATTGAAGCAACTTTGGCTAACAGGAATTCTTTATCTTCGGTTTGTTTCATAAACCGTTCTAATTCCAGCTTCGTAAATATTTTTGATTTCTTTGGCTGATATCCGAAAGCTTTCATTTTTTAAAATGCAATTAGGTTTATAAATTTGCTAATATCTACGTTTTTGTTCTGGTAAATCATGGTGCGGAGCATCGAATATTTACTCCACAAAATTAACGGCCTTACGAACTGGATAGCTTTAGGAAAAAGGCTAGTAATTTTCATATAAATTTTCGATTTTTCGGGCACTAACGTGGATAGCGCAACTTCAGCAACTTGTTCAATGTCCGAAGACTCATCCTAATCAATAATTTTTGGTAATTTTTCGCAAAACTTTGTACAAAATACGGTGACGCGTGACA
Organism: Monochamus saltuarius; assembly: GCA_025584915.1. Taxonomy (NCBI): domain Eukaryota; kingdom Metazoa; phylum Arthropoda; class Insecta; order Coleoptera; family Cerambycidae; genus Monochamus; species Monochamus saltuarius. The sequence goes on along the minus strand of CM046727.1, from coordinate 14,298,089 downwards.
TTTGAACTTGTCAGAACAAAAACACAAATAAATGCATAGAAATATCAAATTTCCCGCTTTAACAAATAATCTTGTATGGAATTCGTGGCAAAATCGATGTGTTTTAAGCACTTGACAATTTTTGCAACTTATATACATATATAGCTATTTTCTACGTTTATGCAAAAAACAAAACTTTATTGAACTATATTTAGTGGAAGAAGTGGTTCTTTATTGCACTAGTGCAATAATAGCTATTTATGATATACGTGTTAAAAGTAAGATTTTATTTTGTGAGTGAAGATGATGAGACTTCACGAACAAAATAAAATCACTTTTAACACGTACATCATACACTATTTTTTCTACAAAACAATCGGAAGAACTTTAATCTCTATAAAAATAAGAAATCAAAAAATACCACACAGATCGCAATGTTTGTGAACCAAAATTTTCGTAGCAACCATTTACTTTTAACACTAGTGTTAAAAGTAACTTACTTTTAACGCGCGTGTCAAAAAATGACATTTTTAACATAAAAAATGACAATTAAAAAGCCCACTTTTAACAGTTTTGTAGAAAAATTTTTTATTGCATTCATCTGTCATTCTACTATGGCGTTTTGTCATCAAATATAAACGTTCAAATTGACCATAATATATTCCTACACTTAGTGTCATTTAATTAAAACAATTTTTGGTTTTTGCATGAACGTAGAAAAAATAATGTATGCAACTCGTACAAAACGTGTTTATTGCACGCGACGTAAAATTGTCCAACGAGGCCGTCAGGCCGAGTAGGACACTACTCTTTTACTTGTTGCATAAATAACTATTTAACTACTACTTTTATTATCGCAGCAAAGTAATTTTCCAGGAGCCTATTTAATGGAGATATTTTGCTGGTAATAATCAATATCTACTAATGGCTAAAATATATTTCTCTCAGTGTACCGCAGTAGGAAAAGCGAAACAATTCTACAGAAGAGAACTTTAAGATTAATGTTTTCCTCGCAGTCCAACAAAATATGTAGACCATTCAATCCTGCGCCGACGTACGCATATTAAATTCATATTCTGGACGTACCGGACCCGGATAACGAATGTAATTAGATCTGAATGATACCGAGGAATAACGAGTACCCTATAAATCAGCCCGGAGTCCGATATACAAAGCGCCCGAGACTCGCAACTGGACATTTCCATCCATTGTGGCCCCCATCCCCCCCGCGACCCCGCCGGAAAGTGGTGGCTTTTTGTTATTTTGTTTGCTATCGCATTTAATCTTTTCCACTCGACAAAGGCTTTATAATTAGACTCGTACTTTGATTACGGCTAAAGTTACGAGCGCCATGAACAAAGCATATTTGTTGACGGCCATTGTAGACAAATTTGGGCAAAAACAAAACTGACGGCCAAGTCTGTGTTTAACCCGCGCGCAAATTAAAATTAAAAATAATTAATGCGCGAGCATCCGTCACGAGAATTCGTTTAGCATATGATATGAAAAGAACCCCTTTTTAATACTGAGATGTTACACTAAGAAAAGTGTATCTTAAGAAATAGTCGGGAGAGGTTGGTAACTGTCGGATATTGGTTACGTTTCTCATATCATGGCAACAGTTACTGAAACACAGGATACATACAGGCTAAATTTTAAATGTGTACATACATACTTTAAGTGATTTTGAAAGTTAATTTTAATTGATAGCAGTAGGCATTAAAATAAATCATTTAAAAAAAAGGCTTCAATAAATGTTTTTTTAATGAGCGAGGTAACTGAGTTATTTCAAATTTTGAAGTGAACTCTGTAACCCTTACCTACTTTAATAAGTGAAACACCGGAACAATGGTCTGTCGGTTCCACGCGCAATCTTTGTTAAATGCCATGTTTCCTTCAGTTAACCTTAAAGTTCCATTAGATAACCAACGTACGTGTTATCAATGAAACGTGTTGTCGTTATCATTTTGCTGTTTTGTAGTATCACTGTGTTAAACAGAGTGATATAACAATGACCCTTGTGTATGATAATAATAATCTTGTGTATGTTATTATCCTGTACGGAGAGTATAATCAAAACTCGACGAATTGCACAGAAATGTTCCTGCAGATTTCATCCCTCTCCAGTAAAGAAGGATGAAATCGTCGTGCACGTCGTTCGTCGTTCCTACAGTCCGGGATACAGGCAAATTGCAGAAGGGGGATATAATTTTGATCATTTACTATGAGACCTGCTTACATAAAAAATGCGAATGAGCTATATAGTACACTTATTGGTATTAAAATAACTGTAGAGTTATACTTTTTCCATACCTGTCATAATATACAGGGTGTCATAAAAAAAATGTGAAAAAATTAATTTGAAAATTTCAATATTTGAACAAAAATTTTAGGCGCCCTGTACAAAAGAATGAAATTCTAACAGTTGTCTCTAATAACAAGGACCTGGCTGAAACTTCGCTTAATTTGTTTTGAAAAATTATCTAGTGGTTGAAGCAATATTTAAACTTTAATGGAGGACTAAAAACGAGCCAACATTTATGGCAGCAATTAACGCAGTATTTTAATTAGGATGGAAAACATCACCGAAGAGCCTTTATTTACAATAAAAAAAAACAATGTTGCGGGACCACAAAATGGACATGGTGATTCGAAACTTATCTAAACAAATTTTTTTTGGAGGAAAAAAAATCAAAAAGAACAGTTATAAAATAAAAAAATATATTTCTGCACGGCACTAGAAACTGGTCCACTGTAAAACCTAACAAGGCAAAGCATGCAATCAGCGACCGGACAAAAAATTAAAAGAAATTCCCAAGGAAAAAAATAAATAAATAACATTTTAAAACAGCTATTTTATACAGCAAATTCAACTGTTTTTGCCGCTATTGTTAGTAATTATTAATAGAACTAATTTGTGGTTTTTATTAATGAAATAGTTTTATATACCTGATGTTGCAACACAATTTTGGACCCGTGTTACCCAGCTTTTACAAACTGTTTCTGCTTTTTGCCCGTTTTGGCAGCAGCTATCGGTTTGCGTATTTCATCAATAGTGTCGTGAACTCCCTGAACCTTCGTCTCTTCCATAATTCGGTTGCAAATTTCCCGTGTCACGACCGCGTTGCACTACACTTGCACTCACTGCACACTGCGGCAAAAGTAGCTGCGTTTGGCCATGCTTATCGGGAAATCGTTCTGTTAAAGCATTATTACTTCACCATAAATTAAAACGATATCCATCAACTCCGAGTTGCTATACACGTAAGTCATTTATGATACTCAAAAAACTAATGTAAACACTCGAAAAACTAATGTAAACACTCACAAAAACGCTATTACTATAAGTAATTTCAATATTCACCTGGCAGTAATCGGATTTCAATATTCGGAATCACCTGGCTAGACACTACAGTAATCCAGCGATGAAAAGGTTGAATATACTACAACTTCAATTATTGTTTTCTCGGAAACTTTAAAAATTTTATAAATATTTAAGATATTGTTTCCATTTTTCATGACGTATATTTCAAAATTTTTTTAGATATGTTGTGAATCACCCCTTTGTTATTTATAGTATTATAGCTTCGCTCAATGCATTTGTAGAGATTATCTGACAATTGAAATCATTCCCGGTTATAGGGCAACCTTTTCAGCCATTTTTTACAAAAATCCTACCAAAACGAGGCCATCAAACGGCTTATTAAACATTCCGCGAATGTTTATTCAGTTTCTATGCGGGCAAGCTCGACGTCATTAATTTTGCGTGGACAGAACCGTTTGCAGTACCTACAATATAATCAACCGCCAGGCAGCGACAACTTGTTTCGGGTTGCAGATTATGTTATCGCAAACAAATATTGGCACTGTAAACAGTTAGCATTAATTAGGACTGCAGCACTCAAATTTTCAAATGGACCGTGGGCAGCGGAGTTCAATTGGTTCGTTTCCACCAATTATTTTTATCATGTAAGGGACGTACCTAGTGTTTAATGTCCTGAAAAAAAAAAGGTTTCAAAGAAAATGATACAATCCTGTACTATAAAGGTCCATAGATGAGTTGGGTTGGAAAATTTTTATCGTCCACAGCTGTATAGTATCCATTTCGATGATTTTCATGAGTAAACTAAATCAATTATTTTTTTTACGAGAATTTTTTTTATATCTCTTGACAGGTAACAAAATGTCACTTATTATGAAATTACTTTTCACCGGGGAAAATGAATATTTAGAACACGGAGATATTTACTTTTAGAATATTTTATTATAAAAACTTACATTTCTTAATGTCAAAAGTACAGTTATTGCATGAAGGACATGTTTAACGAACGATTAGAAATGTCTGCTACAATGGAGTTTTCTTGAGCTGAAATCATATTTTCTGCCATGGACACAACTGTTGTTGATGGTCCTGGACAGGTATTCTCTAACTTAGCATTCGAAAATGTATCTTTATTGATACGCTTAGCGTCTTAAGTCGTATAGCAAAACGACTTACTCACTGTTACGTTATTCTGTAGCAAGACGACTTCGTTTTCATGTTTTCGACTAGCACAACAATAAAATAAATGTCATTTAACATCTCTATGGAAGCAGATAAACAAATTTTAAACTATCGAACTTGACATACTTTTAATAAATTTACTATTTTGAGAACGAAAGCAGAGAGTTTTTCGAAACGTCAAAAATACGGAAGTGCGCGATAGTGATGTGATTTTTGTTATTTTTTACTTATCTGCTTTTTTCAGTGTGAGACTTTTTGATTAGGCAAACTTAGTTTCAAACCATTCTTTATTTTTTTCAGAAGTGTGGCAAAAACCCAATCAAACTAAAGGAAAACTAAAATTATGCCACAAATAAATAGCTTCAGAGAACATCTACCGATTTATGGGACAAAACATACAAATAATCCCATAACAATGTTTGTAATATTTTTCAAGTTATACACTAAAGTTATGTTTTTTTGATTGAACATTCTGTATATTTTTTATAATTTAATTCTCCTAAAACTCTTTTTTATAAGATATGAATTATAAAAAGAGTTTTAGGAGAATTAAATTATAAAAAATATACAGAATGTTCAATCAAAAAAACATAACTTTAGTGTATAACTTGAAAAATATTACAAACATTGTTTTTAGGTAAGTATCTTCAGTAATTTCTGAGATATACCCATCGAGAACGGGACTCACAGCACATTTAACGCATCTATACAATTTCTTAACAAAAAAGGGTTTATATCTATTCATATTTCAATTTACCACACTTAACTACTCCAGTCTAGAATGGGCGCATAAAACCAGGCCATAATATAAACTCATAAATTTCTCGAATATCATCAAGGGGCTTCCGTACGGCACTACTTCGTTTAGCGCATAATTTACGAGTTGTGGAAAAAATCACATTTAAAAAGGCCCTTTTTACATTTCTCTAGCTTTGCCAGCGCATTTAAAATCTTATCCTCGAAGACATAAAACTGTCATCTTCAAAGAACAATGCTCCTTGGGAGCGATGATGCATGCTGCCTTTAAGTACGCCTATGAAACTAAACTAAGCGAAATAAATGACAGATAATTTTACGTTACAAGATGACTTAGAAGCCAAATCTTGAAATACTTTGAAACGTTGACGGAATATAGAGAAGTTAAAGCTGTTCTAGTTTTTAAAATGCAATTCAGTTGATTTCCAATCCAGAAAAACAATGTCATGTTTTTGTTTGGGAAGAATTTAAAAAAGTTGTCCACGTTGGAATGTACAGAAAATCTGTAGTGACTAAACTGTAAATTGATAATATTAATTACACTTAACACAATAATAAAATAATTTTTTAAGTTTCAAGGTGAGAAAAATATTTGAATTTATTTTTAATTGTCAAAGTCTACTTACGCATTCATATTTTTCAGTATCAATTTTGGGAAAAAAATTGTTAGGTATTTTATTTACAATAAGACTGTACCTTGGCTTCAACTTCTTCTCAAAATGGTTTGCATCGAGTATAGAAGAAAATCGTTTAAGGGCGTCGTATAAATAGTGTTTTCTACAAATAGGTACAGGTAATTTTAGAATGAATAATATAGAGTGTAGCAAATAACAGGAATGTTATGCCATCTGCGAATATTCAAAGGTATCGCAGTAAAACGAATATATAACGACAGAAAGCGTAGATGTAAATATTGTTATAACATAAACTTGCAAAGTTCTGCATATAAGATTGTTCACTTTTGTTTATAAGTATGTCAAAATAATTGTTAAAATTGGGGTTAAAAAGTTATTATATTATTTGAGGAAAATTTAAATAGTTAAAGTGGATAAACAAAAGGTCAATAATTTTATTTGTGATATTACCTTTGCTCTTCGTGTTTTATTTTTCGAGATTTCTATACCTAAAAAACACTACCAATTTGATCATTTTACGGCCGCCTTAAAAGAAAATACAAAAAAATGGGATATACAGGGTGTCCAGAATATGAGTGCGTTAATTTTGCGATATGATAAGTTGTACTAAACAAAACATATTTGATATTGTCTGAAGCTATTTATTTGTGGCATAATTTTAGTTTTTCTTTAGTTTTGTTGGGTTTTTGCCACACTTCTGAAAAAATAAAGATTAATTAAATAAGCCCTTGCGCCAAACGGAACAGTCAAGGGTTATTTTCGAAACTAAGTTTGCCTAACCAAAAAATCTCACACTGAAAAAAGCAGATAAGTAAAAATAACAAAAATCACATCACTATCGCGCACTTCCGTGTTATTGACGTTTCGAAAAACTCTCTGTTTTCGTTCTCAAAATCGTAGTAAAAATTTTTTTAAACGTATGTCAAGTTTGACAGTTTAAAATTTGTTTACCTGCTTCCATAGAGATGTTAAATGATTTTTATTTTATTGTTACTTACTTCTTCTTGATACAACTGTAGCCAACAATGATCGATGTTAACTGAACAGTTAGACACACACTTATCTCCGTTCAACAAAATAATCGCGGTCTCTTTTAATTTTCTTTTTTTGCGTTATCTTCCTTTTCTAAAATTTTTGCCGAACCCCATTGAATCAAATGACCGTTTTCCCAAGCGTGTTCGCTTGGGAAAACGGCTACAGTTGTATCAAGAAGAAGTAAGTAACAATAAAATAAAAATCATTTAACATCTCTATGGAAGCAGGTAAACAAATTTTAAACTGTCAAACTTGACATACGTTTAAAAAAATTTTTACTACGATTTTGAGAACGAAAACAGAGAGTTTTTCGAAACGTCAATAACACGGAAGTGCGCGATAGTGATGTGATTTTTGTTATTTTTACTTATCTGCTTTTTTCAGTGTGAGATTTTTTGGTTAGGCAAACTTAGTTTCGAAAATAACCCTTGACTGTTCCGTTTGGCGCAAGGGCTTATTTAATTAATCTTTATTATTTTTTCAGAAGTGTGGCAAAAACCCAACAAAACTAAAGAAAAACATATTTGACTTAACAATTTGTTTTCCCTTACCAATGATAACAGAATGACAGCACACAGGTCTTGAATATATGACAACGTTGCTCACATAGGTACTATTTAGGATTGTTATGTATTTATATACTATTTATATTAGATAATAATTACAAATATGTACCCCTAAACATAGGTACTTGAATAGGTGAATTTTTTAGAGCTCTTTTCACAATACAAGATAATAGTTACAAGTGTTTAAAATGACTTATGTTCTCTGTAAAAGCGTTTACCGTGCAAACGTCACGTAGCCAGAGAGTTTTGCCTAGATTCACCGTAAATTAACATGTTATACAGCTGGTTATGGTTACTATAAATTGTTCATATTTGTTTATGTACACTCACAAACATCAAAGAAAAACTAGAGAAAAATGGAACGCATTAGCTATACGCAGCACTTTAACTAATATTACTATTAGGTTATCAGCAGCAGTCCGACACCACAACGTTGTCGAACGTTACAGCTTTAACAAGTTTCTCAGAAATTTCAATTGTTTATTTCCTTAGTTTGTATTTCCGTAACATAGTTTTGCACCGTATTGCAGTTGTATTTCTATTTTTGAAATGTATTTGTAGACAAACTATTCGTTTTCGTTTCGATATTTTTTCCGTAAGTGTTTTTTATTGCTTTTAGTTAGATATACCTACAATAATCCTTAAAATTACACACCCTGTATACCGTAGTTCTGCCCCTCTGTTTATTTCTTAGTTATTTTCATTACTGTGATTTTAAATAATAAGTGATATATCTCTTAAAATTTAATAATATTGCAAACATATTCAAATTTGAATAATATCTAAACTACTTGTTTTATAAAAGTGAAAAGTGCTAAAAATAATTTTACTAGGAATATTCTGAATGTCTGCGAACTAAACCGATAAACGAATACAGCAAATTCTAAGGATGATTTCATATCGGTTTGACATAAATCATTTTATCCAAAAATGCTTCCTAAGCAGGAGGTAGGGAGGGCTCTTTGAAGATGACAAATTCAAATAGATGTTTGTCGTGTACGGTACACCCTAGCCACTCACGACGAGTACTTTTTGAATCTAGAATATTCTGACATTTTGATATTAAATATACCATAAAGTTGAGGATAAGAAAATATAATTAAAAATATCATTTAACCCTCGGTCTTATGACGTCTTTGGTTACAATTGATACTTCTAGATAAACAGCGATCTGAACAATAATTAAAACTCAAAGGACTATCTTCAAAGAGCTCTACCTCTCTTAGAATTTGCTGCCTTTATTTCCGGACACCTTGTAGATTTGTTCACTAAACTCGACACGAACTTCTTTTATAAGATACTGAATCCAGTTGAGAGTTAGACTTTCAATAAAAAACCTTATCCAAATTTGATATGATTGGATAAGAAGTGCCATTTGCTTAAAGCATATTCAGTTCGATCGCTATATATATCTGCGTAAGCCTTCGAATTTCACTACCCCACATGAAAGAAGAGTCCTTTTGCGTAACGAGGCGCGTCTGTTATACAGTTGTGTCAATTAGGCACAAAAAAACATTCTAAGGGCAAATCGTTAAAATACGACTGGACGATTTCTTTGACACAAAGCACTTTGTTGGATCATTAAAGTTTCCTTTAGTTCTCGAGTTTTGCTCTTTGGAAGGCTCGTCAATTCTGATCGACGACTGGTCAGTTCTTCCTACACATAAAAAGTTTTCCATGGCTTACTATAAGCTGACATGATAATAGGCGGTTATCTGTCTTATGCGATCAGACTCAACCATTTGGCTGTAAAGGACTAGTAAATAGGGTAATAATAGGTAAATCGTCTTAATGGTGCATCCTTTTTATTTGTCCCCTTAATAGGAAAATAATTCAGAATAAAATAGAATAGTAGGATAGTAGAATGTCAAATATTAACAAATAAAATAAAAAAGTTAAAACAGTTACTTTTATTTTATTAAAAGCTGTGACCAATATAATTTTTAGTTTGTTTAAAGCATAGCTACCTTTTAATGTATACATATAAGGGTCGTGTATTATTTTGGTAAATTCCACTATTTGCTGGAATCGTATACAGGATGTCCCGAAATTAATGCAACATAGGGCAAGATTAGATTTATGACGATAAAATAACGCGAAGTGGCAAAACTTATGTCAGTCAAAAAGTGATGGTTAACATGATATAGTGTGTCAAAGTTACAATTTTATTTTCGATATTTGCAAATAACTTTTTAAAAAATACAAATATTTGCATACATTTTGGAGATCGGGGGTTCTTGGGGGCGAGAAATTCTTCGCTTCTAAATGTGATGTCACTAGTAGAGGGCGCCATTTATGGCGTATTATGTTTATTTAAATGGCAGGCTATTTTACGGTTTAGTGTATACAACTGTCTATTGAAATAATCGATTGTTCAATTTTTTTATGTGAAAATGTATACCTTGTTGAGGGTGTTAGTAGAAACCGTTTTCGAAGTAATCCTATTTGAAATATTCAATGCAGTGAGTAAAAACTGTTTTGGTTTCAGGTAACGTGACTTCTCCTCTGAAAATATAGCAAAGTGTTACTGAAAATGGTAAATTGTAGCAATGTGCAATTTCAAGAGAATCCGCAAGATTTGATGAAACCGTTACCTTTAGATTTTCAACAATAGTTTCATTAAAGTGCCAGAAGTGGCTCCTTCTAATTGTGACGTCAAAATTAGAATCACATTTGAATTTCAGGCTTCAAAAAGCCCCCAACCTCCAAAATATTTGGATTTAAAAAAAAGTTATTTACAAATATCGAAAATACAATTTTAAATTTCACACCCTGTATCTTTTTTAACCGTCAACTTTTGATTAAGGTAAGTCTACATGGCTACATCGCATTGTTTTGCCATCAGGAATCTACTCTCGTTCTATATTGCATTAATTTCTGAACGCCCTATATATAAAATACAGGACGATTTTACGGTAAAACATGTTCTGCTTTTTTGAGGTTTTACAAACACGTACTAAACTGACACTTAATGTAGGTACTACGAGTAGAATAAAATATGAATTATTGTTTTCCTTTTGTGTACTCGTAATCTTAAAACCTTTTAAACTTCCTTACTAGTAAGTAACCAGAAAAAAATGTACGAGCACTAATATATCAACTTAAAAATTGCCTATTGCATTTTTTATTCAATCTAACCAAGGACATGTTTATAAAAACCAATACCCGGGGATATCTCTCGAGGTGACCGTTCCGCTGCTTTAGGTGGTCTCAGATAAAATATGATTTATACCACCAAATCCGTTATGCTTCGAAACGGGAGCCGAGAGAAATAATCGTCGCTGAAATTGGGCGGCAATGTGCTCATTGTAATGGCGTTGCCCGCTATCTTGATTATATACAAACATTGCGAGTTTTAGTTTCGCCGTAGGTAACAAATGATCTGTTATTGTTTCAGGGGCAGAAGTGGGATTGTTCGGTGCGGATTTATTTAGCATTACATCTCATAAATCACGGAAACAATGCAATAACACGCCCACAATAGAATGTTCTTCAAAACCTAGATAAATAATGATATACAACTGACCCATTTGCCGCTGCGCTGGATTCTAATGTATTATTACAAATTGGACACGCTTTATGTTGAATAAATCAGGTACATTTATTTATTTATTGTGTACACAGGATGTTCTGCTAAATGTATTCTATTTGACTATCGAAATATGATTTTTATTTGAGGAGACGAGCTAATTTTAGTAATTTACGATTATAGTTACAATATATGTTTTTAATATAAATTAAATTATTTTTTTAACATCGCGACTGAGAAGATTGGCGATTTGTATAAAGAATAAATCGTCTTCAACGTATATGTAGAATCCAGAAACATAGATGCCCCAAAGGTAGAAATCGCACGGGCTTAAGTCGGGTGATCGGGATGGCCAAGGAGCAGACCCGCCTCGACCAATCCAATTTCTTTGGATTCTCTCTCTTTCTTTCCATCGTGCATAAATCATAAACGACAGCGAACATTAAGAGAAACAACTTCTAGAAGGATAGGTAGATTTTCCTGTAAAAAATCCAGGTATGTTCGTCCATCTAATCTAGCAAAATAACAAGTCCAACCAAACACTTTTCAATAATTTCTGCCCACACATTGACTGAGAACTGCTGCTGGTATCACGATTCATGAATAATGTATGGATCTTCAAACGCCCAAAATTGTTCATTGTGACTAACTAAAACTACGGTTTCTAGTAAATGAACTTCATCCGTTAACAAAATGAAAGAAATACATTTTCGATTTTCTGAATTTATTTTTGGCTTAGGCATTGACAATACTGCAATCTGAATGGAAAATCAGGTTCAGAGAGGACCTGAACTCTCTGCAGATGATAAGGATATAGGTGATGCTCTTGGAGGATTCGCCATACATTAACATGGTTCATATTCCCCAATTCATTTGCCAGACTTGTACTTATTTCAAGATTTGTTTGTTTATTGATTGTCTGTAAAACGTTTTCCACTGTTCGCTCACTTCTTTGCGCCCCACAATCTACAAAATTCCTAGTTACTTTTCCCGTTTCCCTCATGCGACTATAAACATTCGAAAAAGTGTCTGTACGGTAATTGGCGGTCAGGGAATGGATCTTCATAAAGACGCCTTGCTTCATTCGAATTTCCGTTTCCATTTCCACACATAAAATGTATATAGGCCAATATTTTAAAGGAATAATTCAACATACTTACTTATTTTGTAGAAAAATATATTAAAAACTAACTTAAACTTCAAAAACAAGTCACACGACACTGTATTATCTCTTTTGGTTTAAGCATAAAGTAAGGTCCGGCGCAAAATGAGACGCAGCGTGAGTCGCGGGGAGTTTTATGCGGGAGGAAACTGCTAGCGCGGGTACCGCGCAAATACGATTGAAGTTTTCACTTCGCAGGCAAGCCATATTACTGAAAAATGGCTACTCATTGATTCTCAATTTAGTTCTACATCTGATTCAGAAGACGAGCTTGAGTCCAAAATGGCATCGAGTATCACCCAGATGCGTAGTAATAAAAAGTCAGTGGGAAGTTTGTACTTGAAAAAAACAAAAACTCATGGAGAATTTGCCTTAGCTAAAGAATTTGGTGACGATTTTGTTCTCATGTAGTCTACATGCCTTGTATCGTACAAAACTTGTCGAATTCGCACAACTTTGATTAATTTTTCTTCCATGTTTTCAAACACGCGCCATGATTTCTAAAGAAAACTGCGGCAACTGGACTGCGTTCCGCAGGATCACGTTGAGCCAAAACTGCATCACGTCACGCTGCGAAGAAATATGCGCAATAACTACGAGGGTTGTCCGTAAATTAAGGTCTCCAACAAGCTCCCCTAGCTTAAATCTGACAATAGTACCGTGTTCCTTGCTTTCGCCACCACTAATCTGGCTGGTCACCTCGCTGTGACGGTCAGTCTTGGAGTCTTGGCTTAGCAGCCGTTAACGATGGAAGGAAAAATTGACGCTCCCGCCAAATGTGAATTGTGTTCTGTGATTAGATTTCTGTGGTTTAAGGGGCACCCCCTATTGAAATTCATTGTCAGTTGACCGATGTGTATGGAGAAAAGTGTATGGACATGTAGTGTAGAGAGTTTGCAGCCGGTCGTACAAACGTGCATGACGAGGCCGGCCGCGGACGTCCATCAGTTTCGGACGAGTCACTGACGAAAGTTGAGGAGCATTTGCTTGTAGAAATCATAGACCATCCTCCTTACAGCTCTAGTGATTACTATTTGTTTCCCAACCTGAAACAACACTTAAGAGGAATGAAATTCTCCAGCGACGAAGAGCTGAAGGCAGCCGTCGGCGGGAGAGTGGTACGACGCGGGTATGAAAAAGCTCCCAGAACGACTCCAAAAATGCATTGATCGTTAAAAAAGCTAAAAGTCCAAGCTTTCAGAGTATGTACTTAGTTTTGCAATAAAATGATGTTTACTATTTGAAAAAAACATTGGAGACTTTAATTTACGGACAACCCTCGTATCATTACTTAGCTTCACAAAAACTCGCCTTGACTCACGCTGCGTCTCATTTTGCGCCAGGCCTAATACTTTGTGGGTGTAAGCGACATGGAATTTATGAAAATCTGACTCATTACACCTAGACTATTGTTTTTTAATTGGCATTCCAAACTCTTGGTGTATTATAATGATTAATAAATTAATTTTTATCTCAAAAACGATGCGTCAGGAGGAAAAAAACTCCAAGAGACACTTTTTAATCAGGATTAACTTGACTTTAAGAGAGCGACTGATACTAGTACATTACAAGAGAAATTTATACACGTAACAGTAGCCCTCCACTATACAATGTTGTGTGCCAAATATAATCTCAATATTTCGATCGAAGACTGTAGTATTTAAGACCTGAATCTTGAAAACGAGGTGTTTCCGGACCCATATTTAGAACCTGCTCCTAGTACACCCTGTATATCAGTTTATAGACAGTTTTGTGTTGCCAAAGTACATTATAAGTACTCGTATAACATTAATACCGTGGCATCCAGTAACACGATTTTTAAATATTAACCATCTCTGGTCTGTCCTTGATGTCGGGACCCAATTAAATTATTCAGCGGACGCGAACCTTGGTCATAAAGATTAGGGTAGACCCTGTTCGATTCGGCCGGTTCCGCGCCCCTGCACTCGCCGCCCTGATTGCAAATCGGGGTAGAGTCTGTGAAAGAGCATCTGTCCTCGGCGACGGCTACGAAACCACGTTTCTACGTGTACAGGTAATTACCGATTCACCCCGTTCACGGATAATTAATACCCGGCACATCCGGGACTGGGGGACGGAGGTCTCCGAGGAGAACTCGTGCCTGCACGCCGCCAGAGTGCCCTTCTCTCCCTCTACCGTCGTGCCAAGGTGTATAATTAAACCGGGTGGACGGATTCTGGGCGATGCACTCTCGTAAACGAAGCGGGACAGTAGGTATTCGAATCGAATAGCTTGCATTCGAGAACGAGAAGGGTCGTTGTGACAAATTGAATCAGTCTTTTCAGCGAACAACCAGAAAATAAAGGTATAATAACATTTTTTTTCTAAAACGATTCCTAAGCATTCTATGATCTTATGAAAACTACTAACTAGGATCCTATATCAAATAATGCCAATGTCGTAGTTTTGGCATCTTTTTCTTCTGGTCTCGTGGGAGTAACTACTCATGGAAATCTTGTCACAAATTGTGCAAAATCCTGAAAAGTCATGCGAAATCCCGAGAAATCGTGCGAAATCCCGAAAAATCGCGCGAAATCATGCAAAATTCCGCATTACCTGGAAACAAATTTGCCCGTAAAGACGGACAATACTGTCACCTTGCGTTATTATCGACGTTATTGTACTTATTTCAGTCTCCATTTCGTGAATAATGCAGGTCGCAGCTGGCATTATTATGCCATGGCCTATGATGGATGAGTCAAAAGCATGCGGTGCGCGACACGTATCAAGGTAGTTTGGGACTACTGGAAGGCTCCTCAAATTTTAACTTGTTTGTTTAATTTTATTGGGACTTGGGGATTTGCGTAAAAATAATATATCTAAATTTTGATTATTATGTTTTCGTGCCTCAAATAACATCTTAAATATTTGAATTTTCCTTAATTGAAATAAAAACGGCCCCCCTACGCTTCGTATTCTAAATGCAATTAAAAGGTAGCGGGCGCAACCCGGCATACTATAGGAGGCAGTGACGTCACACAGCGTGTTACGCGAGTCTATGTTCTCAAATTATTTTAAAGACATTAGAGGCGTCAGAATTTTTTTTTTTTCAGATCGCACTAAAACTACAAAACCATTCTGAAAATGTAATACTGAATGAGCCCACTGACGTCGACATCTTCGATCAATGCATTGTATCGCAACATCGCTGCTATACCGTGTATACGTACATGAAGTAAACGATCTTGTAAACAATTCCCCTTCCACACAAATTAATACTCGCGGGTATCAGAGCCGGCTCTACTTAATCCGCAATATTTCTTATTGCTCCCCAAACGCGAGGCCCATATTTTGACGGTATGACGCATTACCGACGGCCCTAATTTCCCACATGTGTACGTGCGCGTTCGGTCTCCCAAGTTAATAAATTCCGAACCCGGGCACGTGTTTACACGCCGTCACGTGACCCAGTTCCCCAGCTCCGCATCTACATTTGTCACGTGCAGATAAAGCGTATTAATTTGGATGATCCCGGTCCCGTTCGGAGTCGCTCAGAAATATGACTGCCATATATCACGCATCCGAATATATGAGACCCGCACCAGTAGCTAGTCGCAGACAGGAATCGGCGTAAAAACGCCTCCAGGATTAATTAGTCCTCTGATTTATTAATTTATTTCGGAAATGATACCCGAAGGGCACTCGAACTTGATTTATAGAAGAAAGATGAGCGGCGGAACACTCAGAAAGATGCTTGACAACAAATAAAGATATTTTAAAAGTTGCGTTCTGTACAGTTGGGAACAATTTTGAACTACCTCGTTGCAATGGATAATAAGGACGAGACGAAGGAAAATTAAATATACAGGTGCTGGAAGTTTGTCTTCAATTGCTTTTGTGTAAGAAGAACAAAGCAAGTCGATAGACATCTGTGATTTATATAATATCAGAATAGTCCATTTCTATTAAAAGGATCTCATCAAATGCCATAAAATCAATTTCCCAAACCCAGTGCAGGATTTGGTAGGTAGGAAGATCAGACCAGAGGAATCGTTTTTATTTTCAGAATCTGTATACTTCAACAGGCAGCGTTGAAAACAATTGACTAATACAGATCAAATTTAGGTAGGGTCATTTTAATGACGTCTTGGTGAGGTTAGTTAGTCAAGGCGATGTGACGTTAGCTGTGATAATAGAACATGACGATATTGCTAGCTTGTTATTCATAAAGAAATAGATGAGGAACGAGATCTAAAAACGGTAGCACAGCATTGCAGATCAGAAAATAATTAACTGATATTGGTCTAGTAGACAACAGTTTGCCTAGATTCTGTTAAGAAGAAGAGGAGACTGCAGTTTATGTATCGTGCAAGGCTAAGGTAGGGGTAGAAGAGTGCGATATGTACTGTTTGAAATAGAAATCCCTAAAACTGAAGGATATGTAAAGAAGGCAGTATCAAAAATTGTGGAGCTTAACAAGAAGGCTAAAATTAGAGATAAGAGATTCTAAGACCACGGATGTCGATCTAAAGCCGGCCACTCACGTTCCGGTATACCTGTTCAGGTCACCTGTACAGGTAAACGCGAGCGTGTATGTGACAAAACTGACAGGTATTCTGGCCTGAACAGGCGACCTGCAAACAATCGAAATTTTATATATTTTACCTGTGGTAAAGTGCTACCTTCAGGCAAGCCTGAGCGTGTGTGGCGTTCTTAATGGTCGATGTGAAAAACAATGGCTATATGTATAGTTTATAATCTACCAAGAGATAAAAGCACTAAATCTTGTAGTGAAAAGGGTACCCTTAGAGCTGTATGAGGGAACAATAAAAGTTCCCATAGGAGGCCTATAATAAACCTAAAGATGATCACAGCGTAAGGTGCCTCATATATCCATATGCATATAATTATTTACAACTTGCAACAATGATATACAAAAATGTAGTCTTCTACCAGTATCGCAGCAATTTGAAATGAGTTTTCATACCAGTAGTAATAAACATGTCTCATTAATATGGCTTAAGAGAAAGATAACTGGTAGAATAGTGATGTTGCAGCAAAAACACTTTTAAGATAGTATGTTTTGCTATTAATTAACTTATAAGATGTTATATAAACCTTTTTTCAATAATTCTGTTGTTATTTTTAAGATAATCTGCAGATACTTTAATGTTCTTTTCCGACAATAAAAATATATTAGGTACATACGAAACCATTTTCGTTAATTATGTTACAGTCGACCACTGGAATCACAACTTGTTATCGTCAAAAGTTTGCCGCGCTGACGTATGTCACACTACTGGGCTATTGTGGCTTCTGGTTGATCTCGCTGAGACATATAAGAATAAAGTTTAATAGGAAATAAAAATTAATATATATGTTTCATAGCACAGCCTGTCTGTTGACTCAGGACGACTATAATGTTCAAAGTCTCTATTATAACTCCTGATTTTTTTCGCAGGATCACAGTTAAAAATCCTGAAACGGTAACAAACCGAGGCGCACATCTGTGTATCTCAAAAATCAAATTATCCTTTGCTTAGCGGTTTGTTTTCCTATGTATACTTAGGTGTTCTTACCTACATTGCACTTCTGAAAATAGTACACGCCTCAAGTAAATCATCTCCGCCTACCTTTTAAAAGAGTAACTTGAAAATGTAATGTGTAATAAGTACAAGTTACATCTGCAGCAACGCCAGCATATTTCATCGAGAATCCTCCTCGCAAATCTCCGGTATAATAAGAAAATAAAGAAAACGGGCACTTCGCCTCTAATTAATTCAGTTGTTTCAGCTGTCATTTCCGGACTTTGTGATCTTCATTTCCGGAATGTTTTCGCTCAGCCGTACGGGGCGTAGATCAAAGTGCTGTCACTCTATATTTACTCCGGCGGCAGCTCTCGTCCCGATATTTTAGGTGTACAAACCAGGCTCGTAATTAGACCCCGTACACAAGCGTCTTTGTGCTGGTTTGTTGTGTCCGAGTGGTTAATATCTTCGGGGTCTCATTTGTCCCTAATATTTATATTTATTAATAAAAAAACTTAAAGTTATTGAATTTTTACAATAAAATAGATTGCTTCAATAATTATACACATCTCAAGATGACTTTATCCATGCCAGACATTTTGCCGCTTTAAAATTATACAATTACTTGCTACATTTGACGTTTGAGAAAAACCTGTTTGAAATTTGGGGTATTATCAAAGTTACGATAATATTATATAATAATATTTTGGGTTTGGTCATTTAACCTAATGGACATGCATACGTTTATGAAACATTTAAAAGTGGTTCAAAACCAATGAAACAATGAAAAAATGTCGCGAGAAATAACGTCATTTTTAACTAAAATAGAAACGTTATAAACGTTTTGATAGCATGACTGAAAATTGGTAATAATGGGTTTCTTAGTGTGAGAATTACGATTTTGAAGCTTATTTTGACTTTGCTCCTAGAGGGCTCTAGTTTCACCGTATTATTTAGGCAAATCAAAACATTATTTTTGTCTGTTGACCTATGCTTAAAAAGGTATCTAAAAGAACGAATTCTACATCAAAATCTAGGTATTCTTGTTTAGGTCGCCTAACTTTATGGGTTTCTGATTTATATGCATTTAAAAGTTTCAATGTATTTTTTGGTGATTTTATTTCAGGCGCTGATTTTTATTATATTATATTAGCGTATTTTGCGTACGTGTGATTTATAATTTCAAAATAAAATTTAGACCTTGAAAAAACCAGCGAAATTCGTATCTCCAGCTTAATGTTGACTCATTCTTTCTGACACCCCGTATTCTTCATCACTAATTAAAAAAATATAGTATCGTACAGTGATGATTAGATATATCAGAATTTCGAGAAACAATTACTCTGAGAGCCACTCCGGCTTCGAGCTTGCTACTTCGTTAGGCTGACGGTACACGTGACAGCTTGAATCCATCTTTAGTCGATAGAAGGATAGTATCGTATAAGTATCGAAGGACATGAGTACGGGGAATGGAAGTGTCTATATCTTGTGGTCATTAGTTTATATTTTGCCGATTTGTACGTACATTACACATTACAGAAACATTACAAGATAAACGTAATTTTCTAGTGTTCAATTCAATCTCTTTTATACGTTTATGTTTTTAACTAAAAAACAAAACAAACGGAAAACGTTTAATCAACCACTGCAATGTTTTAAACACGTTATATAAACGTACGTATGCCTATATATTGTAAAAAGTGCAGGTAATTTCTCAGAATAAAATTTGTAAAAATTAGAAACGCCACATAAACTGGTACTTTAAAATTAAACTAACTATGAAATTACAAAAGACAGACGCATATATTAGGTATATGCACAGTGTGTAGTGCTCTGTGTTGTGGACTAAGTTTTTATAATAAATAAAAACAATAATGGTAAGTGTTGATAACCAGTGGCGTAGCATGGACTAATCTAGACGTGGGCGTAGTCGCACCAGCGAGGCCCTTTCCTTCCGCCATTGGATGCTGAATGAACAATGTGCATCAATTTTGATTAAAATATTTTCGTACAATTGGGAGAAATTAAAAATAATTAAATTTTACAAAAAAATTTTAAATGCTGTATCTTGAAAACAAAAGGCGATCGAACATTAGTGTATATAACTTTTTTTATTATTTTTTGGTCCTCTATCGCGTGATCCTATGCATTGTAGTTTTTTTTAATGTCACCCTGTATATTTTCAAGAAAATATTGGTGAAAAATCACAGGTTATTTACAAAATTATTCATTTATGATGAAACTATATAGTTATAGTAGTGAAGTCTGGATGATCTGAAAATGTCATAATTATGAGGTGTTTAAATGCTACAAATAAATATTTTTTGTGACCTCTTCAGTACTGAAAATATGTCGATAATAGAGCACCCAGCAGGGTGCGCAAATTAATTATAGTATGTGTGGTAAAGCCTTATATTGGTAAAGCTTATTCTTAGTAAAGTCTTTTAGGGTGCTATTCGTACTATTTAGAGTTCATGGCCTTCGGTTTTAAATCACCCCCAATGAGGCCTCAGCTCTTGCCATCCAGTTTCAAATTGTATCTTTTGACTGCAAATATGTTATTAATCTGGTGTTCTACGACGATAAGTGTTAATGTGATGGTTATAGTGACAGTACTAGTAACCTAAGTGTATATCGTTTGTGTGTTTAGTGCAGTGTATTATAAGTGTTAAAGTGTGATATGATACCCGCAGAGTGTGCATCAAGCAGGAATGAAACAGGCGAGGTTAACTTCTTCAAGTAAACTAAGTGCTAAGTTACGTCAACTTATTTTTGGTAATTTTATATGCTTTGAACCCTTCTCAAGTGACACACCTATGAAATATTGTCCCTTGCCACCCTCATTTCCCGTACTCATGCAAGATTCCTAGATCATCTGTTATACGAATAGTACACATTGTGCTGCCCGTCTCCAGTGGGCGCGAGAGCATAGGGGTTGCCAGTAGCGGTGGGTCATCTTTACAAAAGAAACCAGAATAGGGCTGGTTACTGATGGCAATCGACAAAGAGTCTGGAGAGAACCAGGTCTTCAACAGCGATTTCATTTTCCCTGTGGAGTTGCTGCGTATGAAAGGGGTACCGTAAGGTTTTGGGGTGGAATAATGTTCAACTGCCTCACTTCATTAATTTGCATACCACAGAATATGATCAGTCAAATTTACATCGAGCAAGTTATTACGCCTATTATCTACCCCCTACGTAATGAATTAGGTGAAAATTTTGTGTTTATGGAGGATAACGTTCAACTACATCCCGCAACAAGGGTTCAAGAGACACTCGAAGCAGGACATATCAATAGATTAGATTGGCCAACCAACTCTCCTGACATGAGTTCAATTGAAATCATGTGGGATTTCTAGAGCCATTCATAATCATATTCCTCCACCTCAGACTGCAGATGAGTTAGTCGTGGCGACAGAAGAGGAATGGAACAATATTTCTCAAGAGATCGTTTACCGCTTGATTATCTCAATGCACATACGTGTCAATATGCTATTGGAATGTAGTGGAGGTCATAGTCAAGTCGAGAACTGGGTTTGTTACTTCTTTTCTATTTAATAAATTTTGTCAAAAATGTCATTTGGTGGTTATAATTTTATAAGTACTCAGATTATCGAACATATTCTTTTCATAAAAAAAGATTCAGAAAACAATATACTTTTATAGTTTTTCTGACAAAAACATTTCTTTAACAAGAATGAGGGGGCGGTCCAAGACTTTTACGTTGTGTGTATTTTGGGACCTGGGTATAATAGATGAAGTAGATATTAATATTCTTGGTGCAGTGTTCGCCAATATCACCAATACTGTGGGGCAATTTCAATCTGTCAGCCGTGGCACTGCACCCCTTAGCCACCAGACCGGAATTAGGCATTGTTTTTACGAGCGCGCCGTCTCACTTAAAGTCAATCGGGGTCCGCGATGAGCGATAGCTTTTATCACTTTTGACACCCGATGGATAGGGGCAGTTTCTGAACGGGAGAGTAAGTGGTCGCAGGTTCTGACGTTTCGGTTGGATGGGCGGTCCACCCTCCAGATAAATGGCGCGGCTCCGGTGGATGAGTGGTCTCGGGGATGATGGTTTTTACATCGGAGGCTATTACGGCGGGCATTAGGACCGCGTCAGCAAGTTCATTGAGGCCTGTGTATGCTCCGGACAATTGAAGAATGTCACACGGCGGACGCGTCATTAATCGCAAGGGCCTTATCCGGCCGGAGTTTGTGGAATTGCCGGGATGGCAGCTGCACCATAAGTTCTAGTTATATTTAATGTCATTTATGAAATAATGATATAAGGTCTGTTCCAACAGCCATTGAGAACTGGTTCAGAACTGTATCTAATAAGTGCTTGACCAACTCCGTCTTACATCGCATTTGCCGAAAGTACATTGACAACTGAACTGACTCAATAGTTTTGGATGGTTCAGAATCGACTTTTGCTGTTGTTGGAACAAACCAATAGTGTATAATATGTCCTGGGATTGTTGATCATATAAAAAAACAACTTTTGTTTGCTTTACCTTACGTATGTTTCGGGTATTTTATTACCCTTCTTCGGAAATACTAAATCACGTAATTAAAACCATAAGTAATTTAAGATTGAAAGAGAAAAAATATACAGGATGTTAAATAAGTATGTGCACAAACATTAAGGGATTAATCTATGATTTTAAGACAAAAAGTTCATATTAAACGTGCGTCCGCGTGGCTCTGTTTTACAGATACAGGGTTTGAAAAAAAAATCAAATTGTTGGATCTATATATGTCTTGATAATTTTTAATACGATGAACCGTTTTCGAGAACATTTCTTAATTTCATTCTTATGGGCGTAATTTAAGTTAGTTATAATTGGTCAGAACTCAACGCAAAATTATTGCAAGGTAGGTCATCAAAATAAATGAAAAACATGACAGTTAGAATTTATTGTTGTATTAGCGTGTGCCAAGTTTCAACTAAGTAGCTCTTACTACTCAGAAAACGGATCCAAAAATTTTATTTTTTTTCAAACTTTAACACCCTGTATCTGTAAAACAAAGTCTTGCTGACCCATGTTTCTCTTTAAATTAATCATAGATTGCGGAAGTGTATTTTTAAATCATTTTTGAACTGCTCTTTTTGATTTTATTATTACAAAATTGTATTTGCATGAATCCCCTGTTCAATCTTCTTTAAAGGTAAATTCTGAATCACCCTGTATATTATGACTTCTACGCATGTAAAAATGTTTATCAATCGGAATCCGGTTCTGTTAGAAAAGTTTAACCTCGAACTCCCGTTACACCATTAATAGGCTTAAGTTCTCAGCTTTAACATTACATTGATATTCCAGCATTTTGGTCTGCTATTGTTGGCATTAAAACGGATGTCAGAAAATGTTTGAGTTTGCGACGTACTCGACCAAAGCTGAATATTCAAAGGACGGTCAACAGACGCCTTCGCATTAACGGTGTCAATTCCACTAACAGGCGATCAGGACACGGTTCAGTTCGTCTGTAGATATTAATTTAAAACATCACCGAAATGACTTTTCCGTGTTCAACCCCAT
Organism: Monochamus saltuarius; assembly: GCA_025584915.1. NCBI lineage: Eukaryota > Metazoa > Arthropoda > Insecta > Coleoptera > Cerambycidae > Monochamus > Monochamus saltuarius. The sequence goes on along the minus strand of CM046727.1, from coordinate 14,274,888 downwards.
TCGGGTATCAGAGTGCTGACCTTAATAACGCCCCATCGTTGACAGAGCTAAAACTAAGCAAACAAGGGACTAATTTTTATTCTTCTTCAAATTTACCTTGCGTGAAATTTATACCCATTTATGTGACTGCCGTGCCGGCGTAATTCGGAAGGTGGGGGCGGCAAAAAGGGCATCCGTTACGGGAAACATTTTAAAATCCCCGTTTTATTTCTGCAGTTTCTTTCCGTTTCGCTCCCTAATCAAGTGAATTCGTTGTAATTCGGGGTCCTGGTGCGTCTTTAATCCCTCAAGTTCCAGTTACGTGACCGGCAGATATGCCTTTTGGGCGCTTTGTTCCTTTTTGCGGAAAGAAAAAACGTCGTTAAAGCAGTAGGTGTCTTACGGATGAGACATGTTCCACGTTTTTCATCAATAAAATTTTTCGTTACATTTTATTGGCGAATTGTATAACTACACTCTACGCTATACTCATAAATTCAATTTATAACACAAATTGACGAAAATACCGTATTTTTTTTATAAGAAATCTGTAAATTCGCCTTTCGGCAATAAGATCATTTGTATAGAGTAAATGAATTCTTTTTACTAATTTCGCATTATTATCATTGAAACATTCATTACTCTTGATTTTTACACCGCAAAAAGTAGCTACTCATTTTAACACAAAAGAACAGAATCCTGTGTTAATCGAGTTTATGAATGTTTTTACACATAACTGTATAAACACAATCTACTATCTTAGTATAACAAATGGTCTGTAAGTAAGCCCATGGAGACGTACTTGAGTTCTGACTTCAAAATATTACAACTATGTTATTTTAAATTGAAAATCCTATATATTATAGAATTTTTGAATTCTACGAAAAATGTTAGTCGCTTTGTATACACTGTAAAAAAAGTTGCTGTGTAAGCGAGATTTTTCAGTGTGTAATTTAGGATATGTAAAAATTCCGTGTTAATAGTTTTACGCATTATGGCTTTTTTGTTTTGTTAATTTTAATACATACATATTTTGTTAGCAGACTTGGTTGTTGTTCATTTGAACAGAATTTTATTTTTTTAATAAAATCATAAAAAGTAAAATATCTTTTATTTTATAATTAGGTACACCATAATTCAGAAAATTCTTTATATTGATACGGAAGCACACCCACCTTGTTAATTATGTTTCTGTTTGCTTTTGAAAATATAGTTTTTAATACATATATTCTGTCGTTTAATAGAACATTCCAGGCTATATTCAATGCATTGTTGACGATAGGCAGAACCTCTAGAAAGTGTCAAAGTAAAAGTATTTCAAAAAATATATTTATTAAAAATTATTTCTCTGGGCCTAAAAGGCCTGTAAGCTGCTTACAGGCCTTTTAGCTAAAAGTTACACATGACATTTGTTATATTAACACAGTGGATTGTGTTAAACCTTTAACATACTGCTACATACAGAGAAATGTGTAAAAATATTCATAATTCCGTGTGGACCTCGATTAACACAGTATTGTGTTCTTTTGTGTGAAAATGTCTAGTTATTTTTTTACAGTGTAAAATTCCTTATAGTTAGGAGTTGTATTTTGCAATATTAGTTAATTAAAAACAGGAGGCGTCTACAACTTTTTTCTTGGAAATATATATCAAGTGTTTTGTTCTTGCCGTTACATTCGGTTTTTTTTTCAAATAGACCACTCTGTATTTTTTCAGTCTGTCTTCTGCACATTGAAATTGTCTTTCAACCCCTATAAATATTGTTAGGGTTGCACTGACTACTTCTAGAGATATTTCCAAATTTCTATTTTGGCAGTTTTCGTAATATATCTGGAATGTTATCAAATTTGCTATGAATATAGCTACTTGCTGTAAGTTGTAGTGAAATTATTAACAAACAAAATTTACTTTCTTATTTAATACTGACTACGGCAACTATTTTGAAAACAAATCAGTTCACTCAATTAACTAAAAACAACGGCAAATTACTATGCCATAGACAAATTCTGTTTCATTTAAAAAGATTTATTATTCATAACATACAATTTTAGTTTATACATATTTGATTATAATCAATTCAACGTTTCATCTCTAAATAATATTATGTTGAGCATCTATAAATACTGGTAATTATAACACAACATACACAATTTAATATTTACTACAAAATCATTGCAGTTTATTTCCTGAAAATTAATAGTAAGGGCGACATACTCTTTTAAAATAAGGAGATAGATATATTAACGCTGACAAACGTCATAAGTTACGTTACGCGGCATAGTTGTCTGGTCGATTAACCGATCGACATCATAGGTTGCAAAGGAGATCTCGCCTCGCCCAAGAACAACAGGGGCAGGTCAAAGAATCCCAGCTAAAGCTAAGGATGTGTACTTTAATTGAAAGCCTACAAATCACTATAACTTACAATTAGTTATTACAAAAAATCAAATTAAATTTTATAAAAATGGCTTTTCCGACAAAGATTTGCCTGCAAATATGGAAGAAAGTGCATCTGAAGCAATTTTAGACCTTGCCATGAAAATAAAATTAAGGACATAACTTGTGAAAAAGTTCTATTAGCATATTTCAACAAACTAAGTATGGATCGTAAATCTACTTCATTAAGGAGTTATCATTCCATGCTAGAAACAGAACAAAAAAATCATAAACTGCCAAAATTGTATAATTAATATTCATAATAGGTAGTGTTGATTATTTAGTACTGATTATTTTAGTGCTTGTAGATGTGTTGAGAATAAATAATGTTGATCACAGTAATTTTCTTACGTCTACAAAACATATTAAGTTGAGCGGAGATAAAATCTTTGTGGCGGCTCATATGTTTCTATACACTCTGTATAAACACCCTGTATAAACTAAAATATTTATTTTTGTATATATTCATTTCATATTTTCATTAGTTCTGCACTCACATATTTCTGTATACACTGTATAAGTTAAAATATTTCTTTCTATATATAAATTCACTACTCATATCTTTTCGTTAGTTCTGTGTGTTAAATTTCAACGTCTGTTTTTAAGTGCTAAATGTAGATATCATATTTGGTAAATATTATATAAGTAGGTAGATGACCGGCGTCCCCATAAATCTTATCTCAGGATTCTGCATGGCAAAAACTGAGAAAAACACTTGTTTTAACAGACCCTTCCAGGAACTACCTAGAATACGGGAACGGTGGGGAGTCACAAATTTGTAACCAGTCAGACATAAACATCGACTCATAGTGTAACATTGTGAGAGCTAGCTAACCGCAATCAATAATAAATATTAGTACACAATGCACTGTCCTTATTGAAATCACACTACCCCACATCTTATATATTACACGTGCCATATCTGTATTTCGTTCTGTAAATTTCAGATGCGTGCTATAAAATACCTCATACGGCAGTTATAATATAATAAGCTATTTTATTATTACTTTAATCACAGTAACACTATTTCTCATACGAAGAATTTGAAACAAAAATGGTTCATTTCTGGTAGTCTGCTTTCTCAGTAATACATATCAACAGAACTGCATTTCTGTCCTTGAGATGGTTGTAACAACATGCCACACATCCTCGCTCTCACTCGTTATCTGATCGTCGTTGTCGTTTGGGGAAAATCGTCGGTTGCGATGGAAATCTGCCGCGTTGCAACGTGCACGTTTTTTTCGCGATATGCAGTGGGGTCACGTCCAAGGGTGTACGCCTAATGCCTAAACGCGATAAAGGCAATAGTTATTCAGAACCTGAAGCCAATGTCTTTATCAAATTCTAGATTTACAGCAAATCACTGCCATTTCCTTTTCAATGTTTTCCCTCGAGGAGAGGCTACAGTATAAATAATTTATTACGGGCGGAGGAGAAAATGAGCTCCATTAGCAGAAATTAACTTTTACGTGGCGTAGATTTTTATCGTTTATATCTCCAGACACTGAGTAATTCCTTGTCTGAAATACTGAAATATTAAACGATATTTGTCGTCCGTCTTTGAAATCATTGTTATTTCTGTGATCAGTACTTTACTCATATACAGAGTTTAAAAAAAAAGGAAACAACTTTGAACGCTGATGATACTACTGGTTAAGATAAAGCAGTTGAAATACAGGGTGTTACAGAATGATGTTAAGAAAATCTAGATGTAGGTTCTATGTTAAAAAATAAGAAAAAAAAGTTTATATAAACATGGATCCGGTAATACCTCGTTTTCCAATACAGATTATTTAAATTTTTCTGTCTTAAAGTCTTCATTTCTCTAAAACCCATCGAAATATTGAGATGAGATTTGGTACACAACAGTGTATAGTGCAAAGCTACTTTTACGTATATAAATTTCTCTTGTCTAGAGATCAAAATGAATGTATTAAACATTACAATAGATTAACTTTAGAATGCTAATTAAAAAACAATAATCTAGGTGGCATGTGTCAGTTTGTCATAAATTTCATGTCAGACTTAAACGAAAAAAGATAACACAGTGACTTGTTTTTGAAGTACTATTTATGTTAGTTTTTAATACATTTTTTAAAAAAATAAGTAAATATGGTGAATTATTATTATGAAGAATACATCTTCATAGAAACGCCTTGATTGATTGTGAAAACTACAAAATACAGATCTAAGAAGATATAAAAGTGTGTTACAAACCCATGAAAAGTAAATTAAAAGTATTTTTCCTTTCATTATTTTGTGAATAGATATTAAATATTTAAAAAAAGTATATTGAAGCAAATATGAAATATCCATTTTTTTAATTTACACTTTGAGAGTATTTGTTGATAAAAATCTTTCAGAATTTTATTTCATGATTTCTTGATAATTTGTATATATACATATTTTTATTAATTATGGTTTTTCTTATATATTTTTAGGTATTAACAATATTGTGTAAAACTAACTACTCTGCGGACTAAAGCCCCGACCAGCGTTGAATTACACCCACAATATCTACCCATATATTCTTTATTAGCTTTTGTAACATTTTTTACTGTATTAGAAAGGGTAAACATTATTTAAGTAGATATTTGTCATGTTTAATTTAAAATTCATTGACAAGTCACTTTTGACAGAAATAGAAACATGAATATGATGATGATATGACTTGACATTTTGAAGTAATGAAACATTTTGCGTTCGAAATTTTTGTTTTATTGGAAAAAAAATTATATAATACCTAAGAAGTTACAGTTGACATTGTCATCTTACCAATATGAAATAGCTATTTTTTATTGGCGTGGAATTGAAAAATTCACCTAAAGACTGACGCCATCTCTAAAGAAGTTTTATAGCAAAAAATCATTAATTTAATTTATTTATGTACAGTATACGTACATATTAAATATATAGTGGGAATTAGTCTTTAAAGAAGTGGCTTTTTGTAATATATAAGGCACTTCTGTTACCTCTTTAAACATTTACATTTATTTAGGGAACTGAATAGAAGTGGGACCTGTGCGGTTTTCGTAAAAAATTGCCGCTTTCAGCTGAAATTGGGATACGAATTAGTTTACTACGATAGGTAATTTGTCTGGAATTTTAGTTCGGCCGGTAGTTTTCATGAAATAAATTCTCTACTTCACTTCCAAAGCGGCTTATCTATACAATCTTTCGCGTTATAGATACTGTGGTGCCGTTGAAGTTAAACTGGTAGACATATCATGTATGTGTATGATATATTTGTGCTCTATAATAGTATGGTGTATGAGAGGCTCTTTAAAAGTGATTTAAAAAATACATGTTTAAATGCACAATGTGTGCAATCAATACCGCAACATCAATATTATCACAGAAATTTTCAAAAAAATATGTAAATGTATGTCATGCTTTATACAACTTTCTATATCTTTAATATACATTTGTTATGTTCAATAAATATTGATTCATACTTGAAAATATTGTTTACATACTAATTTTTGTCTTTCACTTTTCTTATACAGTGCTTTCGAAAAGTAACGAATAAATTAATTATTTTTGAAGTTGAGAAGTTTTCGAAAAAATCCCCTGGCACGTCGATTTTTGTTTTTAAAAAAGGCACTTTCTAACATACGACCCACATTTGTGACGTCATCGTTGTTCGAGATATGACGTCATTGACAATTTTTTTAAAATAGATCCCCCAATTTTGACCATGCCATTTGAAAGAGCGTGTCATCCTACATACATACATCATGAAAAATTATGGTGTTACATAACGAAAATTTCAAGAAAATTATATTTGAAGATTTTAAAATTTGGCCAAGAAATGTTCCGTTACAAAAATACGGGGTGATAAAGTTTTAGGGGGAAAAAAGGAAAATAATTCATATTTTTAAAACCGCTTTAGATATTTCCATGAAATTTGGTATGTGGTGCCATGAAATTTGGTATGTGGCAGATAAAAATTATTTTTGAATTCCTCGTTCAATTTGAAAAATAAGAGCCCTATTGAGTTTTTGGACTGTAAAGCGCCTTTTTTGAGAACAAAAAATAACCGTTGGATTGTCCGGGGGGAATTAAGGGCGCAGTATTCTTGAAATAGTGTTTTCTACAAATACAAGTAGTTTTAGACATTTAAGAACTGAATAATATAGAGTTCAGCAAATAACAAGAATGTTATTTCATGCCAATTGCGAATACTCAAAGGTACCGACGTATATATAACGATTTAAAGCGTCAAACAAATACATTTTTAGGTACATTAATCTTTTAAAATACCTATTTTTTAAAATTCAACTGTAGATATAAATATTGTTATAAAATACTTATATAGTTCTGCATATAAGATTGTTTCCTTCTGTTTATAAGTATGTGAAAATAATTGTTAAAATGTGGGGTTAGAATAGCAAAATAATGTGTATCATACAAAAGCATTTTAAAAGTTATTATATTATTTAATAAGAGTTACTTTTGCTCTACGTGTTTTATGTTCCGAGATTTCTGTACCTAAAAAACACCACAAATTTGATCATCTTACGGTGAGAAATACCTTAACGGCAATTGCCTCTGAACGGTTAGCAGAACTGCTAAATTTCACTTGTTCTCCTAACGTTTCCACAGTTACAAACAGGGATTATCCAAATACCCACTAAAACCCATAACCCCCGTCAATCAGAGCAGTCGATCCGCACGGAACATCTGTTATCAATTGGTTTAATAATATTGAATTTCCACAATGAACCAGGTTTAGATTGTTTTAATTCGATTTGGATCGGGCCGCCGGTTCAGGTTCGAGGCGCCGATCGAGTTCGCAGGGTGTACAAATTAAACTTTAATAAGGTGATTAGTGGATTAATCGATAAGTCCTGCCGACTAATCTCCCAGGATGTACGGGGGTTTCCGCGTTTCAACGCCTTCTTGGCTAAGCCAGCGACTGAATCGGGGAAAATTAATTAGCAGTTTGGCCGTATCGAAATCAATACGATATAAATTAAGAAAAGGTATAAATCCGTTACCATCTCCTGTTAGATGCCGATTTCCTTAAGTGGATTTTATGCCTAGGCGATCAATTTCCGATTCCAGAGTGCAGTGTGTTCCTATACACCTAGCATTGATTCACAGCAAAGTGAATAACTATCGCTCAACTGTACAGGCTGATTGATATCTTAATCGAAAAATTTTGAGGATATGTGCACCCTTAAATAAGAAGTCGATATCCCCAAAAAAAATGCAAGTTTTTGTGCCTGGAGAGAGAGTCAACACGCCTGTCTGGTGAATAGTGTTGGAGTGGGGATATGCTCTTTAGGTGGTAAACCAACGAGGTCAGTAGTGGTGTCTTATATACCGTGGGAATGCCAATCAAACACTTTCAAGATGACTCATGTGTACAGCAATGACGAATTAATGGCCATGATTCTTACTTATGGTGAAGTTAGACAAAATGTACTAGCAGCTTCGCGCTTGTATGCGGATCAATTTCCCTATCGACACGCGCCAAATCATGAAACTTTTATGACAGTGGTGCAACGTGGACGTGATACCTATAATTTAAGTACAAATCGAGAACGAGATGGTGGTCCCGGACGACCACAACGTATTTTATCAGCTGAAGAACAAGTGTTGAATGTGGTCCGTAAAAATCTACAAATAAGTGCAGATTGCGCTTACTACATGAAGCTCAGTTATACCCATATATTCAGCGTGTTCAAGCTCTACTACCAGCGGATTATACATTACGAGTTAGGTTTTGTGAATGGTTGTGGCAGCTAAATGCTGAAAATCATCAATTTGCATTGCAATGGAATACAAAACATTCATAATACACATGGGACCACCTGCAATACCTTTGTTCACTGGATGTTTGGGCAGGATTTGTTGATAAGGGCCTAATTGGACTGTTCATATTGCCCAATCGTATGGACGGTTTACAATATCTCAAATTTCTTCGCAATTACCTACCCGCCCTTATTGAAATTGTACCCCTAGCTGTCCTACAACGCACGTGGCTTTTACATGATGGAGCACCTCCTTACTTTCGGTTAGATGTTCGAGATTATCTCCATCATGTGCACGGAGTACGGTAGACTGGACGGGATGGACCGGTAGCATGGGGTCCGCAATCTCCCGATTTAAACCCTCTTGACCGAAGTGGACACCGTCGAGGATTTGCGCGAGCGTATCACAGCTACTGCGAATAATTTTCGTTTAGAAGAACAGCAACCAGGAGGATTATTCGCTTTAGTACTATAAAATTGGATAAAGCGTTCCCTAAATGTGTGTACTAGTCGACGGACAAAATTTCGAAAAGTTTTTTTAAACAAGGTATATGCCATTTTTTTTTAAATAAATTTCATGTTTCTAATAGTGATTAAGTACCGCAATACTTCTTTAAAATTAGAGTAACAAAATTGTATTCGTTTTAAAGACACGTCACTGGTCAGATCTATCTTTAAATATATTTTAAAATAAAACGCTGCAAATCTTCTTCGCTTTTAATCACAAAATTCCGGAGTTTTTTCTTGCGATATGTGACATCGCCAGTTTGCATTGTCACTTCATTATAGCAGACCGGAGTCCAGGTACGTGCAATTGCAATATTTTGAGATAATTTTCAAAATGCGTATATTATTTTTTTATCTTTATCATATTTCGAAAAACTGACCTTTGGCAAAATGATTTTTTCATGTCAGTTTCTTTCGTAAAATTGCCGACTGGCAAAATTATTTCGTTACAAAGAGAAATTTATCCGATGAAAACAAGAGCTCTTGTGATTTTACTGTAGATAGAAAATATTTTTTGAATTTTCGTAAATTGTTAGAAGTTGACTATATTCGATTTTTAATGGTACACACTCTCTATATTTTAAAACATCTTATAGGTGTTGTACGTACTACGAATACAAAATTGTATCTGATACATAGCCAAGTATCTTCACTCTTTTCAACTGCATACTTTTTAAGGTCGCCCTATTTCTCGGCATAAAATGACCAAATTTGTGGTGTTTTTAGATACTGAAATATCGAAAAATAAATCACCTAGAGCAAAAGTAATAGCAAAAATAAAATTATTGATGTTTTGTTTATACACTTTTACTATTTAAACTCTCCTCAAACAATATAATAACTTTTAAAATGCATTTGTATGACACATTATTTTGCTATTCTAACCCCACATTTTAACAATTTATTTCCACATACTTATAAACAAAAGTGAACAATCTTATACGCAGAACGATGTAAGCTTATGTTATAACAATGTTTACGTCTATAGCTAAATTAAAAAAAAAACACGTATTTTGACACATTTCAGTACCTACAAGTTTGTTGGATAGATGGCTTTCTGACGTTATATATTGATTTTACTTCGGTACCTTTGAATATTCGCAGGTGACATGAGATAACATTCTTGTTATTTGCTAAACTCTATATTATTCAGTTCTTAAATGTCTAAAATTACTTGTATTTGTAGAAAACACTATTTTAAGAATACGGCGCCCTTAAAACGCCAAATTTATTTGAGATTACTTAGTTTGTTTTTTGGATCAGGCGTACGTGTTTCAAAAAGCCTCAATTATATTTCAGAATAGTTACTTAATTCAGACAATGTAAATATGATACAGTTAAGGATATCAGAAAAATAGTCAAGTTAAATTAGATTTAAAAAATACTAATAAATATGAAAATTAATTTAATCATGGTTTTATACAACCACAACTATCAGACACTGTTTGATGTTTTTTAGAACTGAAAATTTACATTTTCTAACGCATAACTGAAAATTTCTAAAATAGAACTGACAAATTCAAACATAAATTAATTTAAAATACAAATAATGAAACTTACTAAGATGGAATCGAAATGATGGTTTCCCAAATTAAATTGATACAATTGGAAAATGTGCAATTATTAGCAAACTATTATTTTAAAATAAAATTAGTTTCTCTTACCGAACTACAGGAGAACGTTAGTTTAAGATTCCATGATGCTTACCTGAAAAATAAATAAAAATATTAATGAAAAAAAAAAACACGGATTTAAATGAATAAATAAAATATGTCAAACATTTTGCAACAATTATTAACCACAAATTTTCTACATTTAATATAAATAAAATGTACCTATCATATAGATACTAAGTCACCACAAAGACGGTATAATCGAGGAATGAAACATGGCTGAATACTACTAAGATTATTCATTCATGCCAAAATTTACGTATGGAAATCAGGCATAGGTATGTCGAGTAAATTCAATTCAGGCTGTCGCTGGTGGTGCCTTCACGGTCATATAACTCTGAATGCGCCTGCTAGATACATGCTGGACTTGTTCCTACTGTGTACCGTTAAAGATAAAAATCAAAGAAGGAAGTCATGTTTATAGTTCTTGTTATGTCCAGTAAAATACGACATAGATTTTAAAAAAAATCCAACCAATCTGAATATTCCTGGAAACTTTTATTTCAATGCCTTAAGTATATCGTGAAAAGTGCTCTTAATTTGAGCAGCGGGTTTCGTATTTTAAGAGGGATAAATTCTAGTTTACTGAAAGTATCAATACAATTATAATTTTTTTCAGGAAAATAGTTATTAATTATTGTTGCATAAATAACTATTATTGTGTACCATTCAACAAAACAAAAACTAAATAACCGTTTACATTAGGTTTGTTTTAACAGCAGTTGAAAACTGTTTGGAAACTATCAGAAATGTCCGTCCAACTATTTATTGCGTCAAATTCAATGGTAACGCGTTCTCAACTTAACTGGTCGAATATTTCTGACAGTTTCCAAACCGTTTTCAACTGCTGCAAAAACAAGCCTCTTTACTTATCACATTTAGAACAGTTAACATTTAAGTTAAATGTGACAATTCTATTGTGATTTTTACTAGGATATTATAAAGGATTATTACGGACACAGTAAAGTTACTTGCTTTTACCTATGCATTTTACTGCTGAAAAAATAAAACGACACTTTATTAAAACCATTGAAAGTGACGTCGGAAACAGAATGTTTCCATGGATTCGTGTGAACTCACAACAAAGGCCTCTCAATTATAATTTAATATTTAATTAACGGCTTCAATTATATTTTTTTATACAAAATTATCCTTCGAACGAAGGTCGAGGAAATGATTTAAGAATATTCTCTCGCCCCTTATACAAAAAGTAAACGGGAGGGGCCGGCTAAAACGTTCATTAATTTTTTATTTGATATCCCCGGCGCCTCCGCCATTTTCTACAAGGATATTTTTTTATAATTCGTACCGTTGTCTCCGTCCCCCGTCCGCTCTCAAAGCAGCTCCACGCGGATTTTTCAAAGAGGAACGCGCTCAAAATTAATATCAGGCCTTTTGAGGAATAACAGAACAAATTATTACATTAGGGACGTTTATGAAGAGGCATCCGATTCGGAGTCTTTTGTTTTGGGGCACTGTTTTGTTTCAAAATAATAATTCCGCCTCGCTCTCGCGCCCTAATTATAATTGCCTCCGTCCCGACGGTGCCGGTATGAATGCAAAGAGTACGGCTTTTTCGGTACGAATCTCCGCGGATTAAATAAATACATGAATATTAAATCGTACACTCTTTGAGGGAGGTACGGATTCCGGCGAAGAGTTGCTTTGTTGCACTCGGCGCGACAAAGCCAGTTTGCCGACACCTCTAGCAATTAATTTCGTCCTAGATTGTGTTCCGATTTTTTGATTTCTCCACCGTAAAAAAATTTGAATAAAATTTGACTCAAAATGGCTGTCAAACGAGTCCACACAACACCACCTAAAATACTTTTTACTATCAGCCCACATGCATACAAATATTTAAGACATTCTGGAAATATTATTTTGCCTCATTCAAAAACTTTAAGAACCATTTGTAACAAATTTTTAACTGATCCGACACTCGAAGAGAGACAATCATTTTTACAATACGCTAAAAATATTTTTTCATATCTTACAGACAAAGAAAAGTATGTAATTCTACTTATGGCTGAAATACACATTGAACCCTTTTTAAGTCAATTTATTATTTTAAATTCGTTCTCATTAATCTATTTTATTCATAGCCTTTAGTTTTATTAACAAAATCAAAGAAAATAAACCTTGAGTCTTTTTCTGTTATTAATGTGTACCCAATGTCTGTAAACAGATTGTTTTACTTTTACAAGTGTAATAATTATTCAGTTAATAAATTTAAAAGTCCCAAATTCCAATGCCTTCCAATTGCTCCCATACTCCACATTCTTTCATCCCCTCGTGGCAAAAATCCGTCTCTATTTTGTTATTTTAAAACTGTTTTTGTTTCTTATTATTTATTTATATAATAATAAACAGATTATTTTAAGATACTAATATGGAATTAGACGTAAACTTTACACCTTAACGATGGTTTTTGCCGAGCAATGAAATATCATGTTTTTACAAAATAAAAATTTAAGATATTTTATTGGCTAAGTAAAGATTTCTCTATATATAAACTTGTAAAGTAACAATAAATTAAAGTAACTAGTTATTACTTGTGTACAATAAACACAATATAATATTGTGTTTATTAGGCGGTGTTGGAATAAAAGCCTCAGGCGGTGAATCGTACAGTTTCGCTCGAGGCCTTGTCTTTTAGGTGGTGTTGGTCCACACCTGATTGTGTTGAAATAATAACACAGTTTATTGATTAATGATCACTCAGTTATTTGTTAGCTAAATAAATCTTTAACACTGAACAATTTTTGGGTTAGCCTTTATAAACTATGTGTTATTCCAAACACAAGATTGTGATATATTATCAATCTATTTCGTTATTTTTTCACAATATGTATACAATTTAAATCAGTAATGAGTTACTTTATATAATTTTGTATTGTAACAAATTCAAAATAGTTATAATTTTTCATTATAATGTGTTGGTCCTTACACACCTTTAATTTTTTACGAATTGTAAATTATTACTTTACAAATATTTATAATAATTATTATTATTATTACTATTAATAACTTAATAATAAATAATATAAAATACATAATAAATAAATTGTGATTATTACAAATAATTATAATTTAATAATAGAAATAATAAAGTTTGTATATATAATTATGTAATAAAAATTACATTCTCTAAAGAGAAAACCTGTTTAGTTGTTATTGTTATTATTATATTATAATATATATTACTACTACACACTATTTAAAACAAAAGTTTGATATAACAAGTTAAATAAGATAAAGGTTGAGATTTTATTTGTAGACAATAACATAACGCAGTACGCAAAGATGTTTTATTTTATTATTAAACAATCAATTCGTTCTAAATTTAACAAAATATGTACTTTGGTGCCACAAAATACTTAGTGGTGTTGTATGACGGATGAAGTTCAAATAATGTTAATTATTTTCAACAAATCATTGTCGGAGGGCATCTTTCCCAGTGCCTGGAAACGTGCTCAAGTTGTTCCTATTTTAAAGGGAGGTAATAAAAACATTGTGTCAAACTATCGTCCAATATCCATGCTTTCGGTACCGGGTAAAATTTTTTAAAGCCATAGTAACAAGTGAATTATTCTTTAAAACAAAACATCTTATTAGTGAACATCAACAGGGTTTTTTCCAAGGTCGTTCAGTTACAACAAACTTAATATCATTTGTGCAATCGACTATTGATAGTATGAGTAATAGGAAGCAGGTTGACGAGGTGTACACTGATTTTTCCAAAGCCTTTGATAAAATTCATCATAACACACTTTTGGTAAAATTGGAAAACATTGGTGTACACGGCAACCTGCTCCGATGGGTAACATCTTATGTTCAAAACAGGTCACAGTGTTAAAATTAACAACGTTACATCATCTTACATAAATATAACCTCAGGAGTACTCCAAGGGTCACACCTAGGACCGCTGCTTTTCTCGCTATTCATATATGATATCAATCAATGCTTCATGTATTCTAATTATTGTTTATATGCAGATGATTTGAAAGTCTATAAAACAATTAATGATATAAATGACTGTACCAATTTTCAATCCGATTTGTGTAGATTTCAGAACTATTGTAAACTCAACAAATTGTACCTTAATATTGATAAGTGCCATTACATAACATTTTCTAGACTAACAATAAATTACCTGTTTCCTTATCATATTAACAATACGTTACTTACCAAAGTGAAATCTGTCAAGGATTTAGGTGTTATGCTGGATTCAAAACTCATATTTGATACACATATTGAAAATATTACTAGAAAAGCATATAGGAACTTGGGCTTTATTTCTATAAATACTAAATCGTTTACTAGACCGGCATCCGTCATATCTTTGTATAATTCTCTTGTTCGTAGTCACCTTGAATTTGCTAGTATTGTGTGGAACCCAAATTATGTTAAATATATAGAACGGATTGAAAAAGTTCAAATAAAATTTATTAACATGTTAAACTACAGGTTTAATAGACATCTGCATTATAGACCTTATGAAATCAACTTAAAACACTATAGAATATTAAAGTTATCCTCTCGTAGATTAATATCGTACGTTTTATTTTTATACAAACTCCTAAATAGTAATATTGACTGTGATTATATTTTAAGTAGGCTTAATTTTAACATAAAGCTTCGTACAACAAGATCGACAAATTTCTTTTATTTAAATGTAAATCCTAATAATTATAGTTGCAATTCATTCACCTATTACTTTAATCCAGAAAACTACAACGAGTATTTCAGTCACATAGATTTGTTTGATAAATCATTTAATCAAATCAGGCGCTGTGCTATTAATGTTTTTTGTTAAAAATGTATTGCCATTTTTTATGTTTTTTAGATTATATGTTTTTTTCTTTAGATATAAATTTGTTTATCACATATGAACATTTTCTTTTTTACACATAAGTACATATGTTTCTTTTTTCATCTTTATTTTTTGTATACAATGCACATAGTTATATGGCTAATGTAATCTTGTAAGTGGTATCCTATAATTGGAATTTCTATAGAAGTTCTGTTGGATTCCCTTTATTGTAAATAAATAAATAAATAAATAAATGGCTCTTTATTAAATAAACTGTTTAAAGCAATAATTCCCAGGTTTGATCTATTTTTCAAAATTTCATAGCTAAGTAGTTGAGGATCAAAAGAAATGGTAATCATGTAATAACACCTAAGATAAGTTTTCTGAAATAAGAAGCAAATTAATAATTTTTTTGTATCG
Source organism: Monochamus saltuarius (assembly GCA_025584915.1). Taxonomy (NCBI): domain Eukaryota; kingdom Metazoa; phylum Arthropoda; class Insecta; order Coleoptera; family Cerambycidae; genus Monochamus; species Monochamus saltuarius. The sequence goes on along the minus strand of CM046727.1, from coordinate 14,259,297 downwards.
GATGAAGACGGCCCTTTGTTACTTACCTATTTCTACTACATCTTCATAACACAAATTCTCACTTTCCAGTCTACATCATACTTTTTTATGAAAACTGTAATTTGAAAATGTATTTAGAATTGCGGTCCATGATCCGGTTAGAATAATACACTTATGATTATCGTCTACAGACAGCAGTGACTTGTATCGCACATATCAAAACTACAACTGTGCATCGGTACCTGCTCGTACCCAACTTTGTTTCCCCTTTCCACTTACTAAACAAAGTGTTATATCCACAAAGGTTGGTGTAATTTTTACACAATATATTCTCATTCATAGGTACATATTTTGATTTCTCTAATCAAATATTGTGTAGATAAACTCTTTGTCAAAATGTTAAATTTACTCAAAATTCAACACCAAATTAATTCACTAATAAATTTGTCAAAATTTTGAAGGTATTTGAGTTAACCGAAATTTAGTTGGGGATTCATTGCGTCAAAGTAAATAAGTCTAGTCAAAAGTACAGACCACATTTTTGTGTGTGCTGGTGTTATCAGTTTTTTTTTATTACTGTTACATTTCTGTCTTACAAAAGCTATTTTATTTCATTAAAATGCCAATGTGATTAGTTCATCGCAATTAACTTCTTCTATATATAATAGTCCATATTCTTGAAATAACGTCAAGTGTGTAGAAAATTCAGCTCTCATCATCCATAATTGTCTTCAATTGAATAACTTTAGTTAAATCAACTGAGATGTCAACAAGCGCTCGGAAATTATTTAAAGCAAATATGCTAGGTTGTACATAGTCGGAATGTTTATGTTCTCTCTCTCTCTCGGTTCGGTCTCCCTTTGTTTATAAGTATATGTTCGATTTGAAGTTAGGTATCAAAGTTTTGTAAAAGTGTGTACATGGTTCTATATTTTGAATGTTGTACACCAAACTGTAGAAATAAAAAGATTGATGTTTGTTCATCGCCAATAGCATTAAACGTCATAAAGTAACAACGTACAGCATACTTTTTGCTGATTTGCCAACAAAGTAACAACTGACGAACTGAAAGTCAACATTAGACACATTTTCATTTTACGAAAGCTCCAAACACGACAAAGTATTACTCCACAGTCACGTCACGCAAATAAACATCGTGCACATCCTATTATTCGTACTTTATGTACCAGATTTACATTCGTAGAAGTCCTGAATAGGTTTACTGCAGAGGAGCTTCCTGAAAACTTACTACAACTATATTTTTGCTCGCGTAGAATCCTTCGAGGTTCCCAAGTCGTGTCGCCGCCAGTCCTGGCGTTATCCTCGACCCAAGACTTGCCAAATAAACAGTTATCGGAAGACCCATCCGACCATGAAGCCAGATAAATACGCCGTATTCCCTCCGATAAGCTCGGCGAGCGTCATTAAAGTTGCATTCCCACTTTTACTTTCGGTCGTGGGGGGCGAGAACGCGGAACGTTTATTAAAGTTTTATTAAACAGGATATCACCTTGGTCGGAACTTTATGTATGGGGAAGGGCCGTATCGTACGGCGCCAACCCTCGTTTTATTAGCGAAATAAATGTAGGTGCAGGCTAAATGTCATCCAGCAATTGGGAAAGAAATATAGATGGTGTTCGGCGTCGTTTACAATACAAAACAGGATGAACGAGCTTGAGTGGTTCGCAGGTTATTTATCGTTGGAGTATCAGACCCCATTTTTTAAGTTCCAACCAAATTGTAAGTGACAACTTATTTGATATCATATACAGATGGAAAAGTTTACACAGTTCTAAAGTTATTAGCTTTCACTTTACTTTGAAACTAAGTATTAAGTTTATTAAAATTAACTTTATAAGTGCCCTTAAAATGCATATATTGCGGCCAACTACAATTAGCCTAAATCCAGCGAACAAGGTGGCAATGTTATGGGCGCGTCATTTCCAATTCAACGTACCGGAAATGATCGATTTAAAGAATCCTGCAATTGCCAAACATAAGTGGAGGAGCACCATCTTGTAAAATAAACCATGTTTGCTCGTAGTTTAAGAGAAATATTGTATAGCAGGTCTGAAAGTTCGTTTTCCAAAAAACTTAAATATTCAACATCTCTCAATTGATTCGGTAGAAAGAATGGTCCCAAAAGGTGATTGCCAACAATGCCGGCTCCAATATTCACTGAAAATCTCCAGTGACGAGTTTCAAAAGTGGCATGGGGACTTTCATCACACCACATATGAAGAATGCGCAAATTGATAACGCTATCCCATGTAAAACAAACCTCATCGGTAAATAAAATATTTGAAACAAGTTTTAATTATGTTCTTGGTGACCAAGAATTCTGCGACAAAAACAAAGGCGGCCGGCAAAGCATACTATGAACTCTTTGAAAATGGTAAGGGTATAACCCATTTTCCAAGCAAATGCTATACATAAGTATTGTCTGTTCTAAAGCGAGCGAATGCGCTTCTTACACTCGCAGTATGATTACGTTAAAAAAATCTTTAGTTGCTTCGTCTAAATCATGCCAACAAGGTTGCCTTCTATCAGGGAAACGTTGCCAATACTTTCTTTGAACCGCCAGACTATTTCCATTACAGAAACCATAAATAAAATGGATATCGGCATATTCACGGTTAGTAAAAACATGACGGTTCATGGTTCATCACAACTAAGAAAATCAAGAAATGTAACATACGGATTCATCAACAAGGCGTAACGTTAGTCAGACTAGCGGAGGTTACGCGAAAAATTTACGCATCTGTTGCACTAATTTAAATAAAAAGCAAACTCCTATTCACTACTATGTATAATACTTACTTTATGATATGTTAACTAATCCGTAGCACTGAAAAGTACAGTTTTTGAATATAAATACTAAATATACAATGGGAAGCGCAAGGAACTAGAGGCCGAAGTTACGCGATTTTTAGACAGGTACAATACTGGGTCTAACTTTTGGCGCAAATATGGACGTAAATAAACAGCCTACCTAGCAACGCATGCTTCGCTACCTAGCAACGTATGTTTCGTGAATGAGCGCAGAGCTGGTTAGGCCAACTAACGCGCTTTACACGGGCGTAAACTCGTTAGTCCGACTAGCGCTACGCCCGTTTCATGAATCCGGCTGTAAGAATTTAAATGATAGCACGCGAAAGTGACAATCATTACAACTAAACCGTCACCATGACAGATGCCTACTATGTGAAAATGTTCTGAACCATAGATTATTTAAAATATAATTATTTCTATCTAAATTACGCAGAATTGGGAAAAAGAGTACAGACATTTTTTCTTTAGAAAAGTTTAATTCATTAAAAAATAATATTATTTGCTTGATAATTCAAAGGAATAAAAAAATTCGAAAAATTTAGTAGTTAGAAAACTACGACTTCTACTTATTTATAACCAATTTTGATGAAACTTATGATAGTTGGAGATCCTTATGGTATGATTAGAAAAAAATGGCCCTTTGGAGGGCCATACCTCAGTAACGTTACTGCGGAGGACCAATGTTTATAGGAACTTTTTTTGGCTCTACTTTAACCGCTAGGGTATAAAAAGCCCAAACAAAATTTTCATTAATCTTCAGGGATACCACATATCAAACAAACTATTTTCTCAGTGTAAGTCAATGATAAATCCGGGCAGGTTCAGCTGGTGGCGACAGCGCTCCGGGACCTCCGGCAACTTTACGACCGTCCGGAACCGTTAATAACATTTTTCTAACACCTTCCTCGGAGGCGGGTCGTATTTTGACGTTATGCCCGCCAATAATCCGTAAAGTTTCCCCGGACTTTTCCATTCGGGAAAGACATTCAGATGAGAAATGGGGCTTTATTTAAGAAACAGCCGCCATTTGGTTGATTTGCACATAAATATTAAAGTCGCTGTTCTATAAAACGCGCGTCGTCTCTAGGCTCGGGGCACTTCCGTTCTACGCTGAAAAATGTCCGACACTTATCCGTATTTTTTACGTTTTCGTAGCCCGAAATGTTGTAATTTGAATAATGCCGTATTGGTTGAAGATTCGGCAAAGTGATAGGAAGTTTTAAGTTAGATATATTGTATTGTTTTTTTATATTGGCTGTCGTTCTTTCCGCATTTCCACAATTCCAAATTCGACTGCTACTTATTTCATTCACTCTAAATGAAATTTATTGAAAACTTTTTAACACATGATTATTTATAGCAAAATGTTTCTATCTATAATTATATATTTTTTACAACAACTGAAAGTGCGGTCAATTGTTTCGAACGATTTTTTAAAAATACAAAAAAGCTTATGTGCTTATATACAACATAGCTACATGTCCTATATTGTTTTATAGATATGTGTATTTATCATTAAGGGCATCATAGAATCATCAATTTGTGGTGTTTTTAGATACAGAAATCTCGAAAAATAAAACACGTAGAACAAAAGTAATATCAAAAATAAAGTTTATGATTACCTTAAAATTATTTATCCAATTCTGCTACTTAAATTCTCCTCAAATAAAATAATAATTTTTAAAACGCATTTATAAGGCACAAATTATTTTGGTATTCTAACCCCACATTGTGGGGACAAGTGAACAATCTTATATACAGAACTATGTAAGTTTATGTTGTTAGACAGTATTCTGGCTTTATATATTCGGTTTATTTCGTTACCATTGAATATTCGCAGGTGGCATGAGATATTCCTGTCATTTGATAAGCTCTATATTATTCAGTTCTTAAATGTCTAAAATTATTTGTATTCGCAGAAAACACTAAAATAGTAGTTAAAATCTACCAGTCACAAGTCGTAAAAGTTGTAGGTATCTGTTGAAAAAATAGCTGTTATTGTAAAAATATGCAAAAAAATTAATGAAACAACAAATTGTTTTTTAATTAAGAATAGATACCTACGATTTGAAGAAATCAATAATTTTATTTCCCATTTCATAATTTTATTTTCCCTTTTCGTACTGTTCTTACTGTACTATACCTGACATTTTGTTGTATGTCACAGTCTAAAAGAACGTTTCAAAATATTTATACTTACACTTATTACTCTTTTTCTTGTTTATACAGGGTGTAGATGATAGAAAAATTAATTCTAAGTGAAATGCTTCATGTGAATATGGAGAACCAGAAAAAAAAACGAAAATCGTAAGTTCTGAAAGTAAAAGACATGTTAACCAAACCTAATGCACATTAATGGCAGTATGAACTACGAGTACAAAGAAAAATAATCTCTTGAATTTCTTTCTTGTGTTTTCGGAAATTATCTTTTTATTTGTATCGACTTAATACTATTCTTGTATTAGAAAACTAATAATAAAAAGGCAATGGTGTCGTACCTACAAAATATTTATTTTTTGACAGAAAAAAAAAACAGATAATATGAAATGCATAGGTCCACCCTTAAGTCCTCGCTCCGAATTTTCTCCTTCAAATATGTTGAAGTTGTCAATTGTATAAACTACGTTTTAAATGTTCCCAGAAGGAAAAATCAATAGGCTTCAAACCAGGGTGCGAGTAGGCCAATTATGACTCTTCTTACTATTTGCTGTCTTCGAACGTGTTGTATAAGAAAGTTTATAAATAATGTTCAAAATGAGCTGTATTTGAAATGTTGATTTCAATAAATTCGAAAAACAGTTAGAATATTCACTTTGTTTAAATATGTTTAACATTTTAACAATCGTTTCTGCACTTAGTAGGTACAAGTACAATGTTCAAAGATCACAACAGTCAAGGAAGTTGAATATCAGTTCATTGTTTAAACTTTTATTTTCTATATATATATATATGGTTATCAGTCGATTTAGTCATATTCAAACAACTTGATATAATATATACAAAATAATAAATTAGATATTCTCATTGCGTATATCACTTGAATTTTTTATTACAAAAAAAAAACTAACATTTTTATTTTATCAAATTAGTCTAGATTATTTTCAGATTAAAGTTGTATAGTAATTAAAATTTTATATCACATTGTCCACAATCAACACATGTACAACTTCATTTTCAATTAAATTAACAATACCATCAAAGTAAGTCATGGCAAGAGCACATTCCATGCAATTTGCAAGGGTGCTAAAGGTCAGTGCAGTTAAAAATTGAATCTGCCATATGGCTCTACAAAGAATGACTAGTAATTCGACGGTAGTTTTGATGCACAATTAACTCAATTAATTTAATAATTTTTCAGAATATGCGCCCACTGGACAGACAGAAACGTTAATTAGTAAATCGCATCATACAAAAATATACAGGGCGATCATTTCAACTATAATTTTAAAAGTTTATGCGTATAGGTAAAGAATCACCCTGCACATATTCGCGAATATTCTCTCCAGTCTATAACAAAAAGAAAGAAACACACTTGTGTTATAGCAGATTCAACGCTACCAGACTGTGGAAATACGTGTTTGCTTAAGGGTTTTTGAAAATTTTATTGTCATAATATCAGAATGAGAAAGTAGTTTTGGAGAAATTTATTTATATAGAACTTCATAAAATAGCACAAACTTTATAGCTCGGTATTAAATTTGCATCACTTGTATATTAGCAAAATCAAAGCATTACCAAAATACCAAAATAAAACATTTATTTCATTAAAAATACAGAAATAAATTTACCTGTTGCCTTACATTCAAATTTGGTTCATCTTTGAATAGATGCTATCCATATTTTTATTTTTTTTAATATAATAATAATTTATTTGCCGCATAAAGTAATTACAAACATTTACATGAATGATACAAGACTTAAAACAACATATACAATTTTTACTAATAGCAAATAATCTGCGAGATAAGAAATTGTATTGTTCAAAGTGTATTAATTTATCGCAATTCATGAAATAAATTTAATGATTATACTGCAGGTATAAAGACGTCAGATGGATGATTTGATTTCAGGAAGCTATTCACATTCTGCAACTTAATGGATGAATATTAAAGTTGGCAAAACTTGCAGATATTTTCGTCCCCCGGGAGCAACGAGAAAACGGTTCGTTTTACGTTTCAAAGCGAAAATTCGTAGAATTTACATCACAATATCCCTATATTTGAGGGTATTACACGTGGGGGAGACCACCACTTTCCAATGCAGTCGATTGTGCCAGATCCTGAGCTTTTACTCATCCCGGCATTGTCGATTGAACTCTTCTGGGTATTTGACTTGTTGTTGCCCTGTCACGATTTTTCGGGCCGATATTTTGAACTGGCTATTCAGAACAAGAGTGCTCTGGGGAAATTTGCACAAGAAGGCCAATTATAAGGAAAAAAACAGTAATCTTAGTATTCTTGTGTATAAAACTATAAAGTATTGTTCACGTCAAAAAAGGATTTAATAAAAAAAAAATTAATTGAAAGATATACCTTGCGCAGAAATATTAGATTCCAATTCGTGCAAACTTTTTAAAGAGAAATTAAATATTTTATCAATAAACACTATCAAGTGAGTATCAGATATGAGAGATGAAAATACCAAGTCTTCATTTTCTTGTACAACATACTGTATACTCGGTTAAAACGCTTTGTCAGGATTATAACAACAGAAGGCTTGAAGCATTTAGATTTAATGGCATGGGATATACAGTAAAAAAATATACAAACAAAAAACATATAGGTACGCAAACAGTAAAAAATGAATGTGAGAAAATACATAGCTAAAAGTGTAAGATTTTACATTCACCTGAATAAAATGAACCAAAATTAACACATAAGAGATGATTTTCAAGTCACAAAAGACTAAAATGAAACGGTATCACTATATATTGTACTACCTGCAGGTTTTGACAAAGTTCGAGACAAAGTTATAATTATTTAGCTAATATATATTTTTTAAATCTATTTCCTCTATTTTTTAACCCCTTTTCAGCTAAAAGGTAAAAGTAAATAACATTATTTATTCTTCTACATGCGAAGAGAAAATGGAAAAGTTTTTTCTAGCGCTTCTGTATTGGTGAGGGAAGTAAGATAGTTTAATGTTTGTAACCGACGTATTTTTTTAACCTAGGTACGAATTAGTAGTTGTTTTAAAGTTTACGGTAAGCGCTCTATCAAACGATATATAAGGTCTGTTCCAACAACCGTCGAGAACTGGTTCAGAACCGTGAGAAATGTTTGACCAACACCGTCTTACTTCGCATTCGCCGAGAATACATTAACAACTGAACTGACTGACTAATTCTGGACGGTTCGGAATCTATTCTTGCTGTGTTGGAACAAACCCATAGTTTTCTCTCAGTAAGTCCTTAATGGATAATGATAAAAATATGCACTTTTTTAATAGACTATAACTATTATTTTACGTCGACGCTGTGTTTTGAAATTTTGAAAAAGTGTAAAATTATTTTTTTTGTAACTGAATTTTGCATATTTTCAAAATTTCAAAACACAGCGTCGACGTAAAATAATATTTGTAGTCTATTAAAATAAATCCCATATTTTTATCATTTTTTGTTGAGTTACTGGGCGAAAACTATATCCCTTTGGATCGAGCGCTCACCGTAAGCCTTAAAGCTCGAGTGAAGATGATTGTTTAATATTATCGAAACGATTAAATCGAGGTAAAATAAAGAAATTTTGAATACTTAATCCGATTTTTATGCTCAATTCAATTTACAAGAAATTTAAGCATTTTGTTCAGGAGTATAGTAAACGGGGTCCGCCTTAAGAAATTTTTATATCTATTTTTTTTTGTCAGAAATTATTTTTACAGTGATACATACCACAGCAATTCAAAATCTAATGCTTTTTTACATTCATTAAACAGGTACTTTTGTAGGAATTTAATAGCTACATGCAAATTGCTAAGTAACGTAGAAATTTTCTTTTCTTTAATGCATCATCTAATTGAGCTATTATTATTATTTTCTACGTTCATGCAAAAAACAAAACTTTATTAAACTATATTTAGTGGAAAAAGTGGTTCTTTATTGCACTAGTGCAATAAAATGTTTATTGCATTTATCTGTCATTCTACTACAGCGTTTTGTCATCATGACCAACATAAACGTTCAAATCTACGTCACTGTTTCGTAGACTTAGTGTCATCTAAATATCATTTTTTGGTTTTTGCATGAACGTAGAAAAAATATTGTATGGAACTCCTACAAAAAGTGCTTATTGCACTCGACGTGTTGTCCTACTCGGCACTTACACATTTACTTTTTATACTTGTTGCATAAATAACTATTATTATTATGTTAACTTTTTGCGAAAAACGAATAAGTACACAAAATGTTTGAGGATGCCATTACCGCAGCAATTTTAATAACAATATACCTTAAAGTCCTCGTATTTCTCGCCGTAAAATGATGAAATTTATGGTGATTTTTAGATACAGATATCTCGAAAAATGAAACACGTAGAATAAAAGTAATATCAAAAATAAAATTCTTAATGTGTTATTTATCCACTTTTACTATTTTAATTCTCCTCGAATAAAATAATAACTTTTAAAAAGCGTTTGTAAGACATAATTTTGCTATTCTAGCCTCACATTTTAACAATTATTTTCACATACTTCACATAAACAAAAGTAAACAATCTTATATGCAGAACTATTAGTTTATGTTATAACAATATTTTCATCTAGAGTTAAATTTAAAAAAATGCGTATTTTAAAAGATTTATGTATCTAAAAATTTGTTGGTTAGACCGCTTTCTGTCGTTATACTCGTATATTCGTTTTACTTCGACACCTTTGACGATTCCTAGGTGGCAAGAGATAACATTCCAGTTATTTGCTAAACTCTATATAATTCAGTTCTGTCTAAAATTATTTGTAAATGTAAAAAACAATATTTCAAGAATACGGCGACTTTAAGCATTTAATACCGAAATCTATAAAGATACCTATTTTTTTAAATTTAACTGTCTTTAAATATTCATGTAACATAAACGTACGAATATAAAATTGTATATTTTTATTTATAACTATATGAAAATAATTGTTAAAATGTGGTGAGAGTGTGCCTTGCAAACACTTCTTGAAAGTTATTATTTTATTTGATCAATCTACAAATAGTAACTATAAATAAACAGTACACCAAGAATTTTATTTACGTGTTTGTTTTTTTTCTATATGATTTTTTGTATAGATTTCGGTGCTTCAAAATTTTACAATTTTCAGACTGAAATACGGCGAAAGTGGTACATTATACGCCACGCCTTTAAAAATCAATGCCGAAGTGTTTAAGCCGAGAATAGGGAAATGAGGAAGAAATTGTTTCCCGAGTAAATTTTCTCCATCCGCAGCATAAGACGCAGGTGGCATTGTGGCAGGTGTTTTGCGGTCTCCCTCGATCCAGGCCTCAGTCTCATCCACCCCCGGTGTTTACACAGTGTTATGCATACGAATAAGACGCAGCCTATTAAGCTGCCAGATTTATATTTGTTTGCTTTATTTACTTCCCCCCCGTTTATTAAGGAAACTTGATACAGGTCGAAATAATGATTCGAAGGAATAAGGTCCCCCCGGGCGATAGCCTTTCGATACAGACGGTTTTATTTATAGATAGTTATTGCTAATGCTGTGTAAACACGTTCGTTTGATCTGGGGGTGGGACGTTGTCTCAGCGGGATAGAAGTTGTCCTTAAAGCTGTGGTGGCCAATTGTTAGCACAAGCGTGCCTGCTTCAGCAAAACGACATATTTTCAAACAAATATGTTTATTGGTAATATACAATTCCGCAAATTATAAGTGACCTTTTCAATAATCAGCTGTATAGTTCCTTGTACAATATTTTAACGTAGTAGACACCAATAGTAAGTTAAATTTTAACAATTATTAGACAAAATGTATGTTTAAGTTAATAAGTATTTCTAAATGTAAGGTATTCATCTTGGTTAAAATCAATTACTTTCCAAAACCGAAAAATTCTGAGAAATAATTTTTCATATGCAGATATGAGAGATGTTATTTGTTGGCAATTAAATATTAGTGAGGATTTCGAAATAGATTACAACCAGATAATTAACAATTTATATAATCTGTTTAGGATTCAGAACGACTATCTGGAGCTGCAAGAATCAGTATGACTTCCATTTTAAAAACTGCATGTTGAAAAATTGTATCATTTATAATTATTTAGCATTTTAAAAAAAATACTTTACTAGTGACATTAAACAAAAGTCGGGATTATTTTTTCGTATAATGATTATTGAGGCAGTATTTAATTAGTTAAAGATGTTTTGATGACCATTTGACAACTATTGATTTGCTGCAAACGACTGGTCTGCTACGATTTTTTATATTTGTAATTTTTTAAAAAACCACCTAACTAGCAAAGTGGAACTTTAAAAGAAGCGAATTATTGTATAACTATCGAATTGCGTTGTTTAACGAACAGTTTGATTTTATAGAGCAAATAATTGTTACAATTTTGTTCCTGAAGTAAGTAATTGTTTTATAATCGTTTTTATGACTTGTTTTATATAATAATTATCAGTTCTTTACAATGTTTATAAAAACATTATAATGCATTATAGACCATTTAAAAAAATGATATATAAGTATTATAAACATACTGTGAAGGGTTGTATACTAAGGCAAATGACTTTTATTTATAATCTTATAAAATAGTTGTATAAACGTGTTTTATTAAGGATGTATAAGAAAATTTATAAAATTATTTTTTAGCCTCGAAATACGCTTGTTCATAAAATAGTTTTATAGTTGTGTTTAATCTATAAAAATATTCCCTGCTTTATAAATATGTTATAGAACAAAATTGTGGCTTGAGAAAACAAATTTATTGTATTGTTACGAAAGCTCACCTACCTTTTTAGTTGGTTAATTATGTTCCTGTTTTCGTTAGAATTTATAATTGAAGCTCACCTACCTCGTTAGTTTGTAAATTGCGTTTCTGTTTATGTTAGAATTTATAATTTTTGTGATGCCTTTATTTTGACGTTTTCCGGAATATTCCAGGCTATATTCTATTTGCTTCTCGACACGTTCTCGAGATCTCAGAAACTTCGAGAACTCTAAAAACCTATATAAGCAGACCATTTTCGGCCGCTGCAGTCAGTTTATATTGAGTAGTCGAACGCGAATGACTGAAACGTCAAAGTGAAGCATTTGAAAGTTGTGAATTTGTTGAAGCATATTTCTTGTATAATCAAGAGTGACAATAAAGTTGTTTGTCTACGTGACGTGTTTCAACGATATCCTAATTTCGAGGTTACAGTATATTCCGCGTAATAAAATTCCAAATCTAACCTTAATTTTTTCTCAAGAAAAGAATACAAACAAATTCATGAAAGTAACGTTTCCAGTCAAACGTGCCGACGTTCAATTTTACTTATAGGTTTTATTTTTTCCACTGGCTTTAAAGAAGTGCCCTTTCAAAAATAAAACATGTTCGAGAACTCTTAATTTATTGCCAAATAAATGTACAAATTCGCTTAAAAACGCTTCTAGCTGCGAAAAAATACGAAAAACCGGTACGAGAAAGTAACTTTGACTTAAGTTTTTGGTAATACAATAATTAGGTTAGTTTTAAAGTAAATTCCTATTATTATAATTAGCTAATACCTAACAGTATTAATATAGGTAATGATAGTACCTAATATTTTATATTTCTAAATTTATTATAAAACTTGGCAACTTCTTTCGATGAATACATTATACACTTGCACACACAAATTTTTAAATATATTTAAGACTATAAAAACATTGTATCGTACAAAGTTCTAATTTACACTAAAATATTTTGTTATGCTTTTATGTGGAATAAATTTATTGTATTATAAATCGCCATTTTTAAATGAAGATTTGTTTAATCAGCGACTGCCGCCATTATGAAGAATTAGTTGAAAGCCTTATTAAAATAATATCTACACATAATTTTACTATTTTTAGAAGACTATTATATAGCAAGATCATTAACTATAATTATACAACGATATTAAAGATTAAAGAAAGTATAATTTTAATATTTTGTAAATTTATTTTTTATAATATTAAAGCAAATGTGGTCCAAACTAAAGCGCATAATTTTTTTGTCACAAACATATCTATAGTTTATCAATAAAATTTGCGGCGCAATAAAATTTTTGTTGTTGAAACACGTCATTGTTGGTATTATACATATCTACCATTTACACAAATGATCGCCATTGAGTTTAGGCTACCCCGTTTTTAAATATAATTACAAATAATTATGAATCTGCGTTATACACCAATCTTAAAATGAATTGGTTCTAATATTCTTCACTAAAAAATATAATCTTTCTTTAAATAATACAAAAATACAGAGTAGAAAACGTTTTTATAGTTGCTGTATAAAATTGTTTTAAAAGTGTTAACCAAAGTGTTTTATAAAAGTGGGCCCTTTTCGATTTTATAAGTATCGTATAAAGGCATTTAACCACGTTATATGCATTTGAAGCTCCTATAAGATTTATATTATAGCAATTTATACAACTTTTATAAAATTCATTTTGCTAGTTGGACAATGTTAAGGATTCTTTTATAGAAAAATAACTCCAACACCCAAAATAGTTATATACCAAATTTAAACAAAAAATGTCTATTATTTTTCCACGAAAATAAAAAAAATGCAGAATAGAATGTTATGGTGTGCGTCTGAGATGCTATGAACCAGTTTCCCACCTTGGCTGAAGTAATAAGGACAAGCATTTAATTGGGTGCTAAATATACAAATAACGTTTGCATATGCATTTTCTGTTTGTAGCCTGATAATTTTTCATTCGTTAACTATAATTTATTTTTAATTTAAACAACATTTTCTGTATTACAAACTATAATAGTAAATTTCTCGAATACGTTCTCTCTAGCACGTTTAATAAAAATGCGCATTTTACATTTGATCTCTATTTAAAAAAAAATGTGAAAATCAATCCATTACCCTTACATAAATTATTCAATTCAAAATTTTTAACGGATGACTAAATTTTAAAAAACCGGATCAACCACTTCTGTTAAAAATAAATAAAAACTATTCTTCTCTTCCACCTTTTAAATAGTTTTAACTCTGTACTTTCACTGTAAGAAGTAGTTTGGTCCATAATAATCTGTCCATATTTTGACCAGAAATATCGCCGCTTCTTAAAATCCGGTACACTTTTTTTTACACCGTGTACGTTCGCATTTCTGCTTACCACAAGTACGGCTTGGTTAATATTGCCATTATTACAATTTAACCAGAATAGCTGTTACGCTTTGTACTGCAGGTACGTCAAAGCGTAACAAAATTACAAAATAATTTGGACATACTGAAATTTCAATTAAGATTCATCATAAAATTCATTATGAATGAAGCGGTTTGGAAACAGAAATAATTGACAGCAAAATGTATAGGGCCGGGACACGCAAATGTAATACTAAAGGGTCCCGCCGGATCTTCGTAATGAATGTCAAATTATATTCAATTAACATTGCGAGTAATTAATGCAATTAATAAAATAATTACGCAACGATTTCATACAGCAGAAAATGATTTTGTACAACGTCCATTTAATAAATTTTAATTAATGGAAAAATTCCTTTGTGGCTTCATATCATTCAGTGGAACGCAAACATTTGTTCAACAATATAAATTTGCAACGAAAAGCCGCAACATTTTTGTGAAACATATTTCATACGCGATGAAAAATACTGTTGCAATGTAATAATAGCTTAAAACTTGAAAATGTTATGCACCGTTTACTTACAACACTAATTCATTTAAAAGTTAAAAAAAAAATAACGAATAAGTACATTTCTGCAAGTAATTTAGTAGCCTCTTTGTTTTTGTACAGAGCGACTCAACGATTCTCAAATGTCTGTTGTGACAAAGTAAAAAAAAATCTGAAAATATTCTCAACTGCACAATTAAGCGAATATTTTCAAAAGTACTGAGAACAGTTTTTGAAACATCTAAATGAATATTTGTATGTATACAGGGTGTGCCATTTAAAAATATGTATTTTTAATTTAAATTTCTTCAAATTTATCACCGTTTTACCGTGCAAGTGAAAATAGAAATCTAATATTATATATTTCTCGGGTAGCTTTGACAGTAATTTACTACGACAAATGTTCTCTTAATTCTTAAAAATAATTACGATAGCTGCAGTTAAATACAGGTGTATAATGCGCTGTTCTTTATTGTATCCCAGTTATTTCAAAATCTACACAAAAACAAAAATTATTTCAGAAAATAATATCATCGTTCAATCAATATTAAACATAATTTTTATCGGGAAACAAATTGTATTTGGTGTAATGCACAATTTTTTTCGAAAATAAATTGATTTAATTAGAAGCAAAATTTAATTTTTTTGGTGAGTATTCGATTAAATGAAACAAATAGTTATTCTATTTGAACATCTTATGAAAACTTAATTTTAAAAAATGATTGTCAAATAAATATATTTGTTCAACTGTATAAAAATAACGTTTTGAAATGGAAAAATGTTTTTTGATTAAAATGAACGGCTTGCTACGTTGCGATAAAAAAAAGGTGGTTGCCATTAGAAAAAACATCCTTCTTCCCTTTCTGCCACCACTGGACACATTTTTAAGAATTGATCTTTACCAGCCCATGGTCGAAATATAAAATTTCTTTTTTTCTCCAAAAATCGCCAGTCTCCAAAATGCGCACGACTTTTGAGACACACTGTATACGAAAATGTTTCGAAATGAACGTAGAATCCAAAAATGTACCAATATACTGGCCGACCTATTTTTAAAAAATGTTACTTTAGTTTGTTATAAATTTTTGTAGCACCTCGTACTTCTAAAACTCAATCGTCTCGTGAGCGTACTTATCCTGTAGAATTTTTTTTTGTAAATTCCAGCAATTCGTAAATTTACTTTAACCAAATATTGATTTACCCTGTACAGTAATAAAAGAAGAATCTAATGATACCTTAAGGTTCTTTGTCTGCTTTTCGGTAAGTTTGATTTCAGTTTCAGTTTTCAGTTATTTGCACACACCGTAATTTTTTTTGTCTCAATTTTTGTGTGTTTACAGGTAAAGACAACTGAAACTGATGGTCTAAAATAACCTACATAAGTTTTTGTTGCAGCAACAAAAACGGTGCATAAAGAACTGTTTATCTGTTTTATGTATATACTCGTACGTACTTATAGTATAATAATATAATTTAAATTTATATTAATTTACAACGCAAACATGGAAATGTAAATAATGACGCGTATTTGATTTATTATTTTAATGTACTTGTATCTATAAGTTACATCCTGAGGTATGAAAAGTATTCAAGTTAATAAATTATATATTTCATATAAAATCCACCAAAATTGTAATACGAAATAATTTAAAAATTATTATAGTAACCAAATAATTAATCTTTAATTTTAAAGTTCACAACAAATTTGAAAAAAATAAGACGATTTAATCTATTTTGAAAAAATATTAGACGCTAATAACTGTTCCTGTCAACACTAATTAAGCTTGCTGTCGTACTGAAACAAAAACTAATCAAGTTTAAACTAAATTTACCTGATACGAAGAAATATAACGGGAAGTCTGCTCTACCACAATATCCCTATGTTGTTAAACCGTCGTTTATAAAACTAAGCTGCAGTGTTTCATCACAGTACCACATACCTACATTAGTTTGTTGATGTTTCCATCTTCAAACAGAACGTAATTTCAAACACACACATTCACAACACCTATAGGAAGATAATAAAACAATATTAAACTTAAATTTGCGCACTATACGCCACTGCTAATTACCACGCATTATGATGTTCACTGGATTACTGGCAGGACACGTTGTGACCTGAAATCAAGCAGGTTCAGTGGTAGTGTCTCACTACAACGTTTAAATCTGATTCGGGGCCTAATGAAGACAACTGGCTTCTGATAGAATTTGACAGAATCAAACAATAATAGAGCAGATAATAACAATATACGGAAATGTCATAAATTATTGTTACGTTGTCATGAGCGATGTCAAACAGATTTTTTTCGTTTTGTCACATTACTACGATACTGAATACTACTGATACTGAACATGTAGGTATATAACTCTTTCAAGACTGTAAGCACCGTGAATTATTTTTTCTTTGTATTTTGAAAAAATGTTTAAATTGAATGTATATATTGTAAGACTACTAAGCTAAGCTAGGGCACACCTAAATATGTATCAGCTACTATATTTTTTGTTATTTTCTGCCGTAATGCGAGAATATAAATTGCAGAAATTTTCTATTACCTATCTCGAGAAAACGTCTGACATTGAATTGCAAAAATATCGGCTTAAATAATTATTATTTTGTTAAACGTAATAACTTGCATACAGGGTGTTAAAAAAAGAATGTAAAATATTTCAGAAGGTAATAGTATGAACCAAAATAAGCAGAAAAGTCTTAATAAACATGGGTCCGCAAAGTAACGGTTGCGGAGATATGGACCACTATTCGTTTTTCAAACATTTTATTTTATTAGGAATAAACCGACAAAGAAAGCTTTTAACAAACAAAAAACAAAGTTACAGAAGATGTTCAAAGTGCCCTCCGTCCATTTCCAAGCAAGCACGACATCTTCTTCTCAACGATATTGGAACTCTTTCGAAAACACCCTCCTTGGTTTGGATTTCTTGACACTTTTGATTAATCCGTAGCTGCAGCTCTTCCAGGCTATTTACAGGAATACCATACACTAATGTATTCAAATATCCCCAAACAAAGAAATCTAGAGGGTTCAGATCAGGTGATCTTGGACGCCATAAAACAGGTCCGGCCCTTCCTACCCATCTATGTATATATATATATATGTCCAACTGTTTTTGCAAGTAATATAGTAATTAAAGTATCGATGGTGCTTTTTATGAAGGATAATAACGTCTTAAGGTCAACATTTTTTTTGACATTTGCCTAGTACTGATTCTGCATCTCTGTTATGGACGATTTACTTAAAAAATAGTACTTATGTTGTCCGTAAAGGTACCACATAGTCGTGGCGAAAATTCAGACTTATGTCACGGTTGACGTTAACCAATTGTTTTTACTGTCAACATAATTTTCGATATTTGGTCGCGTTAAACACAAACATGTTTTGTAATTTAGTGTAATATACAGGGTTAACTATGACGAAATATAAATATTTTAACAGGGGATAGAGAAAATTAAGGATTAACGGAATCACCCTTCAAAACAATTCCAAACTTGTAAAGCGAAAAAAAATTTCAATATCATATTAAACTCTTATTTAACGCTGACTATGTGGCTATCTGCAGCACGTTTGACGTTTACAGAATCAGAGTAGACAACCAGCAACGAAACTGTAAAATTCGTTGTCATGTCATAATTTAATTCCTTTGTTTACGTTGCAGTTTTATGTTCTTCTTCAGTGCCTTTTTTAATTATTAAATAAAGAAATTTGTGTCGGGTACAAATATTATCCACAATATATTCGCCGGTGTGTTTTCTAGGTTACGGGACAAGACTGTCGCGGATGCTTTATAAGTTTTCTATTATCTATCTACATATTCCTTTCGTTCAATTCTCTTATAATAAATAGGCATTTTATCTAACTGAACATACGATAAGTGTGTTTTATCGGCAGTGAGTGGTTGTAATGAGTGAAAATGTAGTCTTGCCACAGTTTGCCAATACTGCAGCTAATTGGATTAACTGTTATCTATATTACTCAAGAATGTTATTTTTTATCGTTTCTGCATTTAGAAGCGTTACAAAATACGACCGCATGGTAGTTGAAATTGTTGACAAATGAAAGCTTTATCTATGGATCTAAGCCATCTCAGTAGATGCTTACTATCTATAGACGTCGACTTTCCGCAGGAAAAGAGGCTTTTGCCCCATTTTTTAAATATCGAGCAAAAGTTCTGAAACTTTTCTATTGCATTTTAGGCCTCCCTTAGCACGTAGTTAAAATGTTTATACTTAGTCATAGTTATTTCTGCATAGTACAAATATTTAGTGTAGTATATAGTTTTATTATACTCAGTTGCAGTTTCTTAAATATTTTGATAAAAATATAATAAATTATTCATTTGTTCGTATGACCTAAGTCGACCGAATTCTTATCGCAACTATATAAGTGTGATCGAGGTGTGGTTGTAGCTTTAGTTCACTCGCGTTGTGCCAAATTTATTCGACATTTTTTCATGTAACACGTTCACAAGACACGATATAATCTTGTATCCAGCTTTTTTATGATGCTCTGACCGTAGAAGTCATTTCTTACCGTTTCGAGCCAGATACGGAGGAATTATTATTCCTCTCCGATGCCTTTTTATGGGCTTTCCGGCGATTCTCGAAACGTACCGCGAAACAGTACCCGATATTAAACATTCCCAAAACATAATCCGGCCCGGCCTCTATCTCTCGCAATATATATCGCATCTGAATGTCGGTATCATAATTCTACAAATTCGCGTGCTATGTTCAAGAGACCGAACGCTAAGGTACGAAAACTTCACGGAAAATTCGTAAATGTAGATGGAAAAGTTTCCAAGCACGAACAGGAAAACAAATAGGGAAGAGTGGAATGTGCGTGCAATTTTTTTCAATTAAATAATTGTCGAAAAATATTGGGATATACAGGGTGTCCGGAAAGTAATGGGACCCAGCTTAATCATAGCTTCCTGTGATCAAATAGAACCGATTTAGATAAACTTAGCTTAGTCCAAAAGTGCCTCATTTAGAAGATACAGGGCTTAAAAAAATGGTTTTCTTGTTATGGGCATAATTAAGAAACGAAACGTCCAATCAAGTTGAAATTTGGTACAGTTATGTTTTAGAGTATTGTGAAGGAGTAAGTAGTGCTGTATAACGTAGGGGGCGCTCTTGGCAACTCATTTTTATCGTATTTTGTTTGTTGGTCCATTAACACTACCTAAGTTGAACTTTGTAGTATCCAATAATGTATAAT